>CM029648.1:3840540-4228040 GCA_017311315.1 Dendrocalamus latiflorus
GCTATTTGACGTGTTTCTTGTCTGTGTGGCTGCAGGACATCGAGACGGAGTCGTGGCGAGACATGGAGGACCGGACTAGGCGCAGGTGGCGCTAAGGTCAGAACGGTCGGGATGTGTCGAAGACGACGTGGACTCGAGGTGGAGTCATGGCGAGGCACGGTGGACCGGACTAGGCGCAGGTGGCGCTAAGGTCAGAACGGTCGAGGTGTGCCGAAGACGGCGAAGCTGCGTGGCTTGCAGGGCAAGGAATGAGGAAGCTTCCTGGAAGGTGCGCGAGGGGCATTTCGGTAAAAACGCAAAGCTGCACTAAAGGAAGTGGATTGTGGATAAAGCACCATGAGTGGTTGAGAGCTAATGGGTAAAGTGGTTTGTGAACCCATTAGTGGAGGCTATAAATAGAGAGGGAGATGGTGTGCTGAATTTTGAGAGAGTGTGTGTAAGAATTAGGGTTTTATTTGTGTCTCTCCATGGTTGTATGAGATAGGGGTTGTGTTCTTGTTCTCCTAAGCATGTATGGGGACTTGTTAGTGGGAAATTGAGAGAGATGAGCTGAACAACTATGTAATCATTCCTCTTATTTAATCATGTATGTCTCCGTATCGTGTTTATGATATCTTGTGTTCGAGCTCTTTGTTCTTGAGTTGTTTCATGATTTGGGTTCTTGTTTCTTGTCTCTCGGCTGCTTGAGGTTTCTTGTGTTCAATCTTGTTAGTCTCTTTTCTTTGTGCAATCAATCTGATCAGCAGCATACATCTATTGCTAGGAGCTCTTGGTTTCTCTTTTGGGTTGGTAGAATTTTGGTTGTCTTTATCTGCAAGTTCTTGGCAGCAAGAAGGTGCTCTCGGCCACTTATTGTAGTGCCAACCTGTGCACAAAGGCTGCATTAAATAAATGCTCTGTTGGATCTTTCATTTCTTACTTTTGGCAATGATTTTTGCTGCAGTACTGCCTTCGGCCAGCAAGTTATTTCTTGTGGCATTCCTTTTGGTTGTCTCGTGAGATTTGTGTCATCCAACTCCTAGTTTTCAGCAAGTTATTTCTTGCAGCCAACAATGCCTTACTGATTTCTGCCAAGAGATTCTCCTGTTTGGTAGTTTCTAGTAGTGTTTGTTTCTTTGGTTCCCAGCCCGAACTGCACTTCTAGTACTTTCGGATTGGCAGTACTTGCTACTTTTGGCCAGCTTTAATAGTTAGCTTGTCCCTTCCTTTTAGTTGGCAGTCTCTTTATTTCTTTGCCTTTGGTTCCCAGTCTACATCCTTCTTTTTATTAGGCTTTTGCTGTTTTGTGGTTTGCTCTCGGCTGCAAACACTATTTTTGCCGTGGCAGCAAAATCAGTGAAAAATCTTGCCGTGGCAGCCGTGGTAGCTATTTTCCTTGCCATGGCAGCGATTTCTGCTAGTTTTCTTGCCGTATCTGCAGTGTTGTGTCGTGGTAATATGTGACTGCAATTTCTCTGCCGTGGTAGCTGTGGCGGTCGATTTGCTTGCCGTGGCAGCCGATTCCAGTTGATTTCTTGCCATGCCCAGTTTTTGCAGTCTCTTTCTCTTGATCCATTTTAGTCTCTTGTCAGTTTGATTTTCGGCTTGAGTAAGCAATCATCTCTTCTCGTTCATAGCTTTTATAGCCATCGGAGAGTAGAGATTTTTGCGAATACTTTTGGGGGCGATTTTAAAAGTCGACATTCACCCCTCCTCTGTCGCCATTTCGATCCAACAATTGGTATCAGAGCCGGTTAGCTCTTCTTCATAGATCTTAACCGGTCTCTAGAGCCATGGCGATGGACAAGTACTCCACCAAGTCGCCCGTTTTCGATGGCATCGATTACCCCTTCTGGAAGAGCCGAATGGAGACATACATCCAGGCTCAGGGGTATGCCATCTGGCGGAAGGTGAAGGTGCGATATGTTGTTCCTGCCGATGAGAACATCAACGTGGCAAACATGCCTGATGTTGAGGCAAATGCGCAGGCAAGGAACATCATTATCCAGGGTTTGAGCAGAAGCGAATTCGATCGCATCTCTCACCTGTCGTCCGCCTACGATATCTGGGCGACCCTCGACGCATACCATGAGGGCACCACCCAGATTAAGACGGTTCGACAGGACCAGTTCAACCGCGAATACAACAAATTCGAGATGCTTGCTGGTGAGTCCCTGGACGAGTGCTTTTCGCGATTTCACAAAATCTTGAGCAACCTCCGAGCGGTCGGTCTCACATACCCCAACTCGGACAACGCTCGTCAGATGCTCGCGGCACTCGATCTGCGTGTGTGGGAGATGAAAGTGACCACCATCAAAGACACGACAGACCTCTCGACCTTGACTCTTGACGCGCTGTACTCGCGCCTCAAGACTCACGAGATTGACGTTGTCTCTCGTAGGTCGAAGTCACAGTCGATGGCTTTGGTCACCGATCCCAGTTCAGCTTCTGGTCTCTCTTCTGAGTCTTCTTGCGGATTCTCCCTTGCTGCTCTCTGTGACATAACTGATGATCAGTTAGAGCAGCTTGCGGATGAGCAGCTTGCCCTCCTTGCTCGAAGATTCTCCCACGCTTACAAAGGGAGGAGGGACAGAAAGAGAGGAGGACCCGTGATTTGCTTCGAGTGTGGTGGCCCCAACCACATCCGAGCAAACGGCCCCAAGCTTGGGAAGGGCAAAGGTGGCTACGGCGGTTCGGGCAAGAACGACTACACCGACAAGAACTGCAACACGAAGCCCTCAGCACCTGCTCAAGGCAAGAAGAAGTTCCGCGACTTCGGGAAGGCCAAGAAGCTCTTCCACCGCGTCCTCACCGCCTTCGACGACCTCGACCTCAGCGAGGTGGAGGGATGGAGCGACGACGACGGGACGGGTGACCAAGACCCCAAGAGCGGCGACGACTTCTCCGGCATGTGCTTCATGGCTCTCGAGGGCGAACTGAGCAACATCGAGCTGTACTCCGACTCGGACGAGGTATGCCCCACCTACGACCAGCTCAATCATGCTTTTCTTAAGCTAGGTGGTTTTCATGCTAGAGCTAGGGCTAGGTGTACCGAGTTAGAGAAGGAAGTAGATAGATTATCACGGGAGCTTACTTCACTTATATCTGCTCCCTCCCGTGATGATTGTGATACATGCTCTGCTTTGCTGGGTGATATGGATAGATTAAGGACCTCGCATGATAGTTTGTCCTCCGAGCTTGATATTGTTAAGGTGGAGAATGTTAGTCTGCTTGCCGAATTAGAGTTGAGTAGGATGGCTGTTACTCTTCTTACTACTGATGAGACTACTCCTCCCACCTCATGTGAGGATAAGAACATTGCTGCTAGAGGACCTTATACCATGCTCCTTGATCTGCCCGAATCTTGTGAAAATTGCAATAACTTGAAGATGAACCTAAAACGGGCAGATCATTAAATTGCTGAACTACAAGCCTCTCTTCTTGAGCCGATTGATTCCTGCTTGAACTGTCCTAAGTTAACTGCTGAACTTGAAGCTGTCTCCAAACAGTTTCAAGATATGATTGATCCTGATAGAAAGTTGGCTCAGTATGCTTCTAAGGACCCTGTTAGCTCACCATGCATTAATTGTAACAAACTAAAATCTGACTTGATTGCATTGGATGAGAAATGTGTGAAGCTAACTAAGGACCTTCTAGAGAAGCCACCTTGTGCTTGTAATGTGATTGAGGAGAAGGGGGAGAAGCCCCAGGGCAAGGTTGAGACGCTTAGCAACGTGAACCAACTGGCTAGCAGTAGGACTGTCCCTTCAGAGTCGGCTGTGCGTGCACAAGCCATTCTTCCCTCTGCTGTTTGTTCTTCATCTGCTCCCTTACCTTCTGCTGTCTCTTCTTTCCCTGCTCTTCTTGCACCTCTCTCTTTCGGGAGTGTCAGTATCTTATGAACACTCTCGAGAGATTTGTAGGCGGCAAGAAGAAGCTTAATCTTATTCTAGACTAGTCCAAGATTTGCAAGTTCAATCAAGGTCTAGGATATGATTTCTATGAGGATATGAGGAAGCATCCACCTGCTATTCTCCGACCCATCGTAGGAGGTGTGATCGAGGTTGAGTCCAGATCTGATGAGGTTAAATTCAAATCAGCGGGCTTTGTCCAAGGGATCTCTGACAGCAAGGTGATTCCACCTGTTGCTTCGGCCTCTCAGAAGGCGAAGCCTCTTCGTGCTACTTCCACCTCTCAGAAGGTGAAGTACCACTGCACCTTCTGTCAGAAGGATGGACACTCGATCGAGAGATGCTTCAGGCGCGCCAGGATTGCGCGAAGAGACCGTGCAGAGGCACTTAGGCGTATTCAGGGTCAGCCCCAGATCCTGAGTGCACCTAAGACTAGTGTCGGGACCCCGGATTTCCAAACCCGGACCCTCTGTGTATTACTGCACTAGTCCCAGATCAAAGCTAGTGCACACAGTTAAACAGAAATGAATACATAACCAGCAACGCTTTATTACAATAATAAGGAGTACAGACCGAAAGGTCTCATTATTACAATTGAGGTTTCAAGACCTCGCACACACGAAACACAGCGGAAGCAAATGATAACTTGATGAAGACCCATCAATACGCCACAGGCAATTGACTGGGGAAACGCGACCTAGAACTCATGGAATCCTTCGTCGAATCCACCCGCGAAGAAGTCGTAGTCGCCTTCTTGAGCTTCGTACTCCTCTGGTTATTATTTTTGAGTGTAGCATGTGAGTACATAAAGTACTCCGCAAGTCTTGGGAAAAATGCATAGATGCAAGGCTTGACAAAGGAAGGCTATATGGTTCTTTTGCACAAAGCAATAATTTAAAATTCAATTACTACTAATTATTTTCGAAGGCATCAATTTAATAAAGTAAATGTTTAACAAAACTATCAATTATTCTCTAGTGAAGGTTCTATCTAACAACACTAGCTTAATCTTTTCCAACTGAACCAGTTAATATTGCGGGTTACATCCACCCTCTGTGGCTCCAACCGCCAGGATTCCCTTAAGAGAGTTCCCTCCACTCTTGGAATACAAAATTTTCATTTTAAAACCAAAACCAGAAATCTACCATGTGAATGCATTCCTTGCCCGCCCTTGACCGTGGGCACGGCTATTCGAATAGTTTTACACTCTGCAGAGGTTGTACAACTTTACCCACAAGAGATAAATTATCCTAAAAGTCAACACGCTTCCTTTGGCATGAGACCCAGATAAAATATCACAAAGCCTTTACCTTATTCTATTCTAGCTAGATACCACCCGCTGAGGTTTCACCGCAGAAGGGTTAAATCCGCCCAATCTGAAGCCCCCTCTTGCGCCATATGAGTACAGTAAATCCCTGTCCCTCACTATGAATAACCAGTCCATCCCTGGCACCCACTTTCCACTGGTGGCACCTAAACTAGACTATCATAAGTTAGTCAGCTAGGTCGTACCCATATAGACTTGTGGTTGTACGGTTAATGCTCAGTTTGGACAAACACAAGCGTCGGTCCTTAATTGACTAGGGTGGAACATACACTTAACAAGTTCTCGTGCTTACTGCACCAACCCAAACAGCCATCCACCCTAATCTAAACCAACTTTCACATTTTTATTTTATTTTGAAAGATCAGTGGCAACTCCAATTACCACTACATTTATAAACACAAGGGTCCAGTCATAATTTCCCATTTTCAAGATTTTCCAAAGTTATTAGATAGCATTAACCTACCATTCTAATATTCACAAAGATTAACAGTAATCTCATTATTGAGACAAAGGAGGTTCTAGGGTGACAATGTACATGGCAATCAATGTCAAATGAGGGCATAACAAAGTTGGAATAACTAATTCCTAAAGATTTGAACTAGGGATTTTATGTAAATAGCAATGCACATAATTTAAAATATTTAAAACATTTCAAAAGCATAGGTTCAAGATGATCAAAGGAGACTTGCCTTCTTGAGCGTAGTTTGGTTCTTCTTGCTGCGACTCGACAAACACTTCGGCAACGTTGGAATCTACGCGGGTAAAGACGAAGCAACAAAACAAATAAATACAAACAAAAATTCAAATAAACTCAAAAACTCAAATATAGGCCATATTTGGATAGATTATGATTTTAGACGAATTTAGGAGAAAGGTTCAGCGGATTTGGGGTTCACACGAGGTAGAACGAATATCTGGAAGATTGGTTGGGAAACGAAATTACTGAGACAATATTTGGACCAAGGAAAATAGAATGGATTTTATGGAGATTTGACAATATTTGAATTTGAATTTTGAAAGTGCACAGAAAATTTGGAATGGAACTGAGGCTTTGAAATTAAACTAGGCATTAGAATTTAAATATTTGAAATAGCAAATAAATTTCAAATATTTGGAAGTATGGAAGAAATGGATAGTTTGGAATTTTTGATGAATTTAGAAATTTGAATGGGCTCAAACGGAGTTAAAACGAGGGAGAACGGGCTCCGGGAAGTTTAAATTCAGAGAAAAGGAAAATCTGAATTTTCGGAATTATCTTTCTAAAGGAAAATGAATTATGGCGTCAGCATTGCGTCAGCCCTGGGAATTTCTTTTTCGGCCGGATTATTTTTAAACGGGAAAATGCGGATTATTACGTCAGCGCTGGGGTAAACCCCACTGACAGGTGGGCCCGGGTCCATGGACCGAGCCCACGGAGGAGGGGAATTGGTGAGGTGGCACGGGTGGCGGGGCCGGGCTGGCGTGGCACTGACGGGGAGCGGGAGGCCGACGTGGTCGAGGACGTGGCGCCGCGTCACCTACCACGCGGGCACGCTGACGGGACCGGCCGGAGCGCATACGTGGAAGCGAGCCTCGCCGGCGAACGGCGGTGCGGCGACGGCCAGCGGCGGTCGAAACCGGGAGAGGGGCGTACGGGGAATACGGCTATACCTCCGGCGGGGTGCGGCGACAGGCGGAGACGGCCGGCGTCGAGGGAGAGGCGGCGGAGCGGCTCGGTCGACGTTGGCGAGGCGGCTCCGGTGGCGGAGAGGCGTAGCCGAGGGGCGGAGGACCTTCGCACGGGCGCGGGGAGGCCGAGGGAGGTGGCGTCGGGGCACGAGGATGCCGGAGACGGCCGCAATCCCTCGCCGGAGTAGCTCCGGCGCTCGGAAGCTTGGGCGCACGGCTCGAGGGCGCTACGGTGCCCGGGGAGGGAAGAAGGGAGCGGAGGGAGGTGGTGCGAGGAGAGGCGGGGCCAGGGAGGGGTATTTATAGGGGCGGAGGAGAGTACGGGCGCGGCGATTGCTCGCCGAAGATCCCGGCGGCCGGCGGTGACTCGGGCGGAGGAAAAAGGAAAGGGGGGCAGAGAAGGAAGGAGAGCGCGAGGATTAGGGATTCGGGCACGGAGGTGCGATCGGTTTCGAAAACCGGGGAGAGGGCGGAGGGGAAAGGCCGGATGCGGCGGGGATTTGGTCGGCGGCCGGAGAAAGGAAAGGGGAGAGGAGGAAGAAAGGAAGGTGGCGCGGCCGGAGGTAGGAGAAGCAGCCGACAGGTGGTCCCGGGACGCAGCGAGAGAGAGGGCGGGCGGCTGACGGGCGGGGCCGGGCAGCGCGGGCGCGGCTGGGATGGCGACGCGCGGCACGGAGCGGATCGGGCGGCCGAGGGAGGAGCGCGGGGCAGACGGGCCAGATTGGGCTGGCGGGGCGACGCGGCGCAATCCGGGCCGGCCAGGTGGCGAGCGGGGAAGCGGGGTAGCGAACGGCGGAGATGGCGGCGACATGGGCGGTATCCAGCCGTCCACGTGGCGGCCGGAGGGAGGGAGGGATTTTTATTTTCTGAATTTGATTTTTATTTTCAGAAAATGCTAGGAAATTCAATAAAGCTCAGAACAATATGAAATAAATTCCAAAAATTCCAGAAAAATTCACAGAAGTTCCTGGATAAGTTTTGGACTTAATAAAATACTTTCAACTAATGTTGGTATTTAATTTTCATACTTGAAATACTTTTTATTTTCAAAAATAGGTTTTAAACTCCAGAAAATCCAGGAAACCAAATAAAAGCCAAATAACTCCAAGTAATTATTTTGAACTAGGATTTTTATATAAAACCAAAGTATCATTTTATTTAATAATAATTTTAGGTTTTACTTAAAATAATTTTTAAATCTAGCTTTTTCAAAACAGAAATTCAGGGCAAATCCAAATATAACTCAAATATTTTAAAAATAATTAATTTGAACTTAAATTTTTCAGAAAGAGGATTGTTGGGATGTGACAACTAGCACGAGGTCCAGGTTTGCTTCTGACGGGTTTGGGCAGCATCGAGGACTTGGTTTTTCTGAGTCTTCTGGTTTTCGTCCTCATGCTGCTCCGGGGCGTGACGTCCGCCGTCCTGAGGGTACATCTCGTTTCCTCCGCCGAGACAGTTACCCACGGCGTGATCAGCAGGTTGCCGGTGTTCCGACTCGCTCTCCTGTAGCAGTCGGACCCCGCAACAACTTCAGGTCTGCTCATAGATCTTCTGCTTCTTTGAGTCACAGAGAGCGTAGGGTAGATAGAGGTCAGTCGTGCTTGACGACTTCATCTGCTCGACGTGTTGTTCAGTATTGGGTGCCAAAATCTCTCTTGATTTATCCCAGTACTGAGACTTTACTCTCTGTTTGACTCAGGTTCGCCGGGTAGGGAAGGAGAAGGTTTGGCTTGTAGACTCCGGTTGTTCTCGTCATATGACTGGAGACTCCCGTTGGTTCTCCTCCCTAGCCCGCGCTCCAGGTGATGAGACGATCACCTTCGGAGACGCTTCGTCTGGGCGCGTCATCGCCAAAGGTACTGTGCATGTTAATGCTTCTTTTATTCTTAAGGATGTTGCCTTGGTTAGTAAGCTGCAGTACAATTTGCTTTCCGTTTCTCAGCTTACCGATGACGGTTTCGAGGTGAGCTTCAAGAAAAATGCTTGCAAAATTCTTGATTCTTCGGGTAGTCTGGTTTGCAGGATTTCTCGTTATGGGAAGATCTTTCGTGCTGATTTTTCTGATTCTTCTGGTGATCCTCTCCGGTGTTTGGTTGCCTCAGAGTCCCGTGATTTGACCTTCTGGCATAGGAGACTTGGTCATATTGGGTTTGACCATTTGACTCGAGTTAGCGGCCACGATCTCATTCGTGGTTTGCCAAAACTCAAGATGGTCAAAGATCTAGTTTGTGCTCCATGCCGGCACGGCAAGATGGTTGCCGCTTCTCACCCTCCGGTCACAGTTACTATGACCGATGCACCGGGACAGCTGCTCCACATGGATACAGTGGGACCAGCTCGAGTGCAGTCAGCAGGAGGGAAGTGGTATATTCTTGTCGTGGTCGATGACTTCTCGAGGTATTCTTGGGTGTTTTTCTTAGCCTCGAAGGATGAGACATTTTCACATTTCTGAGGTCTTTTCGGTAGGCTTTTTGTTGAGCTCCCGGGTGCCTTACGAGCGATCCGCAGTGACAATGGCACGAAGTTCAAGAATTCCTACTTCGAGAGTTTCTGTGGTGAGACAGGTGTAGAGCATCAGTTTTCTTCTCTGCACGTCCCACAACAAAATGGCGTTGTGGAGAGGAAGAACCGTACCTTGGTCGAGATGGCCAGGACGATGCTTGATGAGTACTCTACACCGCGAAAGTTTTGGGCTGAGGCTATAGCCACCGCGTGCCATGTCTCAAATCGAGTATTTCTTAGGGCACACTTGCACCGCACTTCTTATGAGTTGAGATACGGGCGAAAGCCCAGTGTCTCTCATTTTCGTGTGTTTGGTTGCAATTGCTTTATTTTGAAGTCCGGGAACCTAGACGAGTTCGAGTCACGTTCTTGTGATGGTATCTTTCTAGGTTACTCGCCTTCTTCATGGGCTTATCGGGTTTGGAACTGCGAGTCTAGTAAAATGGTAGAGACCTGTGAGGTGACTTTCGATGAGGCCAGTCCGGGGACTAGGCCCGATATCTCAGGTTCTTTAGAGCAGTCCGAGCCCATCTTTGTGGATGATGAGGATTATGGAGATGAGGGCTGTCTACCCGATCCAGTCTTTCATCCACCCCTTGAGGTGTCGTCTTCCACCGCACCTCGAGGTGATCAGCCTCTGCCTTCCGCTTCTTCTGGAGCTAGTGGCTCTGTTCCTACCTCTTCTGCTCATGAGGTAGAGGCCACTTCTTCATCTCATCCAGGACCTCCTAGACACATTCAGAAAGCTCATCCTTCTGAGCAGATTATTGAAGACCTTTTCGAGCGTGTGACCCGCTCAAAATCTGGCTTATTTCAATTCTGTCTCCATTCTGCTTTCATTGCCTCCTTTGAGCCCAAAGATGTTTCTCATGCTCTTTCCGATGAGTCTTGGGTCAATGCCATGCATGAGGAATTAGAGAACTTTGAGAGAAACCAGGTCTGGTCGCTTGTTGAGCCCTCACGAGGCCACAATATCATTGGAACCAAGTGGGTGTTCAAAAACAAGCAGAGTGAGGATGGGGTAGTCATTCGAAACAAGGTTAGATTGGTAGCTCAGGGGTTTTCCCAGGTTGAGGGTCTAGACTTCGAGGAAACCTTTGCCCCTGTAGCTCGACTTGAAGCCATTAGAATCCTGCTTGCCTTTGCAGCTTCTAAGGGTTTCAAGCTTTACCAGATGGATGTGAAGAGTGCCTTCCTCAATGGTCTTATTGAGGAGGAAGTCTACGTCCGACAGCCTCCAGGTTTCGAGAACCCCAAATACCCTAACCATGTCTTCAAGCTTTCAAAAGCGTTGTATGGACTTAAGTAGGCTCCCAGAGCTTGGTATGAGAGGCTTAAGTCCTACTTGTTGAGTCATGGGTTTGAAATGGGTAAAGTAGACAAGACCTTGTTTATCCGTAGGCTTGGCACTGACCTTCTACTCGTCCAGATCTATGTCGATGACATCATCTTTGGCGGCTCTTCCCATACTCTGGTTTCACAGTTTTCGGATGTCATGAGCACTGAGTTTGAGATGAGTATGATGGGCGAGATGACCTTCTTCCTTGGCTTCCAAATCAAGCAGACCCGGGAGGGTACATTTCTTCATCAAGGAAAGTACACTCGTGACCTCCTGAGGCGCTTCGACATGAGTGATGGTAAGCCTGTGTCGACTCTCATGGCTTCTACAGCCTATCTTGACCCAGATGAGGACGGCGAGCCAGTTGATCAGAAAGAGTTCAGAAGTATGATCGGCTCCCTTTTTTACCTCACTGCCTCGAGACCAGACATACACTTCTTTGTGTGTCTGTGTGCTCGTTTTCAGGCCTCTCATCGCGTATCTCACCGTCAGGCGGTGAAGCGCATCTTTCGGTACCTCCGAGCTACCATTGACTATGGTATCTGGTACTCTTCCTCATCCTGTCTTTCCTTGAGAGCCTTCTCGGACGCAGACTTTGCTGGCTGTAGGATAGATAGGAAGAGCACTTCTGGCACTTGCCAATTTATTGGCACTTCTCTTGTTTCCTGGTCTTCGAGGAAGCAGTCCGGCGTTGCACAGTCCACCGCGGAGGCCGAGTACGTTGCAGCAGCCAGTTGCTGTAGCCAAGTGCTCTGGATGGCTTCGACCCTGCGGGACTTTGGGTTAGTTATCGACAGTGTTTCACTCTTTTGTGATAACACTTCTACGATTAACATTGCTAAGAACCCAGTGCAGCATTCCCGGACCAAGCACATCGATATCCGTTATCACTTCCTTAGAGACCATGTAGAGAAGGGCGATATAGTGCTCCAGTTTGTGGAGAGTGACCACCAGTTGGCTGATATCTTTACCAAGCCATTGGATAGTTCGAGGTTTTCAGCTCTGCGGGGAGAGCTTGGGGTGGTTTGTCCTTATGGACTGTAGTGAGGGGGAGCTTTGGGCTTTACTGCTTTACTATATTGATTATGCTTCTGTCTCATTTCTGTTGCTTTGCACTTGGGGTGCATCGGGCCTAGTCCTTCTAGCATAGGTTAGAGTGCTTCTCTTGTCTAGTTGCTTAGACTTCTTACTCTTATCTTGTGCTTCCAGGTTGCCTCTGATTAGCTGCTTCTTATCTCACTAGATTGAGCTCACTCACTTCTTGTAGGTTCTAGCGAGGGTCGGGCCACCCTCAGGTAGACAGGGTACGTGTTTGCTCTCTAGTGTGTGTTTTACAGTCAGCTAATAGTCCTGGAGTCATATGGGGTAGATGAGAGTCAGTCTGAGCCATAGTTGTCTCTATATCTTATCTATGCTTTAAGGACTGCCTGTTTTGGTTTTCTCTGCCAGCTTCTCGATTTTATTTCTTTGGTTCAGGAGGAGTTCATTTGGGAGCTTCTGGAGCTTAATTTTGACTTAACTCAACTTGAACTAAAAGTTGCATCTAATGTTGAGGGGGAGCTGGATTTTCTGCATTTTTAGCTTCTGCATTGTCATATAACTACATGGAGCCTTGTTTATTATCTTGTATGACATGCTTCAAATGCTTTACCCGTGCCATGACTTGTGCTTATTTACTAGCTGAATCATGACTTCATATGTGTAAACTAGCTTTTGCCATGATAAGCTAATTAAAATTGCTCAACTTAAATTAAAATTTGTCATGCTAGCATTTGAGTCTAGTCTTTCTTGAGCTATCTTTTTATGATTCATGCCATGTCAAATAGGCTAAGTTTAGCGTTGAACCTCTATTGAGTCTTAGTTTGAGCTATGTTAGTTCTTGATGACGCATAAGTTACCATAATCTGTTAAAAAGCAAAAGATCTCTTTTTATGTGCGAAAAAACTGATTTCACCAATTATTTCTCATGAGACGGCTTGCCATTGCACTTGGCATGATCTCAGGGGGAGTTTTGGATGACCTAGACTATCTTCTTAAGCTTCAAGCTTGGAGTAGTCGCATAAGGCTTGAGATCTAGCACATGACAAAATTTTGGTTGGACACAACTATTCGCTTTAAAGAAAATATGTCATTTGTGCAAAATTTGCTTGATTACCAAAAGATTAAAAGTGCTTAAACAAATGTTTCATCCTTGAGCATCTAGCACTCTATTTGGACTCAATATTAGCTTCTTAGTTACGCTTAGCTTATTGACATGGCCTGCATCATCCTTAGATATCTCTAGCTAGACTTTGCTTAATTGATGACTTGAGTTGCTCACTAAATGCCCTACATTTCATATTGTCATCTTTATGTGCTAGCTGGCTTATACATATACTGTCATGATCTAGACAGCCTTTTATTGAGTTATGGCTTGGTGTACTTCATTATGGTCATTATGGATAATTCTCATTGCTCTAAATGCTAAAATAAACAAACTTCCGCCATATTCATCCTTTGACATGTCATATTCTCTCTTTTGCATTCTTGATGTGTTTATTGCCAAAAGGGGGAGAATAGAGAAGAAAAAGCTAGCTTGGGATCACTTTAGAGCTTTGGAGAACAATTTGCTCTTTCAGTTGTTGCTCTAGTGTTCCTTCTGTCGACATGGTCATTAGCTTCATTTTCCTTCTTTGAACCATGTTGGACTCTTCAAATCAAACTCTTCTTAATGCTTTTTCTGAGTTTGTCAATATACTCATCAAGGGGGAGATTGAGAGACCATGTGGTCGTGACTCCATGAGAGTGATGAGTAATTGACAAGGGTTTAGGTCAGTCGAGTTTGGTTTGGGTGGTTCGGACCTTGACGTTGCATGGCGCAATCGGGCTCGGTCGGACTTTGGTCAAACTTGGTCGTATGGGATTAGGTTGCATATTCTGATGATTTGACAGGTTTGGACTTCGTCATGGTAAGCATGACGTGATTAACGCTTTAGTGTATCGAGCGGTGCTATTTGACGTGTTTCTTGTCTGTGTGGCTGCAGGACATCGAGACGGAGTCGTGGCGAGACACGGAGGACCGGACTAGGCGCAGGTGGCGCTAAGGTCAGAACGGTCGGGATGTGTCGAAGACGACGTGGACTCGAGGTGGAGTCGTGGCGAGGCACGGTGGACCCGACTAGGCGCAGGTGGCGCTAAGGTCAGAACGGTCGAGGTGTGCCGAAGACGGCGAAGCTGCGTGGCTTGCAGGGCAAGGAATGAGGAAGCTTCCTGAAAGTGCGCGAGGGGCGTTTCGGTAAAAACGCAAAGCTGCACTAAAGGAAGTGGATTGTGGATAAAGCACCATGAGTGGTTGAGAGCTAATGGGTAAAGTGGTTTGTGAACCCATTAGTGGAGGCTATAAATAGAGAGGGAGATGGTGTGCTGAATTTTGAGAGAGTGTGTGTAAGAATTAGGGTTTTATTTGTGTCTCTCCATGGTTGTATGAGATAGGGGTTGTGTTCTTGTTCTCCTAAGCATGTATGGGGACTTGTTAGTGGGAGATTGAGAGAGATGAGCTGAACAACTATGTAATCATTCCTCTTATTTAATCATGTATGTCTCCGTATCGTGTTTATGATATCTTGTGTTCGAGCTCTTTGTTCTTGAGTTGTTTCATGATTTGGGTTCTTATTTCTTGTCTCTCAGCTGCTTGAGGTTTCTTGTGTTCAATCTTGTTAGTCTCTTTTCTTTGTGCAATCAATCTGGTCAGCAGCATACATCTATTGCTAGGAGCTCTTGGTTTCTCTTTTGGGTTGGTAGAATTTTGGTTGTCTTTATCTGCAAGTTCTTGGCAGCAAGAAGGTGCTCTTGGCCACTTATTGCAGTGCCGACCTGTGCACAAAGGCTGCATTAAATAAATGCTCTGTTGGATCTTTCATTTCTTACTTTTGGCAATGATTTTTGCTGCAGTACTGCCTTCGGCTAGCAAGTTATTTCTTGTGGCATTCCTTTTGGTTGTCTCGTGAGATTTGTGCCATCCAACTCCTAGTTTTCAGCAAGTTATTTCTTGCAGCCAACAATGCCTTACTGATTTCTGCCAAGAGATTCTCCTGTTTGGTAGTTTCTAGTAGTGTTTGTTTCTTTGGTTCCCAGCCCGAACTGCACTTCTAGTACTTTCGGATTGGCAGTACTTGCTACTTTCAGCCAGCTTTAATAGTTAGCTTGTCCCTTCCTTTTAGTTGTCAGTCTCTTTATTTCTTTGCCTTTGGTTCCCAGTCTACATCCTTCTTTTTATTAGGCTTTTGCTGTTTTGTGCTTTGCTCTCGGCTGCAAACACTATTTTTGCCGTGGCAGCAAAATCAGTGAAAAATCTTGCCGTGGCAGCCGTGGTAGCTATTTTCCTTGCCATGGCAGCGATTTCTGCTAGTTTTCTTGCCGTATCTGCAGTGTTGTGTCGTGGTAATATGTGACTGCAATTTCTCTGCCGTGGCAGCCGATTCCAGTTGATTTCTTGCCGTGCCCAGTTTTTGCAGTCTCTTTCTCTTGATCCATTTCAGTCTCTTGTCAGTTTGATTTTCGGCTTGAGTAAGCAATCATCTCTTCTCGTTCATAGCTTTTATAGCCATCGGAGAGTAGAGATTTTTGCGAATACTTTTGGGGGCGATTTTAAAAGTCGACATTCACCCCCCCCCCCCCTCTGTCGCCATTTCGATCCAACAAAATGCAAGAAAATCCAACTCCCCCTCAACATGTGATGCAACTTTAGTTCAAGTTGAGTTATGACAATATTAAGATCTAGAAGGTCCCAAATGAACTCCCCTTGAACCAAAGCGATAAACAGAGAAGCTGGCAAAGAAAATCAGAAAAGACAGTCCTTAAAGCATAGACAAGATATAGACGATACTATGGCTCAAACTGACTCTCATCTACCCCATATGACTCTAGGACTATCAGCTGATCATCTAACACACTAAGGAGCAAACACGTCCCCTGTCTACCCAAGGGTGGCCCAACCCTTGCTAGAACCTATAAGAAGTGAGTGAGCTCAACCTAGTGAGAAGAGAAACAGCTAATAAGCCACATCCTAAAATCACAAGATGAGAGGAAGAAGTCTAAACAACTAGACGAGAAAACCACTCTAATCTATGCTAGAAGAACTAACCCAATGCACCCACATGCAATGCAACAGAAAGGAGTAAGAGCATAATAAACAAGATAGAGCATGAAGCACAAAACTCCCCCTCACAATAGTCCACAAGGACAAACCACCCCAAGCTCTCCCCGCAAGGCTAAAAACCTGGAGCTATCCAAAGGCTTGGTAAAGATATCAGCCAACTGGTGGTCACTCTCCACAAACTAGAGCACTATGTCACCCTTCTCCACATGGTCTCTAAGGAAGTGATATCTGATATCAATGTGCTTGGTTCGAGAATGTTGCACTGGGTTATTGGCAATGTTAATGGCAGAAGTGTTATCACAAAAGAGTGGAACACTGTCTATGGCTAACCCAAAGTCCCGCAGGGTCGAAACCATCCAAAGCACTTGGCTGCAGCAACTGGCAGCAACAACGTACTCGGCCTCTGTGGTGGACTGTGCAACACCGGACTGCTTCCTAGAAGACCAAGAAACAAGAGAAGTGCCAATGAATTGGTAGGTGCCTGAAGTGCTCTTCCTATCTATCCTACAGCCAGCAAAGTCTGCGTCCAAGTAGGCTCTGAGGGAAAGACAGGATGAGGAAGAGTTCCAGATACCATAGTCTATGGTAGCTCGAAGGTACCGAAGGATGCGCTTCACCGCCTGGCGGTGAGGTACGTGAGGAGAAGCCTGAAATCGAGCATATAGACACACAAAGAAGTGTATGTCCGGTCTCGAGGCGGTGAGGTACAAGAGGGAACCAATCATGCTGCGATACTCCTTCTGATCAACTGGCTCACCGTCCTCATCTGGGTCGAGTGAAGCTGATGAAGCCATAGGAGTGGACACCGGCTTACCATCACTCATATCAAAGCGTCTCAAGAGGTCTCAAGTGTACTTGCCCTGATGCAAGAAAGTACCCTCCCGAGTCTGCTTGATCTGAAAGTCAAGAAAGAAACTCAACTCGCCGATCATGCTCATCTCAAACTCTGAGCTCATGACATCTGAGAACTGGGAAACAAGAGTACGGGAGGAGCCGCCAAAGATGATATTATCCACATAAATCTGGACGAGTAGAGGGTCATTGCCATGCCTGCGAATGAACAAGGACTTATCTACCTTACCCATCTCAAACCCATGACTCAATAGATAGGAGTTAAGCCTCTCATACCAAACTCTAGGGGCTTTCTTAAGTCCATATAGGGCTTTGGAAAGCTTGTAGACATGGATTGGGTGGTTCTTGAAACCTGGAGGCTGCCTAACATAGACCTCTTCCTCAATAAACCCATTGAGGAAGGCACTCTTGATATCCATCAGGTAAAGCTTGAAACCCTTAGACGCTGCAAATGCAAGCAAGATCCTAATGGCCTCTAACCTAGCTACAGGGGCAAAGGTCTCCTCAAAATCTAGACCCTCGACCTGGGAGAAACCCTAAGCTACCAGTCTAGCCTTGTTTCAAATGACTACCCCATCCTCACTCTGCTTGTTTTTGAACGCCCACTTGGTACCTATGACATTATGACCTCTAGGGGGCTCAACAAGTGACCAGACCTTGTTTCCCTCAAAGTTCTCTAACGCCTCATGCATGGCATTGACCCAAGACTCGTCTGAAAGAGCATGACTAACATCCTTAGGCTCGAAAGAGGCAACAAAGGCAGAGTGGAGACAGAAGTGAGACATGCCATATTTTGAGTGTGTGACGCGCTCCAAGAGATCTCCTATCATCTGCTCTGAAGGATGGTCTTTTTGGATATGTCGGGGAGGTCCTGGATGAGAAGAAGTGGTCTCTACCTCATGAGCTGACGAGGTAGGAACAGAGCCACTAGCTCCAGAAGAAGCGGAAGGAATGGGCTGATCTCCTCGAGGTGCGATGGAAGAAGCAGACACCTCAAGGGGAGGAGGAGCTAGATCAGGTAGACAACCCTCATCTCCATCCTCCTCATCATCCACGAATATGGTCTCGAACTGCTCTAAAGAACCTGAGATATCGGGCCTAGTCCCCGGACTGGCCTCGTCGAAGGTCACCTCACAGGTCTCTACCATCTTACTAGACTCGTAGTTCCAGACCCTATAAGCCCACGAAGAAGTCGAGTAGCCCAGAAAGATCCCATCACAAGATCATGACTCGAACTTATCTAGGTTCCCGGACTTCAGAATAAAGCACTTGCAACCAAACACGCGAAAATGAGAGACACTGGGCTTTCGCCCGTATCTCAACTCATAAGAAGTGCGATGCAAGTGTGCCCTCAGAAAAACTCTGTTTGATACATGGCACGCGGTGGCAATCGCCTCAGCCAAAATTTCCTAGGTGTAGAGTACTCATCAAGCATTGTCCTGGCCATCTCGACCAAGGTACGGTTCTTCCTCTCCACGACGCCATGTTGCTGTGGGACATGCGGAGAAGAGAACTGGTGCTCTACATCTGTCTCATCGCAAAACCTCTCGAAGTAGGAATTCTTGAACTCTGTGCCATTGTCACTGCGGATCAATCGTAAGGCACCCGGAAGCTCAACAGAAAGCCTATTAAAAAGACCTCGGAAATGTGTAACGTCTCATCCTTCGAGGCTAAGAAAAACACCTAAGAGTACCTCAAGAAGTCATCGACCACGACAAGAACATACCACTTCCCTCCTGCTGACTGCACTCGAGTTGGTCCAACTGTGTCCATGTGGAGCAGCTATCCCAGTGCATCGATCATAGTCACTGTGACCGGAGAGTGAGAAGCGGAAACCATCTTGCCATACCCGCAAGGAGCGCAACAAGATCTTTGACCATCTTGAGTTTAGGCAGACCACGAATGAGATCATGGCCGCTAACTCGGGTCAAATGGTCAAATCCGATATGACCTAGTCTCCTATGCCAGAAGGTAAGGTCATGGGACTCAGAAGCAACTAAACACCTGAGAGGATCACCAGAAGACTCAACGAAATCAGCACGAAAGATCCTCCCATATCTAGAAATCCTGCAAACCAGACTCCCCGAAGAATCAAGAATTTTACAAGCGTTTTTCTTAAAGCTCACCTCAAAACCGTCATCGGTAAGCTGAGAAACAGAAAGCAAATTATACTGCAGCTTACTAACCAAGGTAACATCTTTTAAAATGAAAGAATCATTCACGTGCACTGTACCTTTGGCGAGGACACACCCAAAAGAAGCGTCTCCGAAGATGATCATCTCATCACCTGGAGCTCGGGCTAGGGAAGAAAACAAATGTGAATCTCCAGTCATGTGTCGTGAACACCCGGAGTCTACGAGCTAAACCTCTCCCTTCCCTGCCCGGCGAACCTGAGTCAACGAGAGAGAAATGGCTCAGTACTGGGATAAATCAAAAGAGATTTTGGAACCCAATACTGAGTCACACGAGCAGAAGAAGTAGTCACACACGACTGATCTCTAACTACCCTACGCTCTCCGTTGCTCAAAGAACTAAAAGGTCTATGGGTAAACCTGAAGTTGTTGCCGGGTTTGACTGCTATGGAAGAGCGAGTCAGTGCACCGGTAACACGCTGATCCTGCCGCAGGTAGCTATCTCAATGGAGAAAATGAGATCTACCCTCAGGACGGCGGATGTCACAAGCAAAGGCAAAATCGAGGACGAAAATCAGAAACACCGAAAAAACCAAGTCCTCAATGCTGCCTAAACACCTTAGAGTGATCAACCCTAAGCCTCGTGTCAGTTTTAGGTGTACCCAAGGTCTGGGGCTGACCCTGAATACGCCTAAGATCGCGAACACGATCTCTCCGCATGATCTTGGCGCGCCTGAAGCATCTCTCGATCATGTGTCCATCCTTCTGACAGAAGGTACAATGAAACTTTGCCTTCTGAGAAGTCGAAGCACCAGGTGTTACCACCTTACTATCAGATATCCCTTGGACAAAGCCTGCAGATTTGAACTCAACCTTTTGGTTTTTGGGCTTGTCCTCGATCACACCTGTTGCTATGGGTCTGAGAACAGCAGGTGGATGCTTCCTAACATCCTCAAGAAAATCGTATCCTAGACCTTGATTGAACTTGCAAATCTTGGACTGGTCTAGAATAAGATTCAGCTTCTTCTTACCTCCTACAAATCTCTCAAGAGTGTTCATAAGATACTGACACTCCCGAAAGAGAGAGGTGCAAGAAGAGCAAGGGGAAGAGGAGACAGCAGAGGGAGAGGAGGAAGAACCAATAGCAGAAGAAGGAATGGCATGTGCATGCACAGCCGCCTCAACATTGAGGTCTTCGCAAGTACTAGGAGGAACAATCCTACCTCTAGCTGTTTGGTCATCGTGTCTAAGCGTCTCTACTCCTTCGGACTTCTTCCCCACACCAGCACACACAGTACAAGGAAATTGTGACTTCTCTAGTAGGTCCTTAGTTAGCATCACACATTTGTCATCTAAAGCAATCGACTCAGATTTTAGTTTTCCACAATTGTTACATGGTGAGCTAACAGGGTCCTTAGAAGCATATTGAGTCATTTTCTTGTTTTGATCAACCATTTCTTGAAATTGTTTGGAAACTGATTCAAGCTCAAAGGTCAATTTAGGACAGTTGGTACAAGAAACAATGGGCTCAAGCAAGGAAGCATGTAATTCAGCAATTTTATGATCTGCCCTTTTTAGGTTCAATTTCAAATTATTACAATTTTAACATGTTTCTGGCAAATCAAGAAGCATAGTATAAAGACCTCTAAATGCATTAACCTTATCCTCACATGAGGTGCAAGAAGTAGTCTCAACAACAGTAGATGAAAGGGTGGCTACCCTAATCATTTCTAGTTCAGCAAGCAGACTAACATTCTCCACCTTAACAATGTCAAATTCAGAAGTCAGACTATCATAAGAGGTCCTTAGTTTCTCCATATCTCCAAGCAGGGAAAAACACATGTCACATTCGTCACGGGAGGGAGCAGATATAAGTGAAGTAAGCTCCCGTGACAGTCTATCTACTTTCTTCTCAAGATTCACAATCCTAGCTCTAGATCTAGCATAAAACTTTTCTAGCTTTAGAAATGCATCATTGAGCTGGTCATAGGAGGGACATACCTCATCGGAGTCGTTGTAGAGCTCGTTGTCACTGACTTCGCCCTCAAGGGCCATGAAGCACATGCCGATGAAGTCATCGCCATCCTTGGGGTCTTGATCATCCTTCCTGTCGTCACTCCACCCCTCCACATCGTTCAAGTCGATGTCGTCGAAGGCGGTGAGGACGCGGTGGAACAGCTTCTTGGCTTTGCCAAGGTTGCGGAACTTCTTCTTGCCTTGGACATGAGCTGGGGGCTTCTTGTTGTGGTTCTTGTCGATGTAGTCGTTCTTGCTCATGCCGCCATGGTCGTTCTTGTCCTTCTCCAGCTTGGGGCAATTCGCCCGAATGTGGTTGGGGCCACCACACTCGAAGCAAATTATCAGCCCTCCTCTCTTTCTGTCCCTCACTCTTTTGTATGTGTGGGAAAACTTTCTAGCTAGAAGGGCTAGCTGTTCCTCTGGTAGCTGCTCTAATTGATCATTAGTTATGTCACAGAGAGCAGCTAGGGAAAAACCAGCATTATCAGAGAAAATACCAGAAGCAGGACTGGAATCGGTGACCAATGCCATTGACTGTGACTTTGACCTACGAGAGACTATGTCAATCTCGTGAGTCTTGAGGCGCGAATACAACGCATCAAGAGTCAAGGTCGAGAGGTCTGTCGTGTCCCTGATGGTGGTCACCTTCATCTCCCAAACACGCAGATCAAGAGCAGAAAGCATTTGTCGAGTGTTGTCCGAGTCGGGGTATGTTAGACCGACTGCTCGGAGGTTGCTCAGAATCTTGTGAAACCTCGCAAAACACTCATCAAAGACTCACCAGCGAGCATTTCAAACTTATTGTAATCTCGCTTGAACTGGTCCTGTCGTACCGTCTTGATCTGGGTGGTACCCCATGGTATGCATCGAGGGTCACCCAGATGTCGAAGGCTGACGTCAGATGAGAGATGCGATCGAATTCGCTTCTGCTCAGACCCTGAATTACGATGTTCCTTGCCTTAGCATTCGCCTCAACATCAGGCATGTTTGCCACATTGATGTTCTCATCGGCAGGAACAACATACCGGGTCTTGACCTTTCGCTAGATGGCGTAGCCCTGAGCCTGGATGTAGGTCTCCATCCGACTCTTCCAGAAGGGATAGTCAATCCCATCGAAGATCGGGGGCTTGGTGAAATATTTGTCTGTCGCCATGGCTTTAGAGACCGATTAAGATCTACGAGGAAGAGCTAACCGGCTCTGATACCAATTGAAGGATCGAAAACGGCAACAGAGGGGGGTTGAATGGTGCCTTCAAAAATCATCCCCGAGTATCCACTCAATTCTCTTCTCCGATAGCTATAGAAGCTATGAAGAAGTAGATACAAAGCTCACTGAAAAACAAACATAGATCAAACGACTTGAGCAGAAGACCTCCCAAAGATTCAAACCACTAACAGAAAAATTAGATTGAAATGAAAACCTTGACCGGAGAAACAAATATCAAATAGATGACTCAAGGCTGAGAGCAACAAGAAAATTGATGGCAATGAGGACCGAAAATAGAAGAGCTAAACTGACTCTGAAGAAAAGGTGCAGAGCAAAAAGGAAAGCAAAAACAGAAGAAAAAGCAATCAAAAGAAAAAGAGACAAAGCTGAAAGTGAACTGAACTGAAAAGAAAACAAAAGACAGAGAAGAAAACATGCAGAAAAAATAAATAAATAAAAACAGACTTAGCTCAGATTGGAGAGGAGACAAAGAAACTAGAAATCAAACTGGAAGCCGACTTCAGCAGAGAGAGAGTTATCTGCAGACTGAGAAGCAAAGAAGGACCAGACAGCTGACAAACAGGGATTACGGCTGGACTAATCACAGCAGCAGTAATCAACCTTTTACCCAAAACCAAATAGAGACAGAACAGGAGGATGCTATTAACCGAAAAAGAGGTGTTGAGAAAACTACAACCGATTGCTGTCCTGATGAATTAAAGTAGACCGAAAATGACATGTAGTTTTGTTTGGCCGAAGTACTGAAGGAAACAATGATCTTTGCAAAAAACAGAGAAGACCAAGATGACAAAGCAAAACCGAAAATAAAAGGCAGCAGGAGCTTCTAAAGGCTTGACCAAAAAGGATAGACTGAAAAAATCGGTACAGAAAATACTGAGGAAAGATCCGAAACTGAGAGACGAACGATCAATGCCTATGCTTCTCTGAACTAAGACACAGTACTCCAACCTAAATAACCTATTGCCCTTAGGAGGAGAAAACTCACATCACAAGACCCATTCGGCCAAAGAACAAGCAGAAAAAATTGAGTCTGCAGCCGACAACAGAAAAGATGTACCCACAGCTATTTGCACTGAAGTATTGAGGAAGGCCCAAAATCAGTAAATTGATGGAAACTCGCAGCTCTCCTCTGCCCAAAAGAAGGAGACAATAATCCAAACAGCAGAATGACTCCAGAAACAGAAAGATTCAAACAAAAATCAAATGGAAACAGAGAAATGAATTTTTGTCGGAAAGAGAGCTGCATGAGGAGCAAAATCCAAATTGCTTGAACTTCATGAATCTTTTGAGCTTGAGGCTTTTCAATCACAACAGAGAATCATCTCTCAACAAAGAACACAAAGCAAGATCATCTCTTCACCAAATAAATCAAGAGAACATGATTCCTCTGCTCACTATGAACAGTAAACCCAAGAAATTGTTAAAACATGGGAAGTTGATGGCGATCAAATTCTGAAGAGAAACATGCTCTAGAAATCTTTGCTCTTAGGTATGATCTGGCCAAATGGCCTTTAGGCAATCCCAAACTCAGAGCAAAGAGAATATGCAGCCACTACAACAAAGAACTCAAAATCAAGAACACAAATCAAAAGAAACACGAGCAGAAGAACTGATAGCAAAAACAGAGTAAGACACAAGAAATTAAGACACAGGGAAAAGATATTGCTGATCAACCCAAATCATCTCAACACAGAAGGACTTATCAAATTGAAACAGAGAGATTAAAGATTACATGGATTGTTCTTACAGCCAACTCCTCTCCACGAGAGCACACAACTAAAAATAAAAAAACAAGAACTTGCGCATACTGCCCCATACGCAGTTGGAGAAGATGAGCTACTACACGCTTCTTCCCTAAACACACAAAGACTCTTTTCTGCCTCAAACAACCCCTCACCAACTCTCAACAGAAAGAGACACACAAAGCAAAAGAAACCCTAACAACCTCTCCAAAAGCCATGCCACAACCAGGAGAACCCTCTCCTATTTATAGCCTTTGGTTAACGGGTCTCCAACCCGTTTTACCCGCTAAATTCAAACTAAAACCGCTTCCACTTGAGCAGCCCTGCGTATTTACCAAAACGCCCCTCCTGCACCTTCCGAGAAGCTTCCACATTTCTTGCCGTCCAAGCCTCGCAACCACCTCGTGTCCTTGTCGTCTTTCGCACATCCCGACCACTCCGACCTCAGCACCGCCTGCTCCTAGTTCGGTCATCCCGTGCCTCGCCACGACTCCGTCTCAAAGTCCTGCAGCCATCACAGATAAGAAACAAATCTCATAGCACCGCTCGATATAATATAATCAACAAATGCATTAGCGAGAATTTTTAAGCACAAAATAGCCCAAACCGGTCGACAAGAAGAATAAGTGCCCAACCAAGTTCGACGAGGTCCGACCGAAACCGACTGCACCATGCAACGACATGGTACGAACCACACAAACCAAACTCACACTTTTTAGAACACGTGTCAATTACTCATCACAAACATGGGGTCATATCCACGTGGTCTCTCATGTATATTCCTTCATCTCAACATTTTTGCCTTTTTTGCTGCTTTGCCATACAATGAGGATTCGACCAAGGTCCTCATTGTGTTGCTAAACTTCGGTTAGGTGTTTATGAGCTAGGAGCTCCTAACAAATTTGATTATTCTATCTCTCTCCTCTCTTATTTTAGGCTTTGGTGAGTTGAATGAATACCATGGATAAATCTTTTGTTAGGTGATTTGAGCTAAGTAGATTAGTATCACAAATTTTGACTTTTTGTTGTTATGATAGTCCAATTCTGAATTTAAAGTAGAAGGTGTTCCTTTCCATCAATGTTGCATTGCTTTTAGAATGAAAGGCATTACTTGTTAAGTGGCTATGATCAAGGAGTCCTCTGGGATAGCTACTAATTTGCATGTGTTCTCAGTGATCAAACAAAAAATTAGACACACTGTTTTGTAAAATTGGGTCAGCTAATGGTCACTTTTCTTGCAGCATAATTTGGTACTCTGTTGCAACGCACGAACACCTTACTAGTTACTATGTAACGGTAGTGAGGACATGAATTTGCCTTCCCTTTGTTTCCCAACCTGCTGCTTCTAAGGACTACACTCTCTTGACTAGATTTTGGTCCAACCTACTGTGAGTATCCCGTATCCTGTACATCGTCTGTTCTGGGTTCCTGTGGTTCCTATGACATCATGTTTCCAATCATTGTTTTTTAGTGCTTCATACCAAAGTGATAGCTTGGCACGTACTGTGTGGATAAGATGGTAGTGCTCGAGCTCACCAAATAATGGACGGTAGTGATCTGTCGGCAAGCTCGCTCTAATCTTGGATACAGTACATTGGAATCTTGAAGCACCACCACAGACGCTACCGTGTGCATGCCTACAGTGTGGTAAGGCACCACCTTGTTGTGCCAATGGCAACTCTAATTACACATTGCAAACAAAACTTGAAATTTGAGTTTAATTTTGTGCTTATTTCATTACTCAGTTTAGATATTTTTGAAGTATTACGGGGGAAAATATGGTTCAAGGTTGCAAACCCAACACTCGATGCAATTATTAAAAAACACCTTGATTATTTCCAAAAGTCTTTTGTGAAGATATTTCATGAGGTGTTCTATAAATATTGAAAACTTCAACTCAAACTCAATGTATATTGGAAGAAAAAGAAAAGAAACATCGGCCATGCTACGTGTACAAATTGACATTGGAGGTGAAAATGTTGGAGCGCCATGCCCTGGTTTTGGAGGGAACTTCGTCTGCCCAACAAATTGGAATGATGCATCATAGGGGCTACTCCACCGGCTGCAACTTATGGCTCGTCTCCAACAGCTGGCTATTTAGTTAGCTAGATCTGATGTGGCAAGGAAAAAGTAGGAGAGAGAGTAGTCACTAGCGACGAGCAAATAGCTGATCTATTTCACGTAGTCCAAGAACATGAGAGAGGAGCATGTGGGTCCAACAGTATAAAATAGTCTTTGCTTTTGTCTCTCACCTCCACGTCAGCTGACTATATAGCTAGTACTAGCTATTACCATTGCGGACGCAACAAAAGCCCTAAGCCAGTTGTTCGAACACGCCTCCTACCCCGGCTTTCTTTCCCTACTCAGCGGTGGCGTTGCATTCGTCATCCACTTACTCACCACCTTCTCCCCTATACGCCACTAGCTCCACCCACTGTGGCGAACAGCACGGCGGCCACATCCGCACCGGGTGGTCAAGCCCGTGGACGTCGACACCACAGCAAGTTTTCCTCCCTGTCCGCATCGTGTTTGTCATGGTCTTCTCCCAGATCCGGCACAATCCCCGTGCATCCCTCATGCGGTTCGCTCAAATCTGGCGGCCACCACCTCTGGCAGCTCCTTCCTTCACCCCTCCACGCACAGGAATGAAGCAACCCAAGAAGGGCACTGGCAACAGTGACATACCACTCATACGCCTATTCATCTTCTCTATTTTTTTTTTGCATTCGTTCGCATGATGGATGGTACGGCTAATACACGGTAGATCTTCATGTTAATTTTGGTCCCCTATGATGGTTCCTTATTCTGATTTGGTGAGATCCCTATTTGCGTGCGTGCATGTGAAGTCAGTCATTTTCTATTTCACTCGATGCATGCTCACGGCCATTACGTGCACCTGTGGTCATCGCGTGTGCCTCTCTGGCATGGGCTATTGCTGTAGATGGACTTCAGATGCACATCATGGAGTGATGAGGTGACACGAGTGTTCTTGGAGAATTGCGTCGACGAGATCACGGCCCAGAACAGCTTGTATTTTTGTCTGAACTGGGTGGGTACACCAATCTTGGGCTCAAATTAGCACAGTGCAACAACCGGTCTTACACACAGAAGTAGCTAAAGAACAAATGGAAGAGTTTGAAACACTATTGCACGGTGTGGAAGAGCTTGCTCCTATGCGCCTCCGGGCTTGGCATCGACTAGAGATGGGCACCATTGCAGTAGATGATGTCTGGTGGGTAGAGGCCTTCCAAGTGAGTGCGAACAAAGTTCCTACAATCACTCTCAGTCCTATTGCATTTCAGTGGCGTACGTGACCTGATTAACGCTTGGTTGTTTTCATGTGCAGGCTGGTGTGCCATCCAAGTTCAAGAAAGAGCCCCTACGCCACCAAGAGCTAATGGAGGTGTGCTTCGATGATAGCAACTACATCAGTGTGTATGCTTTCATGATTGGGGTCGACATGCTTGGCTTGGACAGCGATGGTGATGATGCCAACCCTCCTTACCCCCACAGACAGTGGGCAGTGCTGGCACCTCGGGCAGTTCCCTTTGGAGGAAGTCTCAGCCGTCATCCACCCCTCCCCCCACACAGGGCAGAGTGAGTGGGAGGCACAGCTCAAGTAGCTCATCGACATCTATGAGAGGATGCACACAACGGGCAGTTCTGCTACTTCCCTGTGAAGGACTCCACTAGGGAGAAGTTCACGCAGCTGATAGGTATGGTCAAAGATTGTAACACCCTGAAATTTCAAGTGCTCAAAAATGTGGAGTTTTAAAATTTTTCTTGCATTTTGCTAGCACTCAAATTCTTTCTGAGTATTTATTGGAAATCTTTTTGAGTTTTGTGCCATACAAATTAATAATCAAGAGTACTCCCAAATATAAATAATAATCTTGCAAGTTACAAAAATGGAAAGATGTCATTACAGATCATGAATTCAAAATGCTAACGTCTTGAATTCAAATTCAGGACAATAAAATATTAAAATGCAACCCAAAAGGAATATTAGAACATCTTTCTAAGCGATTAGACTAGGAGTTCCTTTCCTTTACTTTAATTAGCATTCAAAAATTTATGAATCCAATCATAGCAAAATAATGTTAAAATTAAAACCCAAGGGAAAAATTAAAATAAAATAGAGAAATAAAAGATTTTGTGTCCAGATAATGGAACCAAGATTGGAATTAAAAGTTCAAAAATTTCAATCAATAATCTTAAGCCTAAAATAAAATTTAAATTAAAGATTCAAATTTTAGAATCTGGCAAAGCTCAAAATCCATAAATATAAAATTTAAAATGTGAATTAAAAATAAAAATCCCAATTCTCAAAATTCTCCTCTCCTACATGTGGGCCCCTCCTTTTTCTTTTTCTTCCCTCCCCTTTTCCCCTCTCTCTCTCCTTCCTACTGCCGAATGGGCCTGGTCCCTGTACTGCCTTCTTCTTTCTTTTCCTGCCTCCACCCCATTTCTTTACTTTCTTCTCTGTCCTTCGGCTAGGCTCACTGCTTCCACACCCGAGCTCCGTCACCCCGGCCCCATCTCTGTCCCGTCGCCCACGTCGTCGCGCCAGGGAGTGCGTCACTCTCCCTGTGCCGTCGCGTCGCCACGCCCCCGCGCCACACCCTGCAACCCGCGCCTGCCCCGTCGCGTCGTCCCCGTTGCCATGCCGCAGCCCATGCCAGCGTACACCCCCGCCAGGCCGTCGCCCATGCCCCGGCCCTACTCCGCTGAGCACGCACTCACTTATAAGGCAGCCTAAGCCCCCAGCACATCCCCTTGCCCCCCCCCCTCCTTCCTCCGTCAAGCTCTCCGCTCTGGATGACTTTGTGCGCGCCGCCGGCCGCCATCTCATCCCGGCCAACTCCGGCAAATATTCCGAGAAGTGAGCGCATCACCTCGTGCCTCAACCTTCCATCTGCTTCCTCGTCGAGTTAATCGAGTTTTCGTTCCCCGGAGCTCGCGCGCCGCCCCCTCCTCCCCAACACTAGCCGCCGCCGCCATTATTGCCGCCCCTTCACCCCGGTCGACCTCCCTCCAATTCGGCGGGGTGGGAGCACCACCTCGGTGTCCCGACGCCATCACAACCGCCGGCCGCAGCTCCCGCTGCCAGTGCGTCACCGGTGCCGTGCGCATGCCCGCGCCGCCATGGAGCTCTACTGCCGGCTCGCCTCGGGTCCCCTCCGGTCGCCCTGCTCACCCAGGTAGGTTCTGGGAACACCACCGATGCTCGTGCACACGCCGCCTCTATCCTCGCTTTCCCGGCCGCTGACGCCTCCTTCCCACCCCCACCGCCGGCCGCCCCGCGCAGCCGTCCGGCCGCCTCGCTGCCGCTCCGGCCCGGGCGCCACTTCTTAGAGCCCCTCGCCTCCCTAGCTACCCATTTTGTCGGTCCCCAACCTCCCTTCGACCGCCACTCACCGCCGGCAAGGTTCCCCTCCATCGGCTCCGCCTTGCTCTGTTTGGGGGCTGCCCTCCCCGCTAAGCTCTTCTAAACATGATGCCTGAGGTATTGGGTTCGAACCCTGCTGGCCGCATATCTTTCTCCCCTTTTGCTTTATTTTCTCTGACTCATTTTAATTAAGAAAATTTAGGAGATAAGCTAGGGCAGCTAATAAATTTAATAAGGATTTAAATAAGCCTGTTAAAAAATTAATCATGGATTAATCATAATGCGCTAATAACTAATGTGCCTTTGATCTTTATTTTAAAAAGCTTAAATACTAATCAAAGGCCTAATAAGAAGTTTAGAAAGGAGTCAAAAGAGACTAGGAAGGGTTTAGGTTTGGACTAGATATCGTAACAAATAACTGGTGTACCTTTAGTGTTTATTTTATGATTAAATCCAATTATAAGTTAAAGGCATTTTTTGTTAAATGACCAAACTGATTAAAGACCACCCTAATTATAGTTAAAATATGCCCAACATTTAATATGACGCCATTAAATAAATCTCAGTAATAGATTTAATTAGTAGCAATATTAAAATATGATTCGATACAACAAGCTTTGCCTAGATAACTGAATTTAAAATAAGTTTAGATTTAAACTAAGCATAATAATAAACAAAGTATAGACAAAACAATGGTGCCCTTAGCTAAATCTTGACATTGGATTTAATAAATAATAATGTAGGGTAAAAATGTATACAACAAGTTAGGACCCGTGTAAATAGATCCTAATTCCAAATAAACCATGCCTAGTAGTATCTATGGGTGCACAAACTAATATCATTTCATGCAAAAAGCATCTTTAATTAGCAGGTTATGCTAAAATGCAACCTCGCCTAAATACTAACCATATGGTCCTTACCTGAGGATTTAAATTATGATGTTTAAGAATATTTAATACACAGATGGCTCATGGAACTTACTTGATAAATATAAAAATAATAAAAAGAAGTTATTAAATAAAATAGGGTAAGTCATAGTATTCAATGGCCGGCTCAACCTAGTCCTCCCCAAATCTAAGGCAAAATAATCTCATCAATATTTCTGTGTCGTAAACCCTCCTTCATTCAATGTCGTTCTACCAATCATCGTTTCATTCCAACTAGTTCGGCCCCGACAATACCCCGCACCCAATCAACCTTGTCTCAAATCGCCTATTTTATCATAATAAAAGTTATCAAGTTCAATTGGATTTATTTGGATCTTTTGAGTTATTTGTATTTATTTGGATTCAGTTATTTAGCGCGTAATTAGAAATTGGAGCCCTGAAGATTCATTGGAGCAAGTGAGACCAAGATCTAAACAAAGACAAAGACCAGAACTCAAGCCATCAAATAAGAAAGCTTTTGAGTGAGCTCAAGACCGCGGAGAACCGCACAAGGCGAGTCAATACTTTGATCATGTTGAACCTACATTTTCTGCAAATTACTTTTGTTTAAATTATCAAATTGCGTGCTGTTATTTTATATGCAAATACATGTTTAATTTAGAATTCTAGTTAAATGTCTATTATCTAACTTGAATAATATTGCCCCTCCTTTGGAATATTTGAACATGAGAACCTTGTCGGCCTAGCAAAATTATAATAGTAACCTTTTGAAAATAAGTCCATAATTATATGCCATGCTTAGTTTTGCTTAGATACTTGTGGGAGTAAGAACGTCCAAGCATCACTTTAATCATGAGAAAATGTGGTTGGGCAGTCATGGTGGTAATGACTGGTGTATGTTGGATATGGTTATTTTATACTCCCAAAAATCTCAAATTGCTTATTTGTCTGGGCGGATGGTTCGAGGGTATGGTGCAAGGGTGCACGAGAGTGTGGTTTGTGGTAGAACCGCCCAGATAACCCTAAGAACCGAATCTTGTCATGACCTCCTGTGTAAAACATGTACAACCACAAGTCTGTAAAGTACAACTTGGCTTAGTAGATTTACCGGACCCCGGAAGTTATCATCATCGGTGGAGGAGTGAAGTAGTGCAAGTGGCGGCCTGGGTGGCAGGCTTGAATGGGACACCGCAAGTGTCGGCCTAGGTGGCAGGCTTGATGGTGAAGTTCTTCTGCGGCGTGCTAGCAGTGTGGGTAGCCAGCTACTAGACACATAGGAGGGGAACTCCCGCACAACCTATGAGACCTGCCGCAAGCGGGACAAGCTCATAGGGGTGAGATGATGGAAGGGGTGAGGTACTTTGAACGGTTATTGTGATGGTTCGCTCAACCGTACGACTAAGGAATTGTGCGGGGCAACGAGTAAACTGTCTCTTGTGGGTAAAGTGTGCAAGCTCTGCAGAGTCAAAACTATTCGAATAGCCGTGTCCGCGGTCAAGGGCGGACATGGGGACTTAACCAGATATAGTTCTATTTCAAAAACTTTGTGGGTGGAAATAAAAAAGTAGAGGGCAGTGGAAAGCCCTGATTGGTGTTGTCCTGGGTGTCGTCCCAGTGGTAATGTAAGCAGCTATAACGCTGAAGGTCTAGCATATGGTGCAGAGACCATGTAATGGTGGATGAAATCTGGACCGATATTATTATTGCATTCTCTTACGCATTATGTTTTTGTTCAAAACTGCTAGTTCTCAGGCAATTTTTATGTATTATATTTTAAAATAATGATAATACTTCCCACAAAGTAAAAGGTTAGGAAGACTATATAGAGTGGTAAAAAAAGAAGATGGTTGTTGAGGTAAACATATAAATATGTTGGTGGATTCACGTCAATCATAAAAAGGATACGATAGTGTGGATTCTAGAGAAATAAATTGGTGGAGCCTGGATGAATATATAGGCTATATAGACGATTTGAATGATTTTTGGAGAGTTAGGAGGTACAAAGGTAATTGCTGGATTACAACCCTGATAACTAATATAAATTCTTGGGAGATGGTGGTGATAATGGGATTAATGGAATCTGATCGATTACTGGGTGGTTCCATTGAATCCTTGGGAATTTGGAGGTATGATAACAAATATTGGAGTATGAACTTAATCAATGATATTCTTGGTGGATATATACTAGTGAATCATAAACTTGATCAATGGTATTCTTGGTGGATATATACTAGTGAATCGTAAACTTGATCAATGGTAATCTTGGTGGAGGTATATTAGTGAATTAGTAGAGATAGATAAGGGAAAATAAGGTTAATTATTGGAAGAGCAAATAATGGTTTTGGATCAATAATAAAAAGGATTGAATTGTTAGAAAGTCCTGATAGTAAATGATCAGTGGATTACTTAAATGATGTCTCTCGCTGTTTGGAGTTTTAGACAGCAATCAATATAGAAAGTGTATGATCGGTGGATTAAGTAAATGATGATACTCGCTGTTTGGATTCTTAGACAGCAGTCAGTAAAGAAAGTGTGTCTTTGGTGGATTAAGTCAATTATGGCAATCATCGTGTGGAGTTTTAGGTACAAATAATAACACTAGGATTTAATAATACTAATGCTACCAAAAGCGATTTTGGCAAATAAAATAAACCCGAGCCCCACCTTTGATAAGCCATGCATGCTATTTATTTGCATTCTGCGTATTGGCTCGCGGAGCACGGTGGTTAGTGTGCTCACACTCGCTCTCATAACAAATCCAGAAGCAGGAATCAGATCACTATGCTTTAGCAACACTTTTGGTTATGATAGAGGAGAAGATGAAGTCGTCGAGGGCTAGGTCGCGAACCTCCAGTTGGCTGCCTGTGGGCATGTCCTGAAGGTCCCACCTGTGTGCTTCGTTCTTCCGCTGCTGCAATTTAATGATTTCGGCCTAATCGGCCCATGAGTAAGCTTACTATTATATTTACGCTTCTGCATGATATGTACTTTGATATTCAGAACTGTAATCTGTGAGCACTATCTACTGATCTAGGGAATAGTGCGGTGGAATCACAGAGGAATCAGCTCTTCATCAAGCCGAGTACCATATAAGATTTCTTGCCACGAAATGAGATGAGGGTCGTCTTCGTTGGATCCAGTAGACATGGGAAAGAATGAAAAAACATCCATGAACTATGCTTCCGTTGCCTTTGGTCCAACATCTTTCCATGCTTTCAAGTTAAGTCGCGTAGTGTTGTTTCTCTATGTTCCATCGCTTCTTAGCTAGAGGTCCTTTTCATGAACTGAGGTTATTAGTCATTATTGTTGCTGTTGCTCAGGCAATAATCATGCTTTCCATATGTGTGTCATGATCTGAGCTTGTTTGTTCATTATTGATGCTTTCTGTTAACAGGTAGTGCTTTGTGCGCCTGATTACATTAATGTTGAGCAATTTCTATTGTGTTATTTCTATTGACACTACATATCACCTGCTTGTTTTCTCTGTCTCGGCTACCAGTGATGACATATGTGTTGAGCTACGACAGTCTTATGCTGTGAGCTATCAGTGCTTGTGTGCTCTCCTTTGATTGTGCCCTGAGCTATCAGTAGTGTGAGGTACCAGTGTTGTGTGGTCTCAGTGCTTGTGTGCTATGTTTTGGTTGAGCATTTCACTGTGCTATCGGGTTGTGTGCATTCTCCAGTCATAGTGGTTGCGTGTGTTGCTTTGGATGTTAGTTGCGCAAGAGTCTACTTTTAGTTCTCTACTATGAGTCCATTCTTTGCTGGGAGTCTACAGGTAGTTGCTCTAGATGTTAGTTGCTGGGAGTCTTTAGCTATGTGCTATCCCTGCTTGTGTGCATCATTTGGTTGTGCATTTCACACTGTTATGAGCTTGCTCTAGTGTAATGATGAGTGTTGTGTGTTGTAGAGCTGACCGCAAGGGGATAGCACAGTGTATTTCAGTGGCAGGCATGAGTGTAAGGGGGTAGTGGGGTGGCCAGGGAGCCAAACATTCTTCAGGCTCAGTCACCTTCTTGGCCCTCGCGGCGTGTGACTCAAGTGATGATGAAGTAAGTTCTGTGAGTAGGCCACCCCAGATAGTTCCAATAATATCCAGGTTATAGTGGGTCGAGACGCAACTTGCAAATGACCAAAGTGCTACAACCTGTTCAGGATATATCCCTGCCATGTTTGATAGGTTGCACTACACTCTAGTTCAGAGCTACAGTCTGAAGTCCACCTTGGAAGCCACCTCAAAGGAAGCACTCGCAATCTTTCTGTGGACTTGTAGCGCTCTGCAATCACAGTGAAATGTGATTAATAGATTTAAGCACTCAGTAGGAACAATAACGAAAAAGTTCAATCATGTTCTAAGTGTGTCCACAGGTTTGCAGGCGACGTCATTAAGCCATCAGATCCTACGTATCAGATTGTTCATCCTAGCTGCTAAGTGAGAGATTCTACCCACACTTTGTGAACTGCATAGGGGCAATTGATGGCACGCATGTGAGAGTCACAGTTCCAAATGCGGAGTATGTGAGGCATTTCAACAGGCATGACTACACAAGTTAGAACATGATTCGGTATGTGACTTTGACTATAGATTCACTTTTGTGTGTGCTGGGTGGCTAGGATCAATGCATGACACACGTATTTTGTATGAGACAATGGTGAAATATGGCGATCGGTTCCCACATCCACTAGAAGGTAACAATTTCCCTCACGTGTCATTTGTACGAGGCTAAATCTACATGTAACTTTGAACCACATAACGATGCAGGTAAGTACTACCTTGTGGACTCAGGGTATCCCAACAGGCTAGGATACCTTGCTCCATATCGACAACATTAGTACCACCTTTGGAGTTCTAGAACAACTCACAACCTGCGGGGATGCAGGAGGTTTTTAACTTTTAGCACTCGCCCCTGAGGAACGCTGCCGAGCGTTCATTTGGCATGTGCAAGATGAAAATGGTGCATTCTTGACAACGTGCCAAGCTATGAGGCATCCAAGCAGAAGGCCATAATTGCTAGTATGATGGTATCCACAATTTCATTATTGATTGTGCATTGCCTGCGAGAGATATTGCATAACCACAGGGGTGCACATGGGCCCTTCAGGCGTGGGCGGGGCCATGTTACCGGCCTCAGCATAGGGAGCGTTAATAGTACTCATGGACCTCACACAGGATTGGATAGCAGTGTCATTGGTGGCGAGCACATAGGTACGGCAATGCGAAGGGGAAATAGCCATGTATGTACAATGTACGAATACTTGTGTCGTACATCATGTTGCAATGAAATCATACTAACCTAGCATATCCACAGGGTCGAATGCATGTATCACACCGCAATTGTTTTAGTAATAGCACTCAAAAAATCAGCTCAGCGCAACATGATAAGCCATAAGCTGTATGGAGCACCTCAAAATAAGTATCAGCTTCTTTCAGCTGCTAAAGTGTAATTTAAGCCAAAAACCATCAGCCGGCAATCGTAAGCAGAAACCATAAGCCCCTTGGAGCAGGCTTTGCTAAACTCTCTCACTCCTCATTTCCTCAACTCCCTCCATCTCTCCCATCCCCCATCACATTAATCCTTGCGCATTCCCTCTAGAACCTATCTACCTTGTGTTCTTGTTCTTGCTTGCGGTATGTGTGCACACACAGCATAGTAAGCGTTGGGATCGCCCGCGATGGTGAAGAGAGGTGCCGCGCCTATCCCTGTGGTGACATGCCCCTGCTTCTCTATTGACATGCGTGATATTCTGGACAAGCTCGAGGCGTTGCATAGGAAGCTGCGACTTGTACTTGCAATTACCTTGCTGGAACTATTGCTTATTCTCGCTGTGCTAGTTTTCAAGAGTAAGTGATGAACTCTATCCTATCATGTAGTAATGTATTGATGTACTAATGCCATTAACTAAGGTACAATGGAAGCAGTGTTCTATCCATTTTTCTGCTTTTTTGATGCGCATGTGTATTCGGCACTCGTACGAACAGAAACTGCACATTGAAGATTGATAGATCAAAAATGCAGACTCACAGTTAACTGTGGACTTCATTAATTTGACACAAATACATGTTGGATAGTATACATCCAAAATAAAGATTTCCATTTAGGCATTGAAATGAGGTTTCGATCACACAATCCAAAACAATGTTGTTCTTCAACTATCTAAACGTACAAAAATATCAATTGTTGATTTATAGGGCAAATTATAGCTATCTCCACAAAAATTGCATAGCTAGCTAATGGAAAAAAGTTGTGGAGGAAAAAGGGGAACCTCACCCGTGACGAGGAAGGGTGTTCGAGAGGATCCACGAGTACCCTACCATCTTTTTAAGTCGCATAGCTAGATAATGGAGAAAAGAATTGAATGGATCTCTACTGAAGTAGGAGAATGGCTTAGTGGTAGAGCTTCAACCAGAGAGGGAGAAGACGGTGTGTTTTCAATGTTAGGGCTGCAAAGAAGAAGAAATAAACCAGATATGTGAGCTCGAGGTGGCCAGGAACAGGCGACGGCATAGACTAAATAGCGAGAGCATCATCTGGGGCATATATTGGGTTGATGGCCAATGGTTGAAGCTACGATCGTCATCGGCTTCCCCTTGCGTTCCGGCATAGAGCGAGGAGAAGGGGGAGATAGGAACTGGCTGAGGTTGTGTGTGATGTTGTGGAACATGGGATGATCCATCTTGCCGCTTAAATAGGCGTTGAGAGAAGGAAGCATGGTGTGTATGAGTCCTCGATAGCGGGTGAGGTCATCCACGCGCGATGCTATCACGTAGATCGTGCGCATGGGTGGTCGAGCATGGTGTTGGACAGGAGGAGGTAAGCTCATATCTGGAGGTGGGCACTGCCGAGGCATGAACGCGATGGGAGTGGCAGTGTGATAGTGGCATCATCATCGATGGGTGTTTGTTGCTGCAACTCGAGAGAGAGGGGGGAAGAGTGGGTTGTCCACATGTCTTATTAGTGTGGCATCCCACGTGGAAGCATGTAACAACAAGAATTAGCGTTGTGTGGCTGACAATGGGCTCGGTTTGTTAGGTCGTTCCCCTCATGATGGAGTTGTAGTTCTCTGATAAGTTTTCCTACTAAATCTATAGTTCTACGAGATAGAAACTTAAATGTGCAGTTCTATGATAGTTTTGACACTAAAATTGTAGTTTCATGAAATTTACTCAAAATTGTAAAAGCATCGTCTACTTGCAACTAAGATTAAGTAAAGGGAAAAGTCCATATTTCAACCATGAAATCTGGTATCGGTTTGATTTTCAACCTGGAACTATGGAACCATCTGATTTATAACCTTCAATTCCAAAAACCATTTAAAACATAATCCTTGACCTATTCCAGGGCGGTTTTGTCCTAATCTTAGTTGGCAAGGGTTGTTGACATGTCACACTTATCAGTAGCATATCAATTAAATCAAAAAATAAAAAAATAGTTAGCCTCACATGTAAGCCTCTTAACCCTCCTCCTTCCTCTCTCTCCCTTCCTCCTCTGTCCACCTCTGTGTTGCTATGGAATGCACCGGCCGGTCACCCACAACATGTCACACCCATGCAGGATCAAGGGGGAATTAAGGAAGAAAGAGGCAGAGGCAAAGATGACAAATTGAAATGGTACTGAGTCCCAACTCTTGGAGTGGGGAGGTTAATGAGTTGATTTAAGAAAAGTCATTGACAAGTGGGGTCATGTATGTGTGTATTTTCATAGAAGTTGTCTATGAGCTATATGGCTATAGCTTGGTTCGTTTACTGGTGAGCTGGAGTGGAGTATTAGGGACAGAATCTTAGTCCCATTTCAAACAACGATGACATATGATTTCTAGTTTTTGAAAGCCAAAACCTGTTTACGATGTGTTGATTTTTTAATGTAGCTTTTTTCTTTTTTTTCTTTGCTTTATCTATGAAAATATAACGGTGCATTTATTTTCTAATTTTTTAACTTATTTTTATAATTGAATACCTCATAAAAAACTAATACCTGTTGCAGTACTATTTTAGCCGAAAAACAAATATGAATTCCCCGCCCGTTCTTCACTTCTCGCCGCCCCTTCTCTGATTCCATATCCCTATTCCCCATATTATCCTAGTTATCTCGGCTGGGTTCGGCCCGACTTTGACTTTAGCTTATCACTTTTTGCTACAATTCTAGCTGTCAAACGATGAAACTTTTTAAGATGGGGTCTACAAATTGATTGTAGTAAATGCTGCACCGAGTTCAACTGTACCGGTCAAAATGGCACACAAATGTCTCTCTCCATACTTTCTTAAGAAAAATTAAAATTAAAAAATTTAAACTAAAAGTTATAAGCCACAGCGCATAACAACTCACCCCTCGTGTTCCCGTGTTGATTTGTTAGGTCTTATCTCACCTGTGATCGGGACATCACATTACAGTGAGGCACACGCACTCCTCCACACGTCCTTCTCCGCCTCTTCCGATGAGGACCTCGAGGAGCACACGCGTTCCATCTCCGGCTGCGCCGCCGTTCGGTATTTTAGGCGGGGTTGATGCAATACGCAGGACGCGCAAGCATGCGGGGCGGTTCCATGCGTGCCGGCACCATCTCTCTCTTCTTTTCTCCATTTTGCATCTCTCCAATCTCACTCCACAGATATATATTGAGATCTGTTGGCCCCGTCCCTTCACCTCCCTCCCCCGTCCCTTCACCTCCCGCCCCCCGTTCGGATCCCCCCTCCTCGCTGTCGCCGGAGTGCGCCACCGGTCCCCGGTGGGCGCAAAGAGGGCGACGGCGGGGCCTTTTTTTTCCTCCCCATGCTCGGCGGCTGAGCACGGCGGTGGCCGGTGGCTAGGGTTTTTTAACCCTAGCCACCTGGCTTCCTTGTCCGGCGGCGGCGCCGCGGTCCAAGAGCGTCGTGGCGGCGGCTGAGCGCGGCGGTGGCCGTCGGAGCCGCGGGCGCTAGCGGCTTCGAGCCGGAGGCGGGCGGCGGGTCGGCGATCTCGAGCACCGGCGGTGGTGGCCGGTTGTGCACGGGCGCGTGAATCCGGCCGCAACGCTTCGGGCGAAGGCGTGAGGGTCGGCGGCCTCCGAGGCGGGGCGTCAGCGGCGGTGGCCGAGCGGCTGCCGTGGCCGGATGGGCGACCTCGGGCGGTCTGCTGCCTCACGCCGGCGTGGACGGAGGAAGCAGCTTCGGGCGGACGTCCGGGCGGCCATGCGTTGTTGGTCACGCGCGGCGGGTGACTGGCATGGGGTGTTGCCATGCAGTCGGCGTACATGCTTTACTGATGAGGAGGGTTAAAGATGGTCTTGCTTCTTGAAACGAAGATCCTCTCCATGAGAAGGCTTGATCTGTGGCTTTTGTCCTGGATCTGTTCTATGGTGGCGCATAGGCATCGCATAGTAGTCTCTTCAATGGCGGTCATTGCAGGAAGCGGCTCGTTATGGAGTTCAAGGGTGGCTATGCCATGGTCTTGAGGCGTGCAAGACTCCGGTGTGCTGGTTGAGGTCTATTTTGTGTGTGGGTAGTGCGTGGGTTGCTGTGGAGGTGCTGGCGAAAGCCTTGCCGGTGTTCCTACCAGTCTCGACAATTATGACGTCCTTGGACGCCATTTTCCTTCCTGGAGGGTTGTCATGGCACTCCATAGCCCTCACGTATTCTGTTCTCCAGGTGAAAGCCTTGTCTCGGTGAAGCGGGCGGCGTCGGCGACCCTCGTCGCCTCGGAGGTTCATCTTCACGCAAAGTAGACCGAAGGTTGGATGGCTCAGTTGGTTGAGTTTAGGGGCTTGGTTGAAAGCAAGGACGGAGAAGAAGTTCTGAAACTTAGTCTTTCTAGCTTTTTCATAGTCCTAAAGCTCTCTTTCTTGTTGTTTTGTGCTCTTCAGTTTTGAGGCTTTGAGCCTAAGAGCTCGTGTAACTTTTGGCTGTGTATATCCCAACCGGATATAGAGGCCGGATTTTGTATCCTTATCTAAAAAAAATAAAAATATATATATATTGAGATCTAAATGCTCCAATTCTCCTTGCTTCTTGCAATTCGGAGCAATGGCCATCGTTTCTTGCTCCCTGTTGGTGCTCTGCATTGGCATTAAGGGACTTCTTGAGTGGCTTCGGTGGGTAACGCAGGGAGCATGGCCAGCGAGTTGGGTGCTCCATTTGAGGGGCAGTCCAGGGAGTTGGGTGGAGCGTAGAGGTTGGCAGTGATGTGGTGACTTGCGTCCTCTTCTCTATCCAGCCTGTGAAGGAGTGGAGCGAAGCCGCACCATGGCCGGCCGAGCTCCGTGGTGACCTTAGAACTCAAGACGCAGTCCCTGATGAGCTAACATCAAAACCGTCTGCGTTACATCATGTTCCATTATCTGCTACCTTATATTCCTATAAATTAATTTGAGTTTCATAACCACGTATGTCCGTAATCAAGTTCCTTTTTTCCGGCGCTGTCGACCTTCCTCGTTATGGTTTGTCGCGACCGGTGAGACTCCATCCAATTCCTTCATACACGAGCATCCTCTCCTCCTCTCTTACCTTTTGACACGCTCAATTTTGCCTTGCACCTACAGTAGCTTCGTCACCTCCATGATCCGCCCACCGCCACCTCCCATCTCCGTCGCCAGCCTAGCATGACGCGTCTAAACCCAAATCATCACCATAAGGTTCCTCACATCGTGAATGTTCCATTTTACCTCTCACCCCTGCCTCACCACCACTTTGTTGCCGGCGTCATACCCAGCCCACAGGCTGTATCTTTCCCTCTCCATGTAGTTCTCTGCTGTTACCCGTTGAAAGGAAGTAGCCCTAGCATGTGGGCCCATAGATAAATATTTACTCATTTTTATTTATTTCTCCCGCTGATTAAGATGTCACGTGAGCCAAAAAGCGGTCACGTGACTGCCACATAGCAAATCCCACTTAGAAAGCCACCCTAGCGGTGGAAAGAAAGCGAACAATTTTAATAGTTCCAAGCTGAAACATAAAATGGTTTCAGACGTAAAGGTTGAAATTCGGATTCAAACATAATTGAAGATTAGAAAATGGACTTTTTTTCCTTAAGTAAATGCTGAAGCAAAAGAGGAACGAAACTGCAATTTAGTGACAGCATCGTAACTAGGTAGAGCTCATGTTACAATCGACACAATTATCAGTATGATTAACTTATGAAACGGCTGACGATTCATGTACCATCTTGTGATACAAATCCGATGCTTACATACTTTTAACAAAAGAACAAAAAGGAATTTAAGACGAGTGAAAGAGACCTTAGTTCACTTAATATCCACCACCAAACCTTTAATATTCATCTGGAATCAGAAGAATGTTGCGATATGCCCGAATGTTAATTGCTTAGAGCAACTCCAAGAGATTAGCCAAAAGAAGTATCTAAATTTAATGATTTAGCTATTCTCTAAAATGAATCTCACCCAAAAAAACTAGACTACTCCAACAGGATATCTAAACTGGGACTCTCCATATTCAAACCTGCCATGTCATCAGGACCTTTCGTCTTTTCGGATCCATCGCGAAGACCTCGTCGTCTGCTCGGACAGGCTTTCTCACGTCGTCCTGGCCGCTGGTTCCGGCCGCCGTAGACTCGTCCAGCCACGCGGGTGCAGTCTCGTCCTGCCACGTTCGTCATCAGCGCACGTAGGGGGCCGGCATAGCCTCGTCCAGCCGGCCGCACGGCTTGAGGGCACACTCGCCCAGTCATCTACGCACGCAGGGGGCCGGTCGTAGCAACGTCCAGCCGGCCGCACGGCTGGAGGGGCATCGCAGGCAATGCGTGCCTTGCGGCAGCCTGCTCATGGCCTGCGCAGAAGAACTAGAGGGCGCGCGGTGGGTCGCGTACGCGCGGGAATGGGGTGCAGCGCGCGGAAAGGAAATGTCGACCGCGCCAAGAGGCTGGATGACGAGCGAGGCAGGCTATCCAAGAATAGAGAGCGAAGGAGGAGGGATGGAGAGCTACTAAATTTGGAGAGTCATTTACAGAGTCTATTGGAGACGTTTTTTCTCCAATAATAGCCAAATTTACCTTTAGAAAACGATAGCTCTTCTCTTGGAGTTGCTCTTAGACCAAGGAATTCTGTGAAGCTCAGATACTTGGGCTGCCATCCAATCTCAGCCCGAGTTTTGGAGTTCTCCATCCTCTTCCCAAATGGACCATCAGTCCCTGCAGTTAAGGCAGATATGCAGGCAATGTAAGACACTAAGACGCGTAAGGGCAGTCCCAATGGGTGGTTTCTATGGCATTAAATAAGGTGCCAAGTAGGCAAAATGCTGATGTGTCATTAGAGTTAAGGAGGAGAGATAAGGAAATTGTTTCTTATACAAGAAACCATGTCTACACGGGAACCAAGATAGAAAGAGCTGTGATAGGTAGATGATAGGAGAGAGAAGTTAGATGATTGGATGAAAGTTTTATTTGTAGAAACTATCCATTGTGAGCAGGGGTGCAATCGGATCGGATACGGTCGGTAATTGCTCATCCTGTATCCTATACCATATTTTTTCTCGGAATCGGAGTCGGAGACGGATAGTGTCGGATACGAATACGAACACGGATAGTATCGGTCACGGATACAGAACGAATACGGAGCGGATTCGATACGGTAACCATATTTCATCGGATAACACGCGAGAAGACAAATGTAAAACGACAAACGTATAGAATACCACCAAGCAAATCCACACGGAACAATTAGTTTGTTCTAATATTCTGAAGAACTCAGGGTGAATTTCTATAGTTTAACTATTATTACCCAAATCGTCTAGGTAATGAAATATATTGTTGAGCGGTTTAAATAGCAATACACAGGTTCGAGTATATACATGGATCCATTTTAATCAATTGACGCTTTTGGTTTATTTATGGAATCCTGAATATTTATTAATAGAATTCCACAAGTTTATACTACCAACAAGGTTAAATAGATATTTACTTAGAATATTTAATAATTTGAACGGCAATGTATCGATTCAATCAATACTCGTCAACTTTTAATCTACTGCCCATCCTTAATTAATCATAACTACTGATTAGAGATATTTTGTATTTTAGCATGATTAGCATAATAATACCAGGTACTTTAATCTACACTAGCTTAGTTAAAGTTAAATATTCATGTTGACAAATTTTTATTATGCGTGCTTCTCCTCTCTCTTCTTTCTCCCTCCCTTCTCTTCTTTCCGCCCGCTCCATTTTTTCTGCCTTCGGCCGACGCCTCTTATCCTTTTCCCCCATCTCCTCCTCCCGGTTCTCTCACTCTCCCCCTCCACCGACTCGACGCCTCGTTTCCCCAGGCCGCGCCGCCGCGCTGGTCCCTCCGTGCCGCGCCGCTCGGCTCCTTCTCCCCTCTCGCCGCCTACCCCGTCTGCGTCGCGCCGCCTGCCCTGTCGGTGCCGCGCCGCAGTGCCTGTCGACGCCAGCTCCCCGTCCCCGGATCTCGGCTCCCTGTCGCCGGCTCTCCCTCTCTCTCTCTCTTCTACTACTCCTCTCCTCGCCGTCCGCCGCCGCATGGTAAGATGCGGCCAGATCCGTGGCCTAGGGCCCGGATCTGGCGCCTCCTTCCCGAATCGGACTCGATCTACTTATTTCGGTTTGCTACTTTTGGTTTGCTCTCACGGACTCACGGTTGCTTGAGGTGCTAGGCTGGGAGGTGGGTTGCCCCGGCCAGCCACGGCCGGCTGGCCGCTGCCCGTACGCCAGGGAAGCACGCAGCCGGTTGTTAGGGTTTGGCTTTGCCGGTGTGAGCGCTGAGCGCAAGTGGGCCGGGCCGTTGGACAGACGGAGTCGAGTCACGGAGGTATTACCGGATAATACCGATTACACTTGTCGGATAGTACCGAATAAATTTCCGGATATTCTTGTATCCGACGGAAACTGCTCTCCCGATTCCGATACCGATTCCGAAAATTACTATCCGATTCCGACACCGTATCCGACAAAAAATGTCGGTTACCGAGATTTTTCCCCGAATCCTATCCGAAGCTATCCGGTCGGTCGGGAGGTATCCGATCCGATTGCACCTCTAATTGTGAGTATAGTTTCCATAGGTAGTGTCTACATTAATTGGCAAGTATAGAAACTACCTCATAGTTTCTGCATTGGGAGTGCCCTAAATGTCGGCGCAAGAAACCACTACAGCAGCTAGATAGCTAACCTGTGAAGCCTTGAAACTTCGTGTCAAATTTTCCACTTCTGTTAACATGGTCCATTATTTCTTGCCAGCAACCTCATGTCAATACACTCGGTATGCACAGCGAAATTGATCTTGGATGAACAGAAAGTGAGATGATCAAGGCAGTGACCTGGACAGACGCTGATTATCACAGCCCACAAAGACACGACCACGAAGTCTCTTTTTCATGATGGCAATTGCAAGCGAAGCAGCATCCTTTAAATAGTATGAATGTAGTTGATAATGGCATGCAGACTGCATAGTAAATACACCGTATTATATCAATTCACCCACATGTAATCAAATATCATAAAAAAAACATCTTGAGAGACTTTAATTATATCGACAGAAAGATTAAATAAGTATGGATGCCATTTCTGAACATTTGCAGAGGGATGACATTTGTCATTTGTCATTTGTCTATATGTAGGAATCAAATACAGGTTGGCACATGTGGTATGAACTGCATATCAAGTGGCTTAGGTCTAACTGGATAAGTAAAATTTCTCTTGACTCCACAACATCCAAACTACAAGATACTCATCTATCCTATGATCCTAACATAGATAACAGATCTTACTTCATAATGGATCAGATTGATTATGTGATCTGGACGTGCACAACCAGAAAACATGAGGACCTTGATCCACTTTGTGTGGTAAGTCAAGGAAAAATTGTACCAGTTGTGTCCATTCTAAAGTATAAGAGTTTTGACAATTTTATATTTAAGAAGGGTTTTGCTTCAGGACACTTCTCGACAAGTTTACGAATCTTCCTATCAAATAAAAAAGTTTATGAATCTTAAAGCATATACTTTAGGGTCTAACTGAATATAAGCTTCCAAACTAACCAAATCAATCTAATATCTAATAAAGAAAACTAATCGAGGATGAATAGTACCACGTGCTATAGTAACCACGCGCGGATGAACAGTACCTTGCGCTGTAGCACCACGTATGCAACACATCTATGATTACTTAGGGGTAAAATCGCACTTGTATTAGTTAAATCAAAGTCACTTAAAAGATAACAGGATGTTCCAAATCTAATATATCCAAATGCACCAGATAATGTCGTGCGGGATGTCCGTTGAAGTGAACAAGAGCGACTTCTGTCCTATCTCGTGTTCCAGAATCCAGATGTATGTCCTTCAAAATGTATTCCTTCTTGCCCTCCAAAAAATGTGTTTCCTTCAATATCCCTAAGGATTCAAGAATGGTGGTGGCATGGATAATTTCGTCGTGAGTTTCGTGACCTAGTTTATAACGTGATCCTTGCTAACATCAACGAAGGGGATAATATGCCACTGTCTGATTAGCCTAATCAATGGCTCTGTCACTAAGCATGTTTATTTGCTCGGTGATCGGCAGTTGCCGCATTTGACAGGATCAAAACAGATCCTGTGAGGTATTTCTCATAACTAACAATACAATTTTACCCCCAAATAACTAATGAAGATATACTGTGAGATTCGTAAACTTTTAGAAAAGTGGAGTTCCGAAGCAAACCCCATTTAAGAGTACTTGATGTTTGAGGTTTGGAATGAAAAAAAGCTTGGTGAGGATATATAAAGTCCTGCTAGTCTGATAACACAGCCTCCTGCCTCAAGGACAACATTTTCAGCTTTTAGAAGGATGTCGGTACGAGGTCTCCTGCCCCATTCCAATTTGATGCTGCCTCTCTGCACACATTGTCTGGAATAAGAATGCTGTACATGTCCTTGATACACTATTTGCTTAAGATAGATGCATGGCATATTTGACTGCGAGCCCCTTTATGTCTGGCAGCTCGGTTACACAGTCTCATCCCGTTTAAAATAAAACAATCTTGAAGGGTGCATTATGTTGACACAAGATACCCAAGATGTAACTACAAAAGCTTATGTTTGAGTCACAAAACTTAACGGGAAGAACACCTTTGCTCCCACGACTAGAGCTATTTGTGTATTATGTTTCTGAAAGGTCAGATATATAATGGAGGCAAACAGGAGGGAAGGCAGTATCCTTGTTTCTCCATTTAAGGCCCTGTTTGGAATGAGGGAATTTTTCCCGATTCCTGCGGGAATTGAACTGTTTCCTGCAAAATTCCTGTGAAATTCCTCTGTTCCAAACAGGCCCTAAATGTGGAGATCCCCCTACTATAGATCAGGATAAACACAATAATGGCGTTGGGATTGGAATACCTGCCATGCCCTAAATTTCAGCTAAAGCCCCTGTTTCGTGTATGCTACCTTAAATCTTTCATCGTCTTGAATAATTTAACTCATCTCACAAAGTATTGTCAAAGTTATACATAATAACTTGAGTCTTGACTAATTTATGCTTATTAAAACTGCAACATAAGCTCAAGTTTTCACAAATTTCCATAGGAGGGCTGGGATAACTCAGAAGCAAAATTGCCTCCATAACAAATAGGGGTGAAGATAAGAGACCTTCAACCCTGTCCCACCACATTGCTATCCCTAAATAGCATAGTTAAATTTCTGTGTTTCAATAATGCAGTCCCTGCTACTAATACATCCCCCATCTATCTCTTTCTCTTTGAATTCATTTTTGGTCCAAGTGCTGGTGTGAACTAGTATGAACACAAGGGTTATGAACCAAAACTAATCGGTGGAGCGACAGGATTTTCATTCAAGACTGGACAAAGGCAGAAAACTCCATGCATGTCTTGAGAGACTCTAATTATATCGACATGTAATCAAATATCGACAAAAAAAAACCATCTTGAGAGACTCTAATTATATCGACAGAAAGATTAAATAAGTATGGATGCCATTTCTGAACATTTACGGAGGGATGAAACACGGGTATGTATGACATTTGTCATTTGTCTATATGTAGGAATGAAATATGGGTTGGCACATGTGGTATGAACTGTATATCAAGTGGCTTAGGTCTAACTGGATAAGTAAAATTTCTCTTGACTCCACAACATCCAAACTACAAGATACTCATCTATGCTATGATCCTAACATAAATAGGGGTGAAGATAAGAGAGACCTTCAACCCTGTCCCACTACATTGCTATCCCTAAATGGCATAGTTAAATTTCTCCGTGTCTCAATAATGCAGTCCCTGCTAGTAATACATCCCCCATCTATCTCTTTCTCTTTGAATTCATTTTTGGTCCAAGTGCTAGTGTGAACTAGTATGAACACAAGGGTTATGAACCAAAACTAATCGGTGGAGTGACAGGATTTTCATTCATGAGCATGACTGGACAAAGGGAGAAAACACCATGCATGTCTTGTAAAACAACCAAATGTCATATATGTTATCGTTAAATATCACGCACTCGTATTTGGAAAAGACAAAACCACGAAAATACTAGGCATCGATATGCACCCACACCATTTGCCTGGTCGACCACTTTGCTGTTGCTCTCTCAAGTCTCAACCACCCTTGCCATGCTTAGACACGTAGCCACTCAGGCGGTCAAGCTGTAAGCAACAACCACACACTTTACCCTGTCACTAATTGCACAACCTGCCCATTTCATTTTTGAGAAAGAAGAGGAAACACATTAACCCAATGTTGGTATTTTGTAGGAGCACCTATACGTCATTTCTTTTTGTTTTCATGGGTTCATTTTTATCCAGCTTCCAAACTTGTCGAGGACACTGATGTGTTCACGCCGTCGCCAAAGACAACCACCTGGTTCCAGGGCCAGAACACAGCACCAAATTAGAGTTATATATAAAGGTTGTGAATAGTTGAGCCGCTTCTCAACAATTACTATTATCAATATTAACATATTGTTTTCTATTTCAAGACGTATCACTAGGGGTGCAAACGGGTCGGGTTAATCCCGACCGATCCGGCACCGAATCCGATTGGTACCGAATCCGATTGGTACCGAATCCGGAGAAAAAATATGGGTTAGGATATGGTAATAGCAATATCCGTCCGAATCCGATACGTCTTCAAGTTTGATTTCAGATTAGTGCTACTATTTGATGTTTCATTTTCTTTTGCAATGGTAAAATAAAATCTTCCACATCAACTATTAAATAGTAACATCAAGTTCTTGACAGTACGTCCTCCTACTCCATTTGCTGTACTACATGCATTCTTTACAAACGGGTTAATCCCGACCGATCCGGCACCGAATCCGATTGGTACCGAATCTGGAGAAAAAATATGGGTTAGGATATGGTAACAACAATATCCGTCCGAATCCGACCTTTTTGCACCCCTACGTATCACATATGATAGATAACATAATATCTCACCTAGTCTACCCCTGTGTTGCTAAAAACTGCTAAGGATCATCAAACATTGAAACACCAAGAGATAATGCCCAAAAATTGTATTGATAATTGATAGCAATGTAGCTCTATAAATCCGAGTTCTTGAATAAGTTGTAGCACACCCCCATTTTCTAGAAGCATATTGCCAAAACTCAACCATGCATTATAAATTTTATAATTATGCAGATTTGAAGAATTATTTTTGATTGAGACAAAGCCAGAACATGATCATTACCATGATATACACAAAACAAATGAAGCCTGAAATTCAAATAACTGCATTCGGAAGAACTGTTATTCTCAGATGCAAAAAGACGTTACGTGCAGGGAATCATCACTGAAACCTTACAGTTTGTTTACCAAAGATCCCCAGGGTAATCATCTGTACGATATGGAGGAGCACAGAAAATAACATATGGAACTTTCTGACCAACTCTGGATCCCTTCAAGGAGGGAATAATCCCAATTTCAGTTAATTCACTGTGATGATCTGTGCTTGTAGTCTGGCCAAAAATTTTGCAACCTGGATGTTCCTATAAGATATATGAAAGCTATACTCCATCAGACAAAATTTTACAGTATTCAACAAGTGCATAAATTTGAACGTACAGACTTTACGAAGCAAAACATATTATAAGGATACTACTCCCACGTTTTAGATACAAAAAAAAAAACTCCATTTGGCAAAAGATCCAATAAAGAAATAATCGATTTTCAACAAAAAGATCATCAAAATCATAGTTGGTACTTGATAGTTTCATACACCACTGACGAAATGTTGACAGGCTAAGAGGAGGGCATGTCGTTTTTCCTCAAACAAGACTCAATTTGAACAGGGCCTAATTTTTGTTTCATTAGCTGGGAAGATGTTGAGATTGAAAAACAACAGACAAGCCACTCAACCAGGTAAAATAGTTCTCTCAACTACATTAGTAACAACCTGTTGCCATTTCTCAGCCACGACTCGGCCAAGCACTCCCGGCCCAACAATCAGCAAATCATTCTGGCCAACGCTATCCGATGTGGACACCTTGACCCCTGTGTCATGGGATACTCCTGCTCTCATGGAAGGAAATAGAAAATAAAGAGAAGAGAATAAAACAAGAGTCAGCCAATCAGGGGCACATGTGGTCATGTGCAGCAGAACCAAACAAGGGACTGGCTATGGGCATTAAAAAAAGGGGTTCCCCTAAAAGAAAATCAGAACAGAGCCTAAAGAGCCACTAGAACTTCGAAAGCAGTCAATGTTTATGATGAAAATTCCACCGAAACCCTTGCCACATTATCATGTAACATTATCTTGTCAACTAAATTTCCTTCAATTTTGTTTTGGTAGTGCTGTCATGCAAATCCGTTCAACATTTTCCCAGCATCAAATCGTACTACAGACCCAGAGAATTCCAGCCGATCATCCGGATTAGAAGTCTAGAACTACCTAGCTGCTAGGCAGGCAATTTTAGCACCTGCCATTCAACCTAATGACCCTGCCCGATCTTTCGACAGCTCTAGCTGATCTAGCATGGGCTTCACAGTTGCATCCCCAATTCTGGGCGGGTCGAGGAAGCAGCTTAGAAAGAAGTAGCGGGGAAACGAAGGAGCGCCTCTCAAATTGGGCACGTACCGAGGGCGGCGGCGGCGGCGGAGGCCATCGCGGCGCGGCGGCGGGATGGGAACCGGGGGCGGCGGGATGCGAACCGGGGGTGGTATATCTTTGTTGGGGCTGGAGCCAGCCAGTGGGATGGACACCAATCGCCCGGGCCCACCGCCACGTGAGATATTAAATGCTCATCCACACGCACGCAGCAGCCACGCCCACACCGCACGGCCTCTCCTCTCCTGCTTGTTGATTGATTGATTCCTCCCCTTCCTCTCGCCGCCGCCGCCGCCGAGCTATTGGAAGCCCAGATGCTTCTAGAGGCCTCGGGAGTGTAGGGAGAGAGAGAGAGATATATATATATATATATATGGGCTGCGTCTTCGGCCGCGCGTCCTCCTCCTCCCCGGTTGCGCCGAGGAGGGGGGAGAAGAAGAAGCAGCAGCAGCAGCAGAAGGAGGAGGAGAGGGCGTCCCCGCAGCCCGCGCCCTCCACTGGCTCCCCCGCGGCTGCCGTTGCCGGCGATAAGTCGCCCGGGAGGCCGCCGCGGCGGCTCGGGCGCAAGGCGGGGCCCAGGCAGGGGTGCGCCGCCGAGCTGCTCGCCGCCGGTTGGCCGCCATGGCTCGTCGCCGTCGCCGGGGAGGCCCTCCGCGGGTGGACGCCGCGCCGCGCCGACACCTTCGAGAAGCTCAACAAGGTATAGGGGGACAGCGCCCCCTCCCGAAATCTCTAAGATTGGATGTGCAGCTACGAGCCTACGAGTACTGATTTTGCCATTTTTCTGGGGCAATGAGCTCTTAGATAGGGTCGGGCACCTACAGCAACGTGTACAGGGCGAGGGACACTGTCTCGGGCCGCATCGTGGCTCTGAAGAAGGTCCGGTTTGACAACCTCGAGCCCGAGAGCGTCAAGTTCATGGCCAGGGAGATCCTGCTCCTGAGGAGGCTCGACCACCCCAATGTCATCAAATTGGAGGGCTTGGTGACCTCGAGGATGTCATGTAGCCTGTACCTGGTTTTCGAGTACATGGATCACGACCTTGCTGGCCTCGCAGCAAGCCCTGACGTCAAGTTTACTCTGCCACAGGTGTTTCAGGGTTGAGGCTTGCTTGCTCTCTTCTTTTTTGGGGCAGTTACTTGGTGGAATTATCTGAATTTGATGCTAATGTGCTTGTTGCAGATAAAATGCTATATGCAGCAGCTGTTGTCGGGGCTCGAGCATTGCCACGACAATAATGTGTTGCATCGGGATATCAAGGGGTCGAACTTGTTGTTGGATAATAACGGGATCCTTAAGATTGCGGATTTTGGGCTGGCGACATCCTTTGACCCACGCCACAAGCGGCCAATGACGAGCCGTGTGGTCACGCTGTGGTACCGGCCACCTGAATTGCTATTGGGTGCTACGGATTATGGTGTGGGTGTGGATTTGTGGAGTGCTGGGTGCATTCTTTCAGAGCTCTTGTATGGGAAGCCCATCATGCCTGGGCACACTGAGGCGAGTCTTAGAACAATGTCAAACTTTTTATTGTATGTTGTTTTTTGGTAGCCTGGGGATCATATTGTTAGTACCAAACCTGTGGTAAAACATCGCTAGGTACGGAAAAAATTCTACTTGTACTCATTATAAAGATTTCTGTGGTGGCTGTTGAAAATGCTGACTTCTTATACTAGGTTCCCCCAGAGCTCTACGTTGTCTAATCTTTTATTTTATGTTTATTCTTTTTTTTATGTTTTGGCAAATAGTGATTCATGACCATGTCATTGTCATTCATTGAAAGAGTTGAATGATCTGTTGACTTCATTGTATATGCCTGTCTTAATTTCTCTATAGGGTACTGTCATCAGTGGTTACCAGCATGACTTTAATGAAAGTTTCTGTTGAAAAATATGCGCTTGTATTTTAGCATTAAAATAAGATGTTCATGCAATTATGTCCGTTATTGAAGATACCCCAATACAATAGGTGGTCCTTAGTAGTACTGAGTCACATAACTAGTACAAGTGGAATGCTCACACCACCATTAGTTTGAACTCCATGAACATGTTTAATTCATAATTAGACTTTAAAAGGCTAAATGTTTAGCTCTCTGTTGGTCGGTACCTTTGCTTTATTCATATGACAGCCATTTAGAGTTGTTGAGTTTTGCGGTTTAGAGTGTGGCTCCCTGTTGGTGGGTACCTTTTCTTTCTTCATATGACAGCCATTTAGAGTAGTAGAGTTTTTTCATACATGTTTGAGGTGGTTGCAATAGTTTTCAAGTTGATTTTATTGTATTTACAGAACAATTGGTCTAGATGATTTTTTCCCAATAGGGTAGTTCTATGAAACTATTTTCCATTGGTCCAGTGGCTCACTGAATCTTACAGACATATAGTATCGCTGACTCATAAGCTTGCTTGTTGAGCTTATACCTCGTAAGGCACATAAGCTGGCTATTGGGTCAACTGTAGAAATATTTGGTAAAACCACTTTATAAGCTCTTGCAAACCTATATATCTCATAAATCACCCTCCCTAGACTTCAGCTTCTCATTGGAAGGTTTTGGCTTATTGAATAAGCGAGGGAAATAAATTAGTTGTTAGGCACATAGGCTGAATTGTGGGCTTGGTCTGCCAGAAACCAATCAGAGCTAATCATGAACCATTATTTATCTGCCCGCAATATATGGTCCAGCAACATGATAGAATCCTGAATTTAATCATTTGAAATTTACTAGGAAGACCAATGTGAATATGGGACTGCTTGATGGTGTTGATGAGGATCGTTGGGCATCCATGTATTCTGTTTATTTTCATACATCCTTTTGATCATAATTCAACCATAGTGATCAAACCACCACAAACATGGACTTTCTTGAAATGTTTGTCGCTTGAGGTGAACAAACCATCACAAATTTTGTATAATTCCATGCTTGTAATCTGCTGATCATAATTTGACTAGTGTCTAGGGTGAACTCATGATGTGTTTATTTATTTATGTTTTGCCTTGCTATATATGCTTACATAAGGTCACTACTTGGTCCTAATGTTAAAAATTGCAATATACTTTGTGTTCATTAGGTAGAACAGTTGCACAAGATTTTCAAGCTATGTGGCTCCCCCTCAGAGGAGTATTGGAAGAAGTCAAAACTGCCACATGCTACAATATTTAAACCTCAACAGCCCTATAAATGTTGCATCAGGGAGACATTTAAAGATTTTCCTCCATCTTCCCTGCCATTGGTTGAAACTCTGCTTGCAATTGATCCAGCTGAGCGTCAAACTGCCACAGCTGCATTGCAAAGTGAAGTAAGTTCATATCCTTTTCTTCATCATCATTCTAATTAGAGAAATGTTAGTATGAAGCAAAGACATTGATCCGTGAGTCATGCAGTCCTGTCATACAAGACACTCTGGTTCTCCATGGTGTAGTTTAGTTCACTCCAGAACAAAAAAAAACAGTTATCAAGGCATGCAGTATGCCATTATAAAAGTATTTTGGAATCTTTTCAAAATGACTATCTTTTTTTATAGTATATCAACCATATTACTCTTTTTTTCCTTGTTTGGGAGGACTTGTCTGGAACCTAGATTCTAAACTGCTGGCCTTTTATGGAATAATAATGATGTTGAATCTAGTGCTTTTGCTGTAAATGTTTCGTGTTATATAAATCCTACTTGAGCAATGCTATTACAGTATTACATATTAATAATGCTTAGGAGCATCACAAATAACAAGCTTTTTTTTTCTTCCAAATGCATGTATCAAAGAAGTATAGTTGATAATTAGAGGTGTAGTGGACTACAAGTCTTATACAAGGGGGAAAAGTCCCATTTTGGTCATCCAACTTTACATCTAGGTCCCATTGAGTACCTTAACCTTTTGAAGGTCCAAAGAGGCAACCTCGAGGTCATCAAGTTTCAGTTTTGGCCCCAGAGAAGCCTTCTGTTTAAAATTAACATTTAATGTCTTTATGTCATTGAAATGTGGGATCTGGACCCACCTGCTTATGTCATTATGGACCTTTACCTTAAAACGTTAGGGTTGTACACAAAGTTGGAGGACCAAGATGGGACTTTTCCCAACTACAAAAACATAGAGATGGAGTAGAGTTCAGTATAACATTTTCCTCTCATAACTACTTGGAACAAATATGTAAAGTATGGTATGATGTTCCAATTATGTTATTGCATAGGAATAAGTCCATGCAACACCCTTAATTTTGTTTGAAAGTCCGTCCAGCACTTCGAACTATGAAATCAGACATTTGACTCTTCGAACTTTGCAATTCGGTTCAAATAACACCTTGACTCGGTTTCATATGGTGGTATTGCCCGTGTGGCGCGATGAGTGGACGGTTTTACCACAGATGACACGTTGGCCAAATTAGGTCAGTGACATATGGAGCCCACAAGGGCTTCTCCCCCACTGAGCTTCCAGCCATGCTTTCATGGCCACCGCCCCTGCAGTTCCCTCCCTCTCTATTTCAATTTCGGAGAGAAAGCTCTGTGGGCTCCACCAGTCATTCACCTAAACTTTATTAGTTAGTGTGTTATTTTACGTGGTAAAACCGTCCACTCATCATGCAACGTGACCTGATATATCCATGCTAATTATGATAATTTAGCACTTGCATTCAATTAGTGCAAACTATATTGTTCTACCTTGAGAACACTCATTAGCATTGGGGGGGATGGAAATTTTGGCATGTCATATGTGTTAATAGGAGGCTGTGTGAACTTGGATCATGTCCAACACCATATTTCCATGTTTATGACAAATTTTGTCAAGACAGGAGTATAGGTAAATTGCAAAAACTATAGGTACTCAGTTGTAAAAACTAGAAGTACATATACTGATTAGCATCAACTTAGAGGTACATATTATATTGTTTCACTTAAAAGGTACACATGAAGGATCTGCTTTCTTTAAAAATTATAGGTTGATTTAATGAAGTAACTAAAGAAAGGGAAAGGGTAATGTTTTAAACCTAAAAATGGAACTTTGTACGGAATACGTTGCTCGATTTCATTGGCCATGACAAAGCATGCTAGCTTTAGTTTCGTACTTCCATAACCCCAAAACTTACGTGCTGCTTTTCTTATGGAACTATTATTCCATTGACAATATCACCGCCATCCTTGATAAAACAATTTGTGTAGTTCTGCACTTGACAAGAATTCTCAGGTTGTCACTGTACTAAATTTTTATACTGTGCGCTTTGTAGTTCTTTGCAACTGAGCCATATGCATGCGATACATCAAGCTTGCCGACATATCCACCAAGCAAGGAGATGGATGCTAAGTTAAGAGATGAGGAAGCTAGAAGGTTTGTTGCATCTACCCTTTTCCCTTTCTGCTGACCTTGCATGCAAATCATGTTATGATCGTTTTACAGTGCCTTGTTGACTTTCTGCACTTTCATCAATTTGTGTAGAGGTGAATTCACTTTATTTCAAATCTTTGCTAGCCTACCAGTAATTTCACAACTCATTTAAAATTTTAAACTCCCCTTCCAGAAAACAAGTAAATAAAAAAGGTTCATTTTCACGTGCATGTGGCCATGTGCACAATGTTTGTAAATTTGTATGGACCAGTTGATTACTGTAGGCCACCTATGATATTTCATCTTACCTGCTTTATGGTTGCATGAATTGATAATTTGGGCTATTTAGACTGAGTTATGAATGATTTGTGGTGAGTTTTTGAACAACATTTTGTATTCACATCATTTTTTAGTTAACCATATTATTCTGTAATTCTTTTGGGAAAAAAATGGAGGAATCATTTCTAACTCACTTACTGCCTGTGTTTGGTTGCAAACTGTCAAATCAGCCATTTTCGAGCTGTTTTCTGTTTGGGGTTAGTGTTAGGGCTTTGACCTTTTTGTAACACCCCGCCCACTCTCTGGGCCAAGATGCTACCACCTCTGCAACTCTTACCAATTCATCAGCAGCTAGAGGAATTTAAGCCAACAATAAGTTTATTCATTTTACTACGTTCAGATACATTATATCATTTCTAGTGATTACTCTAGCCTAACAAAGCTAAAGTACACTGACAAAAGGTGATGCAAAAGTGCTACTAGTTCGTGCTGTTATTTCATGTGCTACTCCCGCCCGTGCTTGACCTCCTCAACGATCACCTAAAAACAACAACGAAGCAAGGGTGAGTTCACCGACTCAGCAAGTACAAAGCAAAACAGCAAATAACAGATTCATTCATTAGACCATAATCATTCCAGTTTCATTAACCACTTTACCCGTTAACCGCTTCATGTCCCGATGAACTATTCATCATGCACATGCACATTTCTCTTATCTCTTTAGGTTCTCATCAACCAAACATTATGCATATGCACATGCACATGCTCATGCACTTCTTTCACAACTCTTTAGCCTATACCGATATAGCAGAGTGTGTACCCGTCGATGCTCACCCAAGCCCGCCCTATTTCATGCGGGGACATCAAGCCCGTCCTGTTTCATACGGGGACCTCAGTAGCCCGTAACTCTCATACGGGGACCCAGCTCCACTCCCGTGGAGCGCCCACTCAACGTGGACCAACACTATCTCTTTTCATGACATGCATGCAATGCAAGTTCTCCGACTACGCATATCAACATGTCACGTCTCAACATTTACCGGGCATCATTTCTCAATATGCATTCCAAATATGTTTAACTTACCCCAACATGGTAAGTCGCACATCATTATTCATTTAACCGAAAACATTACCCGAAATCACCGCTTTACAATGCACTTGCCTGGTTAGCCTCGGGAATGACGTGTGGACGGCTCCGACCCGGGACCTCCACCTGCGCACACATCAACCCGACTCAACGGCAAAACAAAAATCCAGAGCTTAAACGGAGAACAACGTCCCTAAGCTCGTATCCCGATCTCGGGCGTAAACGCACGGGTTTTGGGGGACCTGTCGCGCAGGTGCCGAACCCATCTCTTTCTTTCTTTCTCTCTCTCTCTTTCTTTTTCTCCTCTTTTCTTTTTCTCCTCTTTTTTTTTCTTTTTATCTTTCTTTTTTCTTCCTTTCTTTTCCTTTTCTCTTCTTTCCTTCTCTCTCTCCTCCTTACCCAGCCGGCCTCCCTATTTCTTTTTTTTCTTTCTTGGCCGAATGGCCTCTCCCTTCCACCTACTTCCTCTCTCCTCTCTCTCAAACCGGCCGAACCTTAGCACTCCTTTGCCGTGCAGACCGTTTATTACCCCTGCAGCAAGTCCAGATTTTCACGGCTGGCCTTCGGGAACCTCTGCGAACGGATGTTGAGCTACAGCAGCCGGCAAATTTACAGGTGGCCATGAGCCTCGCCCGCGCATATGAGCGTCGCGCGCAAACAACCGTGGGCGACTCCAACCCACACCATCGTTCTGGGCATCCTTTTCAGCGGCCATCGACACCAATCCCAGGGCGCTCCCAGGAGACGCCTTCACAAACTCCTGCGTCGGGCCCTCGTCCAGCAAAACCATTTCGACGCCTTACACCAACGGAATTGGCTGACCGTCGCTCCAAGGGATTGTGCTATAATTGCGACGACAAGTTCCAGCCCGGCCATCGCTGTAAGCAACCTTTTCTCACTTACATCGACATGAATGAAGATGGAGATTCAGGGGACGAGACGCCGGGCCTGCACGCACTAGACCTGGAGACTCCTTCGCCGGAAATCTCGCTACATGCTGTCACTGGAGCATCCAATGGAGGAACTATGCAGTTATCAGTGACGATCGGCAATCAACACTTCGTCGCGCTCGTCGACTTGGGATCCACACATAATTTCATCAGCGCCAGAGTTGCCCAAGCAACGGAGGTGAGCTTACTTCCGTCCCATGGCCTACGCGTCAAAATCGCCAACGGCGATCAACTAGCATGTGCGGGGGTTTGCCCTGGGTTGCAGATATCAGTCCACCAGACCCCGTTCTCCATCACAGCTTATGCAATTTCCCTGGACGGCTTTGATATTGTCCTCGGTGTTCAATGGCTGAAGACTTTGGGACCAATCCGCTGGGACTTTGATGAACTGACTATGATGTGTTGGCTTGACGGCAGACGGGTGCAGTGGCAGGGACTCTCCAAGAATCGACCGATGCAAGCATTGGTCCATACGGGTCATGACCCGCTGCAGCCCTTCCTCGAGGAGTTTGCTGATCTCTTCTCGGAACCATCGGGGCTCCCACCAACACGGCCGCAAGATCACAGAATTCGTTTACGTCCGGGGGCAGCACTAGTATCCGTCCGACCGTACAGGTATCCACACCATCAGAAGGACGAGCTGGAGCAACAATGCGCTGACATGCTTAAGCGCGGCATTATTCGTCGCAGCCACTCTTGTTTTTCCTCTCCTGTCTTGTTAGTCAAGAAACAAGATAACACTTGGCGTTTCTGTGTGGACTATCGCGCTCTCAATGAATTGACAATCAAAGACAAATTTCCCATCCCAGTGGTCGATGAACTCTTGGATGAACTACGGGGTGCCCGGTTTTTCACCAAGTTAGACCTTCGGTCGGGGTATCACCAAGTCCGTATGCACCCGGATGATATCTTTATGACAGCTTTTCGGACACATGAAGGTCTTTTTGAGTTTTTGGTTATGCCTTTCGGCTTGACAAACACTCCAGCGACATTTCAGGCTTTGATGCAAGCTATTCTCAGGCCATACTTACGAAGCTTCGTTTTGGTATTTTTTGATGATATTTTGATCTATAGTTCATCATGGGCAGAACACTTGCAACACATTCGTATGGTATTTCTCCTCCTAAGACAGCATGAGCTATTCCTCAAGAACTCCAAGTGCTCCTTTGGACTCTCTTCGGTCTCCTATTTGGGCCATGTCATATCAGAAGGCAGTGTGGCCATGGATCCTTCAAAAGTACAAGCAATTGCGGCATGGCCACAACCAAAAACAATCAAAGCGTTGCGGGGATTTTTAGGTCTTGCGGGCTATTATCGCAAATTTATTCGAGATTTCGGCAAGATCGCTGCTCCCCTCACAAATCTTCTTAAGAAGGAAGCCTTTGGATGGTCCCCCGAGGCTCAACAAGCCTTTGAAGCTCTCAAAGAGGCCTTGTCCACAGCGCCGGTTTTACACATGCCCGATTTTACTAAACAGTTTACTGTTGAATGCGATGCTTCAGGGACTGGGATTGGAGCCGTTCTTCATCAAGGTTTGGGACCAATTGCTTTCTTCAGCCGACCAGTGGTACCACGCCATTCTAAACTTCCAGCTTATGAGCGTGAACTAATTGGCCTTGTCCAAGCAGTCCGCCATTGGAGACCGTACTTATGGGGCCGTACTTTCCTGATTCGCACAGATCACTACAGTTTAAAGTTCCTGTTGGATCAACGCCTCTCCACCATCCCGCAACACCATTGGGTCAGCAAGCTGTTTGGATATGATTTCTCAGTGGAGTTCCGCCCGGGCCGCCTCAACACCGTCGCCGATGCTCTCTCTCGCCGTGACTACTCCCCGGCCAGCCTGCTGGTTCTCTCGTCACCTTCTCTTGCCATATTCCCAGAATTGCGCAATGAAGTGTTGACTGATCCCGCCTTGCAGCAGCTCCGGACTGAGATTGAGTCAGGCGTTTTGAGTACCCCATGGTCTCTTCGCGACGGCCTCATCCTGCACTCTGGTCGAGTTTTTGTTCCAGCTTCTTCTTCCTCGGTGCAGTCCCTCCTGACATCAGCCCATGCAGCTCACGAGGGCACCCAGAAAACATTGTGCCGTTTGCGGAAAGACTTTCACATTCCAGGTGCTAAAAAACTTGTCCAAGACTTTGTTAGGACTTGCCTCGTGTGTCAGCGAAACAAGGTTGAACATCTCCACCCGGCGGGTCTCCTGCAACCATTGGACGTCCCAACTCAGCCATGGTCAGATATCGCAATGGACTTTATTGAAGGGCTTCCCCGTGTTCATGGCAAAACAGTCATCCTATCCGTCATTGATCGCTTCTCCAAATACGCACATTTTCTTCCACTAGCTCACCCATACTCCGCTACAACGGTGGCCCGAGTTTTCTTTGATGAAATTGTGCGGCTTCATGGGATTCCATCTTCAATTGTTAGCGATCGCGACCCGGTTTTCACAAGCAACTTTTGGCAAGATCTATTCCGTCTTGCGGGCATTCGGCTTCATCTCAGTTCAGCATACCACCCGCAATCCGATGGTCAAACTGAAGCAGTCAATAAGGTCATCGCCATGTATTTGCGCTGTTTGACGGGCGATCGACCTCGTCAGTGGTTGGAATGGTTGCCCTGGGCTGAATACTGTTACAACACATCTTACCATTCAGCACTCCGTGAGACTCCGTTCAAAGTGGTATATGGCAGGGATCCGCCGACACTGCGATCATATGACCAAGGTACAGCCACAGTCCAGGCCGTCGAATCTTCCTTGCTCGATCGGGACCAATTTCTTCAGGATGTGCGCGACCGTCTTCTTTAGTCTCAGGAATATGCAAAGAAGTATTACGATCAAAACCACCGTGCCGTTTCCTTTGCTGTCGGTGACTGGGTTTGGTTGCGTCTCCTCCACCGGCCGGCATCTTCTTTGGGGATATCAGGGGGCGGCAAGCTGGGACCCAAATACTTTGGACCTTATAAAGTTCTTGCCCAGATTGGCACTGTCGCGTACAAGCTGGAACTTCCCCAGTCGGCTAAACTGCATAATGTCTTCCATGTGGGCGTCTTAAAGAAATTTCAGGGAGAGCCCCCATCAACTCCTCCACCACTGCCGCCCCTACATCACGGACGGGTGCTGCCAACACCGTTGCGTGTGCTGAAGCATCAACGTCGCCAAGGACAGCCCCATCTTCTTGTTCAATGGTCTGGAACGTCGGTTGCAGAAGCGTCTTGGCTTCCATTGTCCAGTTTTCAGGAGTCTTACCCCAATTTTCAGCTCAAGGACGAGCTGCTTCGCGCGGAGGGGAGAGATGTTATAGTCTATCAGCGCAGGCAGAAATCAAAGCCTTAGGCTGGCTGCGCCTGGCCGTTTCCTAGTTTCATAAGGATTCTAATGTTTAGGAGTTTATATCAGAGTCGGACTCGACCTTCTGGAAGCTTAACGCCTCCGGGTCCATGTCCTATAAATATAGCTATGTAACTTCATGTTAGGGATATGAAGAATTAATAAAGGAATCCATCTCTCTTCCGTCTTACCTCTCCTCTGTGCCCTAGTTCTTCCGCTGGCGAGCCGTCCTCCGGGGGAATCTGGCCAGCAACAGGGCCGGACGTACCGGACGGCAACCCATCGCTACGCCTTGAGATCGAAGGGGCCTGACAGAACCGGCCTCCCCATTTCTTCCTCTCCTGGCTCCCCCTCTCTCTCCCCTATCCTCACTTCTCTCTCTCTCCACTCGGCCGAACGGCCTGCTCCTCCCGCCGGCCTCTGCCTTTTCCCCCCTCCGCCTCCTCTATCCCCCTCGCGTGCGGCGCTCGGGCGCAGCTATGGCGGCGTGGTGGCGCGTGGGTGCGCCGGCCCTGGGCCGCCGCCGGCTTCCTCCCCAGCGCCTCCTCCCCCCCACTCTACTGCACCTCGGGTCCGGCCGGCTAAGTCCGGACCTGGCCCTCCCCCTTGCGCGCGCGGTGACTCTCGGCGGCGCTGGCCCTTGGCCCGCCGCCGGCGACTCTGCCGGCGCCCTCCCTCTCTCTCTGAACGCACGGCCAGGCGGGTGGCTCCGCCCCAGGCGGCGGCGCACGGCTCGCCGGCGGTTCTCTCGCCGCCTCCCTTCCTTCCCTCTCCCACCTCCCTCTTTCTCTCTCTCCCCCGCACTCAGGCTCACCTCCGGTGGCACGATGGCGCGCGGGTGGCTCGGCTTGCCACCTCGGGCTTCCCTCCGGCCTCCCCTCGTCCTCCGCCCCGGATCCGGCCGACCCAAGCCGAGCCGACGCCTCTTCCGCGCTCCTTCCTGTCCTCTTCGGCTTCCTCCTCCTCGCCTTCTCCCTGCGGTGGTGCGAATGCGCTTGTGTTTTGGGGCTTTCGGCCTTGGCAGTGGGAGGGAAATGGAGAGTGTGCTGTTATTGGCTTTGTCTTCTTTGCTATGCTCTTAATTTGGTTGTCGCTCTCGGTTGGGAAAGAATGGTGAAATGGGACTTGGTCTCACGGTTGGGGAAATGAAAATGACTTTGCTATGAGGTGCTGGCTTAATATGGGGGCTGCCCTTTGCATTTGTGAAATTACCGAATTGCCCTCACTTAATGGCCATGCCCCTCTCACACTTGGCTGCCCAAGGGCATTTTGGTCCACGGCTGTTGGCTTGGTTTCTACTGCAGCGGTAAGTCGGTAATAAAGGTAAGGTGAAGATTGCCGGAAGATGAACACCCGAAACGCGAGACGGTGCCGACTGTCCCTAGGCGGTCCGGAACCTCTGAGAGCGCTAATTATACGGCTCTCTAGATGGTGCCGACCGTCCTGGGATGGTCTGGGAACCTCTGCGCACGACACTAAATCGACACTCTAAAAAGGTCGTTGGGTCTGACGGCAAAACCTTCTTTAATTGCTATATTTTTCCCATATGCATTATTTTGGGGTATTACACTTTTACTACTAGGAGCTAGCTAGTAGCTAGAAATTGAGACCACCAAACTGGTGGGAGTCCAGGCTGGAATGCTTTTGCAAACTTGCGTGGGCATATTTGTGCACTCACACAGGCACATGCAATCTTGCTTCAATTGCTGCTGATTATCTTTCATTGGTCGGTTAAGAGTTGCCTCACAATGAAAGAGTAACATATAGAATTAATCTGTCTAATTGTTTGTTACTGGATCATTCATGATGTTATATGTTTCTATCTTGTGTATTGTTATTATTCAGGCAACGAGCTGCTGCAAAGGCCAAAGGAGAGGTGCCCAAAAGGACTCGAACGTGGGATCGATCTCATAGGGGAGGACCAGTACCAGAGGCTAATGCAGAGCTTCAAGCAAATCTAGATGTAAGTCAAAGCTAATTATGATTGCAGATATTCCTGTTTAATTTGCTATCCTATAAACTGTTGACGCCATACAATCAATTGAGTTGATTATACTCCGTATCTCATACTAAATGGTAATCCATTTTGAACTCACCACCAGAATTGACCCCTCTAATTGTGCATAAACATGCCAAAATTTCATTATTTTTGCGAGTGGTGAGCCCAAATGACAAATAGGACCAAAAGGAATGGTACAATGTGATAAAAATGATAATTTTAGTGCATAATCATGGCACTTCTAGATAGTTTGTCACCACTCACTATCATTGAGCTGTGTTTTGTACCAAAGCCTTGAGTATAGTTAGAGGAAGACCTCCGTTTTCAGGTTTAGAAGTGTCACTAGTCTTGTTTGTTTACTTCTGATCTAACTTTATTTTCATATGGGTGTAAAAAACTAGATTTTCTGTAGGATAAATGATTCCTTACCATGAAATCAGTTACCATTGTAAATGATACTTAATCAATGTGGTAAAAGTAAATTAGTGCTAGCTTCTGCGCAGTTCACAACTTTTAACTGTTCTTAAAATTTGTAAGTTGAAATATAATTTTAATCATTTATCTGTTCAAAATTTACACATATTGCATGGTTTGGTACTCAGTATTTAATATTTTCAATAACAGCAGAGGCGACGCATGATAACCCATGTAAATACCAAGAGCAAAAGTGAGAAGTTCCCTCCGCCGCATCAGGATGGAGCTATGGGTAATCCTCTAGGAACCTACCATCATATGGAGCCTACATATGAGCATCAGGATGCTTCCTTCAGTACCGTAGTCCCCATCCAGAAGGGGACCTCACAAACATGGTCTGGACCGTTGTTTGATCCAGCAGCTCTTGGGCAACCAAGGCGGAAGAAGCAGACTACCCTAGATGCAAAGGCTGCGGCTTACTCAAAACAACTCCAAAAGGAGAAGGGAGGGATACGAGCACGATAAAAATTTGAAAACAGTTTACAAATGTTTTTTATTGAGTTTGGAGGAAGGTTTTACATGGCTGGTCTGTAGATGAATGTTCTTGTGTTTTGTTCCTTCGGTGGTTGGGGAGCAAGTAATAGTGTTGCTACTTGTACGGTAGGGAGAATTCTTCCAGATTATGTATATGTCGTAGTGTTTCCTCTTCATTTCAGGTGCTTCTGAACAAATTGCTGTCCAAGACAAGGCACTGTGGCTTTACCACCCTTGTATTAAAGCTTGTTACTACAATTCAGCTGTCCTTGTGTATGTATGGAGCATTCTTTCTTCTGTATATAAAAACGGACAATGCATGCATCTCAGTGGAATTATTGCCTTGGGCGGCGCATCGAAGTCTCTTTGCTTGCAACATATGTTCTACTTAAATGTCGCAGATTATATGTTTGGGGGGCACTAATTATAAGTGGCCTCCGCTGGTATCGAAACCGATCGCTGCACCGTTTCTACCTGACTTGGCTGACTGCCCTCTGGCTCTTCGCACCGTTCAAGCTCGCTCAAGAAACTTATTCAATGGTCACTGCTGATCGCTTTTGGTCTCAAATCTTTGGTGACTTTTTCCACTAAACGTTGGTTACATTTCTTGTCTGCAACCATTGCCCAAGAAATTCGACTATTGACCTTGTTACCAGCCATCCTCCCGCCACCCACCACTAGACCCATAGCCAGTTGTACCCTTTTGTACGAAAATTTGAGGATTTGCCTCTCATAAGAGTCCGTGTTTGAGGAATTATCACTTATTCCGTCGCAATTGGGGATTTGCCACACATTCCTTTGACTCATCTACACAATGCCATTGCCTATTTATCACATTTCTTGATATTTTAGTCATTTTCCTCCCTAGTGAAATGACTCTTTTGCCCCTGCTTAGTTTGGCCCCCATCCTTGTGTTCGATGAGATTTTGTACACCCATTTTGATTAAACACCATGATTAATCAAGGAGATATTTCTTAGAAAATAAGAAATTAGATAACCATTAACGAGTATGTGCAATATACGTGTGTGTGTGTCACGAACGAAAATTGCTCACATGAATTGTTGCATAGAAATACCTTCCACATGAAGTACAAAATACCTGCACGTATTGTTTGCCTTGATCAACATTTTGTTCTTATCACGCCTGCATGGGAGCACAGTCCATTGCAAAGCAATGCATGTACATCACCTGCAATTGGACCCTACATTAATGCCGCTCGGTTATGGGTAAGCATAAGAGGCCCCCGAGGGGAAGGAGACAAACAAACTGAATTTTTTGTATTTAAGCCCTTTTTTGAAAAATATTCACATTTAGACCCCTGGTGGTTTTAATTCCGTTTTTGGACCCAGGGGGTCGGAGCCGTGGATCACGGCGCCGAGGTATCACGTCTCGGCGCCGTGATCCATGGCTCCGATGCCCCAGGCCGGCACCAGCGTGGCGACCCGCGTGGTGCCGACGTGGCAGAAGCTCGGCGCCGTGATCCACGGCTCCGAGCTCGGCGCCGTGACTCGTGGCTCCGACCTCGGAGCCGTGGATCTTGGCGCCGAGCTAGCGGCATTTACCCAGGCCAGGCCGAGCCATTTCGCGTTGCGTCTGCCCTCAGCCCCCGACTTGCCCCCGCCGCCTCCCCGGCCGCCACCGCCTCCCCGGCTCGCGCCGCCAGCGCCTCCCCGGCCCGGCCGCCTCCCCGCCGCCTTCCCGGCCCCCGCCGCCTCCCCGGCCCACGCCGCCTCCCCGGCCGCCACCGCCTCCCCGGCCCGGCCGTCTCCCCGCCGCCTTCCCGGCCCCCGCCGCCTCCCCGCCCCGGCCGCCTCCCCGCCGCCTCCCCGGCCCACGCCGCCTCTCCGGCCGCCACCGCCTCCCCGGCCCCCGCAAGCGTTCAAGGTGAATCTCTAGTATATCGTGAATTTTTTCCCACATATGTTACACACTGTCGCTTAATGTTCACTCCATATCTATGGTACCTACGAGAAGGCATAATGATTTTAGACTTTTGGTGTGATTAATACAATATCTAGATAAATATTGGTGGTTCTGTTTGACTCCAAAAAAGACATTGTAGGCTGCATATTATAAATGAAAATCTCATGTGACTATATCTGGATCGTATTAGATATATAGATGTTTGAATGAGAAAGGGTTCATTTAGATATTTTATTGCTTAAACAAGTATGCATGTGATTTATCCAAAATTTCGCTTAAAGGTATTGAGTTTGGTTTTGTGTATGAACTAGATGGACAACGTAGTAACCCTATATCATGGAGGCAGTGTGACAAGTGATGATTATGGAAATGTTCAATTTGTTGAAATGCAAAGGGTGCCTCTGATGTTCAGTGATCGGCCGTCGTTTAGTGAGTTGGTTGCTAGGGCCCGGGAGAAGCTACATTGTCATGGAAACGAGGAGAGCATCACAGTTGAGGGGTTACTTCACTTCGGTTCGAAAGACACAATTCTCAGGCGGTTGATCTTAATTGGTTGTGAGGATGAGTGGGACAAATATGTCAAAGTGGTTATGAGGAATGAGTTAAAATGTTTGGACCTTGTTATGCGGAAGGTGTCTATTGAACCAACCCCTCACGGTTATTCACCAGAACTAGGTGATCAGGCACCCTTTGACCCTCCGTTACTGGATCTTGCGGTGGATGTGGAAGAAGTGCCTGAGGTGCCCGATGCTCTATCTGCCCCGAACGAGGTTCAGATTTCTCAACCAGTTCGAGTTGAATGTCGGACTGATGATGTCGTGGCGGCCCCTCAGGAGATGGGATTGACCCAGAATCATCCCAGTAAGTGTCGAGCAACACTTTAGCCTTTTGTCGTCATTGCTTTTTTTTGTCTCAATCCCATCGTTTTCGTGCTTATGATGCAGGAGACATTCCTGATAATGTTGGTGTTCCTCCCGTTGCTCCATCTAGCAACGTTGAAGAAGTCTGCAGGGACTCCAATAGTGTGGATGTTCAAATTGTGGATGATCTGCAGCCTTACGAGATCGCAAGGGCCGTTGAATCTGACGATGACCGCCCTTTTGGAGAGCTGACCGAAAGTGATATTGAGCTGATCAGGCGTTATTGCCCTGGCCGGGATCCATCAGTTCATGAATTCAGCGATCTTAGGCATTCTCATGGGGCTTATGCAGAAGGAAGGGATGACGAGCTGCTAGATGCTCCTGAGGCCGGTTCAAGCATGACAATTGAGAAGGGCATGATGTTTGAGGACTTGTCTGCATTGAGAAGGTGGCTGCAGGAGTATTCAGTGATTCGTAAAAGGCCATTCAAGGTGAGGCATTCTTATGTGGAGCGGAGGTACACAGTTGTGTGCGAGAAGGAAACATGTGAATGGAGGGTTTGTGCTAGGAAACAGAAGGACACGGGAAAGTTCAAGATCACAAGAATCGTTGGCCCACACACTTGTGCCGAAGCAGAGCTCAAACAGAAGCATCGGCAGTTGACCTCTACCATTATTGCGAAGTCACTGTGTCACATAGTAAAGGGAGAACCCAATATGAAGGTGAAGACACTTGCTGGGATTGTTAAGGAGAAATTTGGATACGAGATAAGGTATGGAAAAGCATGGAGGGCAAAACAACGCATCTGGAAGATGATATATGGGGACTGGGAAGATGGGTACTTGCAGTTGCCAGCACTTTTCAATGCAATCAAAGCGGTTAATCCAGGCATGCATTATGAGTACGTCCCGAAACCAAACGAATGGACTCAAGATGGGATGCAGATATTCTTCCGTGCTTTCTGGTGCTTTGCTCAGTCCATCGAGGCCTTTCGGCATTGTCGTCCCGTCTTCTCCATTGACGGTACGTTTCTTCTTGGCAAATACCAGGGCACACTTCTGATAGCCATTTCGTGTGACGCAGACAACACGTTGGTTCCTTTGGCGTTTGCTTTGGTTGAGAGGGAGAACAAAGACAGCTGGGGATGGTTCTTGCGGCTCGTTCGGAGGCACGTGGTCGGCCCTGGTAGGGAGGTGGGTGTCATATCTGATAGACACCAGGGCATACTTGCTGCCGTACAAGAGCAGATACCGGGGTATCCACCTTTGCACCACCGTTGGTGCACTCGGCATCTTGCCGAGAATCTACTCCGTAAGGATTGTAGGAAGGATAACTTTCCTCTGTTCGAGGAGGTCGCTCGAATGCTTGAGGTCAAGTTATTCCAGGAGAAGTTGGAGCAGCTTAATACTGCAACAACCGCAGAAGGTAGACAGTGGTTGTCGAGATTGATGAGAGATGTAGACAAATGGACAAGGGCTCATGACGATGGTGGCTGGAGGTACGAGTTTCAGACAAGCCCATATTCGAGCCCATAATGTACCCACATAACGATCAACATACCGTTCGTGAGGAGGGTCGATCCAGTGGGAGAAGTCGCATTTGGCCATCTGCACAAAAAATGACGGTAAACTTCGAGGGTCCATAAGCAATACAAAATGTAACATTACTAATTTGTACCCCGGAGCGTGAGCATCGGAAGAAATGTCGCCCGCTATCGTTCGGGGAATCCAAGATCTGGACGACCGCGTACTCATTGTGTCTGCATTTCGGCCACGGTGGTTGAGCACGCCGGCTTGGTATCAATCGGTACTGCGGACCGAACATATCCCTCGTTTCTAAGGGAATGTCGTCCTTCGGTGACCCAAATCCCACTGGCCCCTCGACTTCAGACATGGTATGTTTCACCACGAAAGAGAGGGTACTACTTTGTTCGATTCACAATGTCATGGGACCCCAACCCTGCTACTTATAGCCAACGGGGCAGCTTAATGCAGTGACCACCAAAAAAAGAGGCTTTTGCTCAGGGACATGACAACACGCCCCTGCTTTGCTCAGGGACATGACACAAGAGGTCAGCTTTTGCTCAGTGAGATGACAAAAGAGGGTAGCTTTGCTCAGTGACATGACAAAAGAGTTCAGATTTTGCTCAGTGACATGACAAAACGAGGCAGCATATGCCAGCTTTGCGCAGTGACGGAGTAGGCCTTTAGCCTGTACACATATAGGGCGTAGGTCTTTAGCCTTTACAGGAGTAGGCCTGTAGGCCTGTACACATATAGGGGCGTAGGTCTTTAGCCTTTACAGGAGTAGGCCTGTAGGCCTGTACACATATAGGGGCGTAGGTCTTTAGCTTTCTAGGCTTTGAATGGTCCAATCTCTGAAAAGGCTACACTGGAATTACGAGACTATAGTCTCTGAAAAGCCTACATAGGGCCATTTATTGCTACATTGGAATCCAGGAAAAGCGAAAATATCCTCTCCATGGACTATGCCCACTGCACCAGATAATCTGCCTACATAAAGGCCTCCCTCCTATGTCTTCCATACCACATCTCCTCCCCAAGGCATCACAATACTACTACACAACAATGTCTTCCTGGAGGTCCGACCCATTTGGAGTGCCGGAGTGGCATGAGCGCCCGAAGTGCCATTGCGGCATTAGGACGATGTTGGGAGTCTGGACTGATCGAGTACAACGAGCCAAATACGGCCGTAGGTTCTTCAAATGTCCTGACCTGGATGACGACTTCGTGGTAACGACCACAACTAAATCATTTGTTTCTCGTTTTCTTTTTTCAACTTGATCGATGACATCTACCACGCCACACATAGGCTTGCAGGTTCATCGAATGGGTGGATCGGGTGTCGCCGGCATGGCCAAATAACCGGGCAGTGGAGGTGGAAAACAAAGCACAATACTTTGTCAAGATGACTCAAGCTCGCGAGGTGGAACGACAGATGCGGCTTGACCAAGAGCGTCGCGTGAGGGTGGACCAAATCCGTCTGAAGGGCAAGGAGGATGAGCTGCAAAGGAGGCGGGAGCAGTTAAGTCTGCGTGAAGCTGCCATCAAGCGTCAGGAGGAGGAGATTCAAGCTCGGGAGGCAGCTCTCAAGACCAAGAGTGACAGGAAGAAGGATGCAGCGGAGCCATCTTCAGGGCGTGACAAAAAGGGGAAACAACCACGCTACACCCAATAGACAAAATGTAATAGACCCAGCAAGTTATTTTCCCTAAGGCATGCATGTTAGGACTAGTGGTGGAATTCTGAACATTAGAAGTACAGAGTTGCACATATGCCACATGCCTGCCATGTCAAAATATCACTCACCTTCGAAATATCACTTACCACTATATGCATCGATATTTCTACGCTCAATCCTTCGGCAAAAAAATTTAGCTTAATTTGGTTTGCATGTCCAACCTGCAATGAACATAAATTTTTATTACGACTTCATCAGATTCGTTCCCATATTACAACTACAAAATAACAAACCTTGCAAAAACCACGGGAATCAAACCTTAAAAGACACTTACCATTTTATATATCGACCGTTCTACGCACAATCGTTCCTAAAAAAATTACCATATTTTTTTATGCATCTACAACGAGCCAATCAACATAAACTTGTTTTACAATTTTTTCAAATTGTTTTGTAATTCACAACTACAAAATTAACAAAACTTATAATCATTACAGTTCAAATTAACAAAATACAACTAGTAATTTTTTTTGCGACAACGTAAAGCCTGATCGGTGCAAACCCTAGACGCCGAGTGTCTGCAGACGTGGCAGGGAGCTCGGCGCCACGTGGCAGGCATCTCGGCGCCACGACCCACGGCTCCGAGCTCGGCGCCACGACCCACGGCTCCGAGCTCGGAGCCACGATCCACGGCGCCGAGGTGCTGCCACGTCAGCGCCACGCAGGCCACCAGGCTGGAGCGGGCCTGCAACCTCGGAGCCATGGACCACGGCGCCGAGACGTGTTACCTCGGCGCCGTGGGTCACGGCTCCGACCCCCTGGGTCCAAAAACGGAATTAAAACCACCAGGGGTCTAAATGTGAATATTTTTCAAAAAAAGGGCTTAAATACAAAAAATTCGGACAAACAAAGCTCAATACATAGGAACAAATCGCTGGAGCTACCTAAGAAGAGTGAAAGCCCGACGGCTACAATCGCTAAATATCGTTAGATGAGGCCATAAGAGGGTAGGATTAATTTAAACACTAATGATGCAATTGCTTCAGCAACTAATGTAGTGTTGGACTCCTGAGGGCAATTTGGGAATTTCCCAATTTGATGGAAAAAAGAGAAAGGAGAGGGGTCCCACATGTCGGTCGGACAGTGAAGAGATAAGGCTGCTGGCCTCGTCACGTGCGCTAATGGGAGAGGCGTTCGGCCTGACCGGTTCTCTCAGCCGACCGGGTCTTGCGAGGGCGATGGCGGCGACGAAGGCACCATCGGCCAGGTACTTTGGCACCGGCCGTTCTGCTATAGCCCGCCATCCTCCTCCCCGGTTCCCTTTAAAAGGCGGCCTTCCCCTTCTCTCTTGCATACCCGAAAGCAATGAGTTCACTCCTCTCCCCTCTGATCTCCCATCTCCCTTGGCAGTGCTTCGGTTTTGAGCTTTGAGGGCCGCCGGTCTGGTTCTTCCCTATCACCAGCGGCTAGACATCCCGAATCACCATTCTTTGGGTTTACCCCATGTGGTTTTCTTGTGCCATTCCTTTGGATCTAGCAGTGAAGGAAAAGTTGGGGATTTACTTTTAGAAGGTAGATTTGGCTAGGTGTTGTGCCAAGTGTTTGAAGGAGAATCGATGACTTGTTCTTGGTGTTCACGGGTGCTCTTTGGCTGGAGCTCTCATCGGTCTTGTGCGGCATCTACCTTGACCTTCGACATCTATTTCGGCTACCCAAGGTTGGAGTGTGGCATTGTATCTCTGTTTGACAACGTCTCCTTGCGCGGCATTGTATCTCTGGGACAGCACAACTTGCATGCCTTGCCTTCTTCGACTGCTTCTCAGTGATTTTGAATAACACCAGTACTATGAGTTTGTCATCTATTTGCTCTTTGCAATTTCTAGATATATTTCTGATATTTGTGAGATATCACTGATTGGAAATTGCGAAGCACTGGATTCATTTGCTCGGTGATGAAATGACATATTCTTGAGATTATATATGAATATGAGGGTAGATAGATATTGAGCTTTCGGCTAGCTTTACTATTCCTATAATCTGATCATTGCATTTGCTATACTTAGTTTGATGCTATTTCAGTTCAGTGGTTAAGTTTCGGATGTTCTTGCTGTAGCTGAACTCTATTGCCCTATTATAATCAATAGTATTCATGTTATTTTAATGATAGATTGATTATACTATCCCTTTATACTGCCAAGCAACATTGGATCACGATCTGATAGTTTTCTTTAATAGCAAAGCTTGATTTAGAGCTCAAGATCCAATCTACAATTGTCATATATAATCAAGATTAGTTTTTGTCGTGGTGGAGATGGCCAAGAATAAATCTTGTGCAACTAGCCTTCTGAGATCAATATATGTCATTCTAATACTTATTAATGTGCTGAATTTGATCATACATGTTATGTTTATGATGGGCATAAGCTTCTACTTCAATGACTTAGAAAGTTCATATGTTTATATGTTGATTAAGTTATTTATATGCCTTTTATATCATGCTTGTGTCTTTATTGAATATGATGGAGTTAAATATAAATATATGCTTATACCTCATTATTTAGAACAATCCAGAAAACCAAGTATTAATGAAATGGCTTCCTCATCTGATGTCGTTAAGCCTAAAGTATATGACGGTACCAACTTTAAGCGTTGGCAGGCTAAAATGAAGTTAACATACAGAGCATTAAGACAAGCAGCTACTGTGAGTTAGAAAGGGTTTGGTAATATCATAGTGCAATATAGCATAAAAGATTGCCCACCTATACTTTCTTACTCATCCCCTAGCTAATTGTGTGGCCCTTGTAACCATTGCTCTGATAGATACCACCTGTGATGACCCGTGTTATTACCAAGGGGTAATAACACCAGTGAACGGATTATTATTCGTTCAGCCGGTAGAACACTGCTCCAATAAATAACAAGGCCCTCAGAGTGTTGCAGCAGAATAATAATTAGAGACTATACAATATTATTACAATACCATGCCACACATGCTTAACATCTCCAATAGAGTTTAACAGACCCACATATTTATTATAGTTTCCCCAATGGGGCGCATCTAGCTTTATTTTATATCTGGAATAACGCAGCATCCGCTAACTCACATAGGTACACCACTAGCATCCTCTAGTCATCCCATCCTCCTTCAGAGGTATTCAGATCGTAGGCAACACTTCCTGGGTCCATCGCCTCCCAATCATCATAGTAGTAATCATCCAATGAGTATCCTTCGCCTGGTTTAGTGGAATTACCAAATTTCCCTAGTTCTAAAAAAGGAGGGTTAATAGCAAGAGTAAGTACAATGTACTCAACAAGCATAGTAGCAAATGCATATTTATGAATTTTGCGGCATCCCATCTTCTTCCCTAGCTTATTCTCCCTACTTTATGAAAATACACTTCGTTGAGGAAGATTATCCGTTTTATGTCTTAAAAATCTACTCATCACTCATATCATAAGAAAGAGCCTCCGATAGGCTCCCGTAGCCTCCAGTCTAAGAGATAGGCATGAATTCATGATTTATGCCCTGCGCAGTTTGGTACACCACTTTACCCATAGCTACCCTAACTTTAATTGCCATCGGATTTCTCGCATTTCCTTGGATGAGATGCTCAAGTCAGAGTATAGAGCTGTTTCCCTTATTTCCATATACTATACCGGCTAGTCATAGATGTTGGCCTAGGGCGGTTTCTTATCCTCACCCAACACCTACCCGACTATGAGCTAGTCGTTGGTCGGACAAGATTGCCTGCACCCGACACTCCAATGCGCTAATATATGTGCTCGGGTCTTACCCTTTCTGGTCTTCCCCAATCCTCATAACTATACACTCTTTACCCATGTGGAGTGTATAGTAACTTGATAAGGTAGTTAATCTCTACTCGTCTTTGACGAGACCATGGCCGATGCAAGAAATACGGCTCGTTACACAAGTGAAAGTTGGTTTATCTGTATATACTATCCATATGTAGAGAGCCTCAACTGCCATCGTTACCTACCATGGGAACCCTCTACCCTCCCTTATTTTTTAATAGTAGGTCAGCTGCTCCATCAAGTGGACCTACCCTCAGATCTGTCCTTCAATGCGTCTCACTGGTTTGTTTGTTTTCCAAATGCATTTTTATGCACATGGTACTAATAGCACACTAGCAAATAGTTTGTAAGTAAATTACTTCTACTTGGCATAATCAACGGATAACTTGCCTGAGATTCCTGTATTAAGCCCGTAGTCAGTCGTGACTTCCGGAGGTTCCTTCTCCAGTTGTTGCTCGTTTCCTGCATATTGGTGTACGTACTGAACTTAGACGAAATTCATTGAGAAGCATTCATCTACGTATTCGGGTGACAATTTCTGGGGCTAATGTCCAGTACAGTTGCGACGTCACGCTAGTAGTTTTTATCTTAAGTAAATACCAATCAATTTTCTAAGACTACTATTCAGTTAACACTCTACTCTCTAATTATCATTTAGTTGTTTTCTAATTATATCTTTTCGGTTGACTTTACAGAGCTAGGTGTGACATAGTAGCTTGCTTTCGGTGACTAGCATGGGTGTAGAAATGCAATGGCGCGGGTCTGTTCTTTTTAGCTGCGACTTATGGCTTTTGGCTGAAATTTTTGAATTTTGGCTGTTTACGATACAGATTACAGAGAGACAGATACTCACTTGCGATTTTGGCTGGTACAGATGTTGAACTTTTAACGTGTAGATCGTTTAACTTGTAGAACCCGTCTTAAAAAAATACCCCGTTTAAAAGTTAGATCCTGTAGCAAAAGTCAAAAACCACCAATTTGTGAGATAAAAAAACAGGCCCGCAGCAGGCTCCATGGTCAAGAGAAGCCAGCTACCCCTTTACCCCTCTTGCATCCGAAAGGTCATCACGCCCATTACTCTTTCCCACCAACCAGAATCTCCAGTGCCTTCCCAACACACTCTCGTCTCCTCCCTTTTCTTGGCTCCCACCGACGCCGTCGCCTGGCCAAATCCGACACTTATGACAGCAAATTCGTCGGCTGCCTCCGCTCGGCTACTCTCCCATCCATCCTCGTGTTATGCTCTAACTTTATGACTCTGGTCTTGGCTCTATTGCCCAGGATTTTCCAGAATAATTGATCTTTTGCCACACCTTTTATTGCAATTAATGATTTGTCCCATGATGTCTCATTGACATGTGGGTTCAAGGCCCACATGTCAATGAAACAAATGAGGCAAATCATCAAACTCCATGTTTATGCATGGGGTAAATCCTCCAATCTTTTTCCTTCCTAAATCGTGTGCTTTTTCACTGTTTTAGCCATGACATTTGTGCCATTGGGTGAAGTGACTCCATCAGACATCCCAGTGCCACAACATGCTACGGCGGGGCTCGAGGCCCTGCGTGTGTTAGGGCACACGCAGCCATGCCGCCGGGTGCACACAAGCGCTTGAGGGTGCGGTGGCGGCCATGGTGTCATGGATGGCTGATTGATGGGGATGTGGGTGCTCGTGGTCATGGTTGTGTAGCCCTAAACCTGCCGGTGCTGGGTGCATGTCTAGTAAAATTTTTGCTTTTTAGCCCAAAATTTAAAAGTTTTTTACATATGGACCCCTATAAAAAAAGATTTGCAAAAATGGACCCCTAGCACGGCGCCAACTCACATGGCGCCCAGGGTACACGGCACGGCGCCATATGCTTTGGCGCCGTGAGAGGACACGTAGGATCCACGGTGGCACACCACGGCGCCAAAGCACATGGCGCCGTGCCATCCATACACGGCGCTAACGTTCGTGGTGCCGTTTCCTGGGACTTAAGACCGAGCGCAGCCCCCGGCCCCCCACCACCCCCTCAGTGCTCTGTTCGAACAGACCGAGCAGAGAGCAGCCTCCGCCGCCGCCCCTCTCTCCCCCCTCAAAATCCACCCCAATCCTTCGATTTTCTTCGCGATTTTGCTTCCAAACCGAGCAAGCAAGGTGAGCTCCCTCTCCTCCTTTGATTTGTTGCAGTAGATATGGATTATTTGAGGTACATTTCGTAGGGCAAAAGTTGAAACCCTAGATGAAATTAGTTGGATTTGGCTCGGTTTTAGGTTCGATTCGCAATAGATATGCGTAATGTATTAGCAATAATGTGTATAGATCCGTTTTTAGAGTTTGATTATTGTACGTAATGACTGAGGTATGTTTGTTTGTTGTGCTATAGATGGATAACGTTGTGACTTTGCACCATGGTGGTACTGTGAAGAGAAATGACAATGGGGGTGTTGATTTAGAGGGCATGGAAGAGACCACATTGCTATTTAGTTCACGTCCGTCGTATGGTGAGGTCATTTATCGCTTGAAAGAGAGGTTGGGATGGACAGATGAGCATGGTGATGTCGTTATGCAAGGATTGATTGATGTTGGGTCGTCAAAGGGGCCGCGTATAAAGAGATTGGTTTCGATTGGCAGCGACGGGGAATGGGATAACTATGTGGCCATTATTTTGGACTCAGAGGTCAGAGCACCTGACTTATTTGTGCAGAGGGTGGTGAGAGATCAATCATCTCCTAGGGCTGCATTGGATCCCAATGACTCACCGTTGGTTGGGTCACCAGATCATGAAGAGGTCGAGGTGCAAGTTGTATCCTCGGCTCAAGTATGTGAGGTTCCATTGACTCGGGTAGAAGCTGACTCTGAGGATGTCGATGACCGCTTTGTTGGTGGATTCGACGAGGAGACAGTGTTTGAGGAACTCATGGTTTGTGTAGCATCTAACAGGGTGGATGTACAGCTTGCAGGAGACGAGGCTGCTTATGAGGATGCGAGGGCTGTGGACTCAGATGATGACAGACCAGTCACAGGTTTGACGTCTAGCGAAATTGAGATGTTGAGAAGAATGTTTCCTGGCCGTGATCCACTAGTGTCCGATTATAATGACCTGAGCAACGCACATAGGGCTGTCGCGGATGGAGGGCAAATGCAGAGGGATGTACCTAGGCCTGGGGCTACTATCATAATTCAGAAGGGTCATGTCTTTGAGGATATGTCGGCATTGAAGATGTGGTTGAAAGAGTACTCGATCGTGCACAACCGTCCATACCGGGTGAAGAACTCATACGCCAAACGTCGGTACACCATCAAATGTGTGAGCACAGGGTGTGCATGGAAAGTCTGTGCTAGGAAGGTGAAGGGTACGGAGAGGTTTAAGATTACAACTGTGGATGGACCGCACAGCTGTGGGTCTTCCGAGCCCAGCCAGAAACATCGTCAGTTGACTTCTCGGTTCATTGCAACCTGCCTGTACCCCATGATAAAGCACATGCCGACGATGCGCGTGGCAGCAGTGATAGAGGCCGTTAAACTAAAGTGGCACTACACAATCAAGTATAGGAAAGCATGGAGGGCGCAACAACGTGCTTTGAAGTTGATTTATGGTGATTGGGAGGAGGCGTATGAGCGTTTGCCGGCCATGTTGAATGCAATGAAAGCGGCCAATGCAGGAATGCAGTATGAGTACGTGCCTAAGCCCGATTTATGGGTTAATGAAAGATAGATTTTTTTTCGAGCATTCTGGTGCTTTGGTCAGTGTGTCGAGGCTTTCAAACATTGTAGGCCTGTTCTGTCAATTGATGGGACGTTCCTGTTGGGCAAGTATGAGGGAACGTTGTTGATTTCTATTGGCTGTGATGCGGACAACTCGCTTGTGCCGTTGGCTTTTGCTTTGGTGGAGAAGGAGGACAAATCTAGCTGGGCTTGGTTTCTACGGCTTGTACGGATCCATGTGGTTGGCCCGGGGAGGGAGGCATGTGTGTTGTCTTACAGGCACGCTGGGATCTTGAGCGCCGTTAAGGAAGTGATACCAGGACATTTACCTGTGCATCATCGTTGGTGCACAAGGCACCTTGCACATAACTTGTTCAAAAAAGATGGGGTGAAGGCCAACTTTGCACTTTTCGAGGAGGTATGTCGCAAGAGGGAGGTAAAGCTGTTTGATGAGAAGTTAGAGGAGTTGAAAACGAAAACTAATGCCGAGGGTCGTGATTGGATAAGGGGTTTAATGAGGGATGTGTCGGTGTAGTCGTTCTTGCCCGAACCGCCGTAGTCGTTCTTGCCCTTCTCCAGCTTGGGGCAGTTTGCTCGGATGTGGTTGGGGCCACCATACTCGAAGCAAATCACGGGTTCTCCCCTCTTTCTGTCTCTCCTACCCTTGTAGGCATGGGAAAACCTTCGGGCTAGGAGGGCCAGCTGTTCATCCGCAAGCTGCTCTAACTGATCATCAGTTATGTCACAGAGAGCAGCAAGGGAGAATCCGCAAAGAGAATCAGAAGAAGAGGAGCCAGAAGCCAACGTGGGATTAGTGACCAAAGCCATCGACTGTGACTTCGACCTACGAGAGACAACGTCAATCTCGTGAGTCTTGAGGCGCGAGTACAGCGCGTCAAGAGTCAAGGTCGAGAGGTCTGTCGTGTCCTTGATGGTAGTCACTTTCATCTCCCAAACACGCAGATCAAGTGCCGCGAGCATCTGACGAGCGTTGTCCGAGTCGGGGTATGTGAGACCGACCGCTCGGAGGTTGCTCAAGATTTTGTGAAATCGCGAAAAGCACTCGTCCAGGGACTCACCAGCAAGCATCTCGAATTTGTTGTATTCGCGCTTGAACTGGTCCTGTCGAACCGTCTTGATCTGGGTGGTGCCCTCATGGTACGCGTCGAGGGTCACCCAGATGTCATAGGCGGACGACAGGTGAGATATACGTTCAAACTCGCTACGACTCAAACCTTGGATGATGATGTTCCTTGCCTTTGCATTCGCCTCAACATCAGTCATGTTCCCGACATTGATGTTCTCATCGGCAGGAACAGCGAATCGTACCTTGACCTTCCGCCAGATGGCATACCCCTGGGCCTGGATGTATGTCTCCATTCGGCTCTTCCAGAAGGGGTAATCGATGCTATCGAACACCGGCGGCTTGGTCGAGTACTTGTCCGTCGCCATGGCTCTTGAGACCGGTTAAGATCTATGAATTAGAGCTAACCGGCTCTGATACCAATTATAGGACCGAAATGGCGACAGAGGGGGGTGAATGTCGCTCGCTTAAAATCGCCCCCGAGAGATCGAACACTGATTTTTCAGAAAGATGCAAAACACAGCACCTCACAGAAAATTAAAAATAATTTCTCTGAATTTTGGAACGCATGCGACACCGAAAAATTCACCATAAATCAGAGATCATCCAGTAAAAATTTCAACTAAAAATATCGTTGTTTGATCTGCATGCAAAATTGTTGAAGATCAGCAAAAGAAAAAAAATGTTCATGTGCATTTGGCCAAATAGGGAATGAGCTGATTGCTAGCTGGCCGCATACTGGATTTCTGAAATTTGCACAAGAATGAGAGGCTGCCGAACAAAAGAGAACCCAACACCAATTTCTAGCAATCTTATATGAAGGATCAGCTGGAGAATGGATCGGCCAGGGAACAGAATTGCCAACGACTCTGCAGTCTGCTGTCCAAAAACAGCCCAAACCGAAAAGGGCTTGAAACTGCAGAATAGAAGTTCGGAGGAAGCCTAAATCAAAAAAATAAATGCTATAAATCTATTCTCCTCAAAACACAAGCTCAAGAACAAGTTCCAAATAGTCCTAGGACCTTTGAAAACAAGGGAAGAGAACACAAACACAAAAATTTCAGATTATGGCAAAATCTGAAACTTTTACAACCCTGAACCAAAACCCAAATTACTTCATGGTCTTAAGTCCATTGCACATGAGATTTTGCAGGTATGTTAGCAATAGCATAAGGACTACTCAGACCAAAAATCGAGTCAATCCCTCAAGGGAAACAAGATCTGGACCAAAACCCTAGAAATAGAGAATGAAGAACAGGGACAACTCAAAACTCCAAAATTCTCAATAATCCCAAGTCCTTTGGCCTTGAAGCTCTAGAGATAGCTACTTAATAGCCACAAGAGTCTAGATATCAATTTTCAAGCCATCATATGAGAGGAATCAAGAACAGCTTCAAAAACTCAAGAGAGTAAAATATGAACAGAGTACTCCCAAAAGAGAAATCTGGGATTAAAATGAAGTTAGCTCATGGGAATTCGATCAAATGATCTTGTGGCACTATCCCATCATGGAGCAACCCATTTTGCCACTCACAATCAAGAAATAACAAGAAACTCAGAAAATCAAGAAATCATCAAAGAGGGCAACGTAGAACAGAGAGCACAATCTGGGAATTAAACTTCAACCTTTCATTCCAAATCAAAAGAGGAGTCACGATACCCCGATTACATATAGAGGGATGATTACAAAACTCTCAATCTATCTCAAACCTCTCAATCCTCAATAACACCAAGAACCTCACATGTTTCTTGGGAGGAATACAACGAAGAGAGGGGGAACACCCAGGGAGCACACTCTGTATTCAACACCTACTCTCACCCACTAAAGCCTAAAGCCAAAGCAAGCCATCAAAGCCTCTTTTGACTCTAGCAAACCCTAATTTTCTCTCCAAGTGTTCAAGTGGGCATGCAGCCCCTCAATCCTATTTATAGCCTTGGCTAACGGGTCTCCGCCCTGTTACGCCTGCTAAATCCAACGGCGCCCGCTCCCGCTTGTGCAGCCTCGCGAATTTCCCGATTCGCCCCTCCTGCACCTTCCGGGAAGCTTCCGCGCTCCTTGCCTCGCACGCCTCGCAACCACCTCGAGTCTATGTCGTCTTCGACACATCCCGACCGTTCTGACCTCAGCGCCACCTGCGCCTAGTCCGGTCCACGTGTCTCGCCACGACTCCACCCGATGTCCTGCAGTCACACAGACAAGAAAACACGTCAAATAGCACCGCTCGACACATGAAAGCGTAAATACCATCACACTTACCACAGACGAAGTCCAAACCTGTCGAAACATTAGAATATACATCCTAAGCCCAAATGACCAAGTTTGACCAAAGTCCGACCGAGCCCGATTGCGCCACGCAACGGCTCGACTCCGAACCACTCAAACCAAACTCGACTATCCTAAACCTTTGTCAATTACTCATCATTCACATGGAGTCACGACCACCTGGTCTCTCAATCTCCCCTTGATGAGTATATTGACAAACTCAGAAAAAGCATGAAGTTGAGTTTGATTTTGAAGAATCCAACATGGTCCAAAGAAGAGAATGAAGCTAATGACCATGTCGACAGAAGGAACACTAGAGCAACAACTGAAAGAGCAAATTGATCTCCAAAGCTCTAAACTGTTCCCAACAGACTTTTTCTTCTCTATTCTCCCCCTTTTGGCAATAAACACATCAAGATGCAATAGAGAGAATATGACATGTCAATGGATGAATATGGCTGAAGTTTGTTTATTTAAGCATTTAGAGCCATGAGAATTATCCATATTGACCAGAATGAGATACACCAAGCCATAACTCAATAAAACGCTATCTAGATCATGACAACATATGTATAAGCCAGCTAGCACATAAAGATGACAATATGAAATGTAGGGCATTTAGTGAGCAAGTCAAGTCAACAATTAAGCAAAGTCTAGCTAGAGATATCTAAGGATGACTCAGGCCATGTCAATAAGCTAAGCGGAAACAAGAGGCTAGTGTTGAGTCAATTAAAGTGCTACAAGCTCAAGAGTTTATCATTTGGTTAAGCATTTTTCATCTTTAGGTGATTAAGCAAATCTTGCACATTTGACATATTTTCTTTTAAAGCTTATAGTTGTTTCCAACCAAAAATTTTATCATGTGCTAGATCTCAAGCCTTATGCGACTACTCCAAGCGAGAAGCTTAAGAAGATAGTCCAGGTCATCCAAAACGTCCCCTGAGTTCATGCCTAGTGCAATGGCAAGCCGTCTCATGAGAAAGAATTGGTGAAATCAGTTTTTTCGCACATAAAAAGAGATCCTTTTGCTTTTTAACAGATTGTGCTAACTCATGATGTATCAAGATGCTAAAATAGCTCAATCTAAGATTCAACCTAGATTCAAGACTCAACTCAGCCTAATTGACATGGCATGAATCATAAAGGGATAGCTCAAGCAAGACTAATCTCGAGTGCTAACATGACAAGTTTTAATTTAAGTTGAGCAATTTTAATTAACTTATCATGGCAGAAAGCTAGTCTACACATATGAAGTCATGATAAATCTAGCAAGCTAAGCACAAGTCATGGCAAGCTGTAAAGCATTGAAGCATGTCATAACAGGATAATAATCAAGGCTCAATGTAGATTGATTATAATGCTAGAATGCTAAAAATGCAAGAAAGTCCAGCTCCCCCTCAACATTAGATGCAACTTTTAGTTCAAGTTGAGTTATGTCAAAATTAAGCTTCAGAAGCTCCCAAATGAACTCCCCTTGAACCAAAGCAATAAAATCGAGAAGCTAGCAAAGAAAACCAAACAGCCAGTCCTTAAAGCATAGAAAAGATATAGAAGCAACTATGGCTTAAACTGACTCTCATCTACCCCAAATGACTCCAAGACTAACAGCTGATCGTCGAACACACACTAGAGAGCAAACACGTACCCTGTCTACCCGAGGGTGGCCCAACCCTCGCTAGAACCTACAAGAAGTGAGTGAGCTCAACCTAGTGAGATAAGAAATAGCTACTCCTGGAAGCACAAGATAAGAGTAAGAAGTCTAAGCAACTCAACACAAGAAACACTCTAACCTATGCTAGAAGGACTTAACCCAATGCACCCGCAAATGCAATGCAACAGAAATGAGACAGAAGCATAATTAATATAATAAAGCAGTAAAGCCCAAGCTCCCCCTCACTGCAGTCCGTAAGGACAAACCACCCCAAGCTCTCCCCACAGAGCTGAAAACCTCGAACTGTCCAAAGGCTTGGTGAAGATATCAGCCAACTGGTGGTCACTCTCCACAAACTGGAGCACTATGTCACCCTTCTCTACATGGTCTCTAAGGAAGTGGAAACGAATATCAATATGCTTGGTCCGAGAGTGCTGCACTGGGTTCTTAGCAATGTTGATAGCAGACGTGTTATCACAAAAGAGTGGAACACTGTCTAAGGCTAACCCAAAGTCCCGCAGGGTCGAAACCATCCAAAGTACCTGGCTGCAGCAACTGGCAGCAGCAACGTACTCGGCCTCTGCAGTGGACTGTGCAACACCGGACTGCTTCCTCGAAGACCAGGAAACGAGAGAAGTGTCAATGAACTGGCAGGTGCCGGAAGTGCTTTTTCTATCTATCCTACAGCCAGCAAAGTCTGCATCCGAAAAGGCTCTCAAGGAAAGACAGGATGAGGAAGAGTACCAGATACCATAGTCAATGGTAGCTCGAAGGTACCGAAAGATGCGCTTCACCGCCTGGCGGTGAGATACGCGAGGAGAAGCCTGAAAACGAGCACACAGACACACGGAGAAGTGTATGTCTGGTCTTGAGGCAGTGAGGTAAAGAAGGGAGCCGGTCATACTTCTGAACTCTTTCTGATCAACTGGCTCGCCATCCTCATCTGGGTCAAGATAGGCTGTAGAAGCCATGGGAGTCGACACAGGCTTACCATCGCTCATGTCAAAGCGTCTCAGGAGGTCACGAGTGTACTTTCCTTGATGAAGAAATGTACCCTCCCGAGACTGCTTGATTTGGAAGCCAAGGAAGAAGGTCAACTCCCCCATCATACTCATCTCAAACTCGGTGCTCATGACATCCGAGAACTGTGAAACCAGAGTATGGGAAGAGCCGCCAAAGATAATGTCATCGACATAGATTTGGACGAGCAGAAAGTCAGTGCCATGCCGGCGGATGAACAAGGTCTTGTCAACTTTACCCATCTCAAAACCATGACTTAACAAGTAGGACTTAAGCCTCTCATACCAAGCTCTAGGGGCTTGCTTAAGTCCATACAAAGCTTTGGAAAGCTTGAAGACATGGTTTGGGTATTTGGGGTTTTCGAAACCAGGAGGCTGTCGGACGTAGACCTCTTCCTCAATAAAGCCATTGAGAAAGGCACTCTTGACGTCCATCTGGTAAAGCTTGAAACCTTTAGAAGCTGCAAAGGCAAGCAGGATTCTAATGGCTTCAAGTCTAGCTACAGGGGCAAAGGTCTCCTCGAAATCTAGACCCTCAATCTGGGAGAACCCCTGAGCTACCAGTCTAGCCTTGTTTCGAATAACCACTCCATCCTCGCTCTGCTTGTTCTTGAACACCCACTTAGTCCCAATAATATTGTGACCTCGCGGGGGCTCGACAAGCGACCAGACCTTGTTCCTCTCAAAATTTTCTAGCTCCTCATGCATGTCATTGACCCAAGACTCATCGGAAAGAGCATGAGAAACATCTTTGGGCTCAAAGGAGGCAATGAAAGCAGAATGGAGACAGAATTGAGATAAGCCAGACTTCGAGCGAGTGACTCGCTCAAAAAGGTCTCCAATAATCTTCTTAGAAGGATGTCTTTTCTAGATATGTCGGGGAGGTCCTGGATGAGAAGAAGAAGTGGCCTCTACCTCATGAGCTGAAGAGGTAGGAACAGAGCCACTAGCTCCCGAGGAAACAGAAGGCATGGGCTGATCACCTGGAGGTGCGGTGGAAGAAGGCACCTCAAGGGGTGGATGAAGGACTGGATCGGGTAGACAACCCTCATCTCCATCGTCCTCATCATCCACAAAGATAGGTTCGGACTGCTCTAAAGAACCTGAGATATCGGGCCTAGTCCCCGGACTGGCCTTGTCGAAGGTCACCTCACAGGTTTCTACCATTTTACTAGACTCGCAGTTCCAAACCCGATAGGCCCGCGAAGAAGGCGAGTAACCTAGAAAGATACCATCACAAGAACGTGACTCGAACTTGTCTAGGTTCCCGAACTTCAAAATAAAGCACTTGCAACCAAACACACGAAAATGAGAGACGCTGGGCTTTCGCCCGTATCTCAACTCATAAGAAGTGCGGTGCAAGTGTGCCCTAAGAAATACTCGATTTGAGACACGCGGTAGCTATGGCCTCAGCCCAAAACTTCCGCGGTGTAGAGTACTCATCAAGCATCGTCCTGGCCATCTCGACCAAGGTACGGTTCTTTCTCTCCACAACGCCATTTTCTTGTGGGACGTGCGGAGAAGAGAACTGGTGCTCTACACCTGTCTCACCATAGAAACTCTCGAAGTAGGAATTCTTGAACTCCGTGCCATTGTCACTGCGGATCGCTCGTAAGGCACCCGGGAGCTCAACAGAAAGCCTACCGAAAAGACCTCGGAAATGTGAAAATGTCTCATCCTTCGATGCTAAGAAAAACACCCAAGAAAATCTCGAATAGTCATCGACCACAACAAGAACATACCATTTCCCTCCGGCTGACTGCACTCGAGCTGGTCCAATAGTGACCATATGGAGCAGCTGTCCCGGTGCATCAGTCATGGTTACAGTGACCAGAGGATGTGAAGCGGCAACCATCTTGCCGTGCCGGCATGGAGCGCAAACAAGATTTTTGACCATTTTGAGCTTTGGCAGACCACGAATGAGGTCGTGGCCGCTAACTCGGGTCAAATGGTCAAATCCAATATGACCAAGTCTCCTATGCCAGAAGGTCAAATCACGGGACTCTGAGGCAACCAAACACCGGAGAGGATCACCAGAAGAATCAGAAAAATCAGCACGAAAGATCCTCTCATAACGAGAAATCCCGCAAACCAGACTACCCGAAGAGTCAAGAATTTTGCAAGCGTTTTTCTTGAAGCTCACCTCGAAACCGTCATCGGTAAGCTGAGAAACGGAAAGCAAATTGTACTGCAGCTTACTAACCAAGGCAACATCCTTAAGAATAAAAGAAGCATTAACATGCACAGTACCTTTGGCGATGACGCGCCCAGACGAAGCGTCTCCGAAGGTGATCGTCTCATCACCTGGAGCGCGGGCCAGGGAGGAGAACCAACGGGAGTCTCCGGTCATATGACGGGAACAACCGGAGTCTACAAGCCAAACCTTCTCCTTCCCTACCCGGCGAACCTGAGTCAAACAGAGAGTAAAGTCTCAGTACTGGGATAAATCAAGAGTGATTTTGGCACCCAATACCGAGTAACACGTGGAGTAGATGAAGTAGTCAAACACGACTGACCTCTATCTACCCTACGCTCTCCGTGACTCAAAGAAGCAGAAGGTCTATGAGCAGACCTGAAGCTGTTGCGGGGTCCGACTGCTACGGTAGAGCGAGTCGGAACATCGGCAACACGCTGATCACGCCGTGGGTAACTGTCTCGACGGGGGAAACGAGATGTACCCTCAGGACGGCGGAAGTCACGACCAGGAGCAGCATGAGGACGAAAACTAGAAGACTTAGAAAAACCAAGTCCTCGATGCTGCCCAAACACGTCAGAAGCAAACCTGGACCTCGTGCTAGTCTTAGGTGCACTCAGGATCTGGGGCTGACCCTGAATACGCCTAAGTGCCTCTGCACGGTCTCTTCGCGCAATCCTGGCGCGCCTAAAACATCTCTCGATCGAGTGCCCATCCTTCTGACAGAAGGTGCAGTGGTACTTCACCTTTTGAGATGTGGAAGTAGCACGAAGAGGCTTCGCCTTCTGAAAGGCCGAAGCAACAGGTGGAATCACCTTGCTGTCAGAGATCCCTTGGACAAAGCCCGCTGATTTGAATTTAACCTCATCAGATCTGGGCTCAATCTCGATCACACCTCCTACGATGGGTCGGAGAATAGCAGGTGGATGCTTCCTCATATCCTCATAGAAATCATATCCTAGACCTTGATTGAACTTGCAAATCTTGGATTGGTCTAGAATAATATTAAGCTTCTTTTTGCCGCCTACAAATCTCTCGAGAGTGTTCATAAGGTACTGACACTCCCGAAAGAGAGAGGTGCAAGAAGAGCAGGGGGAAGAGGGAACAGCAGGAGGTAAGGAAGCAGATGAAGAACCAATAGCAGAGGAACGAATGGCTTGTGCACGCACAGCCGACTCAGAATGGACAGTCCTACTGCTAGCAGGTTGGTTCACGTCGCTAAGCGTCTCATGCTTACCCTGGGGCTTCTCCCCCTCCTCAACAATCACATCACAGCAGGTTGGTGGCTTCTCTAGTTGGTCCTTAGTTAGCTTCACATATTTTTCCTCCAAGGCAATCATGTCAAGTTTTAGTTTGTTACAGTTCATGCAAGGTGAGCTAACAGGGTCCTTAGAAGCAGTTTGAGCCAATCTATTGTTGTCATCAACTAATTCTTGAAACTGCTTGGAGACAGATTCAAGTTTAGCAGTAAGTTTGGGACAGTTTGAGCAAGAGGTAGTTGGCTCACACAACCAAGCATATAACTCAGAGATTTTGTGATCTGCCCGTTTTAGGTTCATCTTTAAATTATTACAATTTTCACAACGCTCGGGCAGATCCAGGAGCATGGAATAAGATCCTCTAGCAGCAATGTCCTTATCTTCACATGAGGTGGGAGAAGTAGTCTCATCAGTAGTAAGTAGGGTAACAGCCATCCTACTCAACTCTAACTCAGCAAGCAGACTAACATTCTCCACCTTAAGCGCATCAAGCTCAGAAGACAAACTATCATGAGAGGTCCTTAGTTTCTCCATGTCTCCAAGCAAAGCAGGGCATGTATCACAATCGTCACGGGAGGGAGCAGATCTAAGTGAAGTAATCTCCCGTGACAGTCTATCTACTTCCTTCTCTAACTCGGTACACCTAGACCTAGCTCTAGCATGACATCCACCTAGCTTAAGAAAAGCATCATTTAGCTGGTCATAAGAAGGGAGTACCTCATCCGAGTCGGAGTACAGCTCGCTATCGCTGATCTCGCCCTCAAGGGCCATGAAGCACATGCCGGAGAAGTCGTCGCCACCATCCTTGGGCACTTGGTCACCCGCCCCGTCGTCGTCGCTCCATCCCTCCACCTCGCTGAGGTCGAGGTCGTCGAATGCGGTGAGGACGCGGTGGAAGAGCTTCTTGGCTTTGCCAAAGTTGCGGAACTTCTTCTTTCCCGGCGTTTGAGCTGGAGGCTTCTTGTTGCGGTTCTTGTCGGTGTAGTCGTTCTTGCCCGAACCGTCGTAGTCGTTCTTGCCCTTCTCCAGCTTGGGGCAGTTTGCTCGGATGTGGTTGGGGCCACCACACTCGAAGCAAATCACGGGTCCTCCCCTCTTTCTGTCTCTCCTACCCTTGTAGGCATGGGAAAACCTTCGGGCTAGGAGGGCCAGCTGTTCATCCGCAAGCTGCTCTAACTGATCATCAGTTATGTCACAGAGAGCAGCAAGGGAGAATCCGCAAAGAGAATCAGAAGAAGAGGAGCCAGAAGCCAACGTGGGATTAGTGACCAAAGCCATCGAATGTGACTTCGACCTACGAGAGACAACGTCAATCTCGTGAGTCTTGAGGCGCGAGTACAGCGTGTCAAGAGTCAAGGTCGAGAGGTCTGTCGTGTCCTTGATGGTTGTCACTTTCATCTCCCAAACACGCAGATCAAGTGCCGCGAGCATCTGACGAGCGTTGTCCGAGTCGGGGTATGTGAGACCGACCGCTCGGAGGTTGCTCAAGATTTTGTGAAATCGCGAAAAGCACTCGTCCAGGGACTCACCAGCAAGCATCTCGAATTTGTTGTATTCGCGCTTGAACTGGTCCTGTCGAACCGTCTTGATCTGGGTGGTGCCCTCATGGTACGCGTCGAGGGTCACCCAGATGTCGTAGGCGGACGACAGGTGAGATATACGGTCAAACTCGCTACGACTCAAACCTTGGATGATGATGTTCCTTGCCTTTGCATTCGCCTCAACATCAGCCATGTTCCCGGCATTGATGTTCTCATCGGCAGGAACAGCGAATCGTACCTTGACCTTCCGCCAGATGGCATACCCCTGGGCCTGGATGTATGTCTCCATTCGGCTCTTCCAGAAGGGGTAATCGATGCCATCGAACACGGGCGGCTTGGTCGAGTACTTGTTCGTCGCCATGGCTCTTGAGACCAATTGTATGACCGAAATGGCGACAGAGGGGGGTGAATGTCGCTCGCTTAAAATCGCCCCCGAGAGATCGAACACTGATTTTTCAGAAAGATGCAAAACACAGCACCTCACAGAAAATTAAAAATAATTTCTCTGAATTTTGGAACGCATGCGACACCGAAAAATTCATCATAAATCAGAGATCATCCAGTACAAATTTCAACTGAAAATATCGCTGTTTGATCTGCATGCAAAATTGTTGAAGATCAGCAAAAGAAAAAAATGTTCATGTGCATTTGGCCAAATAGGGAATGAGCTGATTGCTAGCTGGCCGCATACTGGATTTCTGAAATTTGCACAAGAATGAGAGGCTGCCGAACAAAAGAGAACCCAACACCAATTTCTAGCAATCTTATATGAAGGATCAGCTGGAGAATGGATCGGCCAGGGAACAGTACTACCAACGACTCTGCAGTCTGCTGTCCAAAAACAGCCCAAACCGAAAAGGGCTTGAAACTGCAGAATAGAAGTTCAGAGGAAGCCTAAATCAAAGAAATAAATGCTATAAATCTATTCTCCTCAAAACACAAGCTCAAGAACAAGTTCCAAATAGTCCTAGGACCTTTCAAAACAAGGGAAGAGAACACAAACACAAAAATTTCAGATTATGGCAAAATCTGAAACTTTTACAACCCTGAACCAAAACCCAAATTACTTCATGGTCTTAAGTCCATTGCACATGAGATTTTGCAGGTATGTTAGCAATAGCATAAGGACTACTCAGACCAAAAATCGAGTCAATCCCTCAAGGGAAACAAGATCTGGACCAAAACCCTAGAAATAGAGAATGAAGAACAGGGACAACTCAAAACTCCAAAATTCTCAATAATCCCAAGTCCTTTGGCCTTGAAGCTCTAGAGATAGCTACTTAATAGCCACAAGAGTCTAGATATCAATTTTCAAGCCATCATATGAGAGGAATCAAGAACAGCTTCAAAAACTCAAGAGAGTAAAATATGAACAGAGTACTCCCAAAAGAGAAATCTGGGATTAAAATGAAGTTAGCTCATGGGAATTCGATCAAATGATCTTGTGGCACTATCCCATCATGGAGCAACCCATTTTGCCACTCACAATCAAGAAATAACAAGAAACTCAGAAAATCAAGAAATCATCAAAGAGGGCAACGTAGAACAGAGAGCACAATCTGGGAATTAAACTTCAACCTTTCATTCCAAATCAAAAGAGGAGTCACGATACCCCGATTACATATAGAGGGATGATTACAAAACTCTCAATCTATCTCAAACCTCTCAATCCTCAAGAACACCAAGAACCTCACATGTTTCTTGGGAGGAATACAACGAAGAGAGGGGGAACACCCAGGGAGCACACTCTGTATTCAACACCTACTCTCACCCACTAAAGCCTAAAGCCAAAGCAAGCCATCAAAGCCTCTTTTGACTCTAGCAAACCCTAATTTTCTCTCCAAGTGTTCAAGTGGGCATGTAGCCCCTCAATCCTATTTATAGCCTTGGCTAACGGGTCTCCGCCCCGTTACGCCTGCTAAATCCAACGGCGCCCGCTCCCGCTTGTGCAGTCTCGCGAATTTCCCGATTCGCCCCTCCTGCACCTTCCGGGAAACTTCCGTGCTCCTTGCCTCGCACGCCTCGCAACCACCTCGTGTCTACGTCGTCTTCGACACATCCCGACCGTTCTGACCTCAGCGCCACCTGCGCCTAGTCCGGTCCACGTGTCTCGCCACGACTCCACCCGATGTCCTGCAGTCACACAGACAAGAAAACACGTCAAATAGCACCGCTCGAAATATGAAAGCGTAAATACCATCACACTTACCACAGACGAAGTCCAAACCTGTCGAAACATTAGAATATACATCCTAAGCCCAAATGACCAAGTTTGACCAAAGTCCGATCGAGCCCGATTGCGCCACGCAACGGCTCGACTCCGAACCACTCAAACCAAACTCGACTATCCTAAACCTTTGTCAATTACTCATCATTCACATGGAGTCACGACCACCTGGTCTGTCAGAACTTGTTCAAAAAAGATGGGGTGAAGGCCAACTTTGCACTTTTCGAGGAGGTACGTCGCCAGAGGGAGGTAAAGCTGTTCGATGAGAAGTTAGAGGAGTTGAAAACGAAAACTAATGCCGAGGGTCGTGATTGGATTCGTTGGTGAGGACATGGGCCCCACGGTTCGAGCCATATCGTGATGAAAGCGAGTGGCCACTTTACTCGGGTCCCAGGTACATAGCGGACGCGGGGTTACGTTGGCACAAGAGGGGCAGCAGGAAGCGGTCAAGGTACAAGATGGACATGGATCGGATACCTGGTCGCACCAAGAGGGGTAGGGCAAATCCCTTCGTTGAGGACCCACAGGAGACACACTGCGGTATGTGTGGTCTATTGGGTCACAATTCACGGACGTGTCAACGTCGTTCCACTCAGGTTAGCAGCGTTAGGTCTAGAGAGCATAATTTTTAGATATTTTGTTATTTTTATCACTAACGTAATTTTGAATGCACAGGATGGCGAGGTACCGGCTGGTGGACGAGTTCTACGACAGAGAGCACCGCGGCAAGCTCACGATGATTCCCATACTGCGTCCTCCAACCCATGATGATGAGAGTTGTGTGTATGTGTATGTGTATTTTATATGTGTGCATGACGATGTATGTGTACATATATGTATGTGTATGTGTATTTTATATGTGTATGTGTGCATATATGTATGTATGTGTGATTTGAGATATATATATATATATATATATATATATATATATATATGTGTGTGTGTGTGTGTGTGTGTAAAATGTATGCATCTAGACTTTATTTAGAGTTATGCGTATGTGTTTTATATGTGAATGTATGTATATACATGTGTGCATGTGTTTTGTATATGCAGAAACAGACAGCTCTTTGCTGTTTTTTTGTAGGTTTTCGTAGCACGGCGCCAAACACTCTGGCGCCAAGTTATTGAAAAACGGCGCCAGGAACTTTGGCGCCAGGATGTGGCGCCAAAGTTTTGCGCGCCGTAGTTCAATATCTCGGCGCCAGAGTGTTTGGCGCCGTGATACTTACATACGGCGCCAGGGTGTTTGGCGCCATGAGTACTGCACTTGCATAAAACTGCAAGCTCGGCCTAGTTGTTTTGTTCCATCCGCACAAACAATACTAATTGACATTCACCAAATGAATAAGCACTGCCCAAAATAACATACTGAGTGCATACGTCCACATACATACATAGTCCACATACATAGTTTATAAATTTTCGGAAAATACATATGTCGCATACATCAAACATTAAATATACATAGCAATAACCTACTGAGTGCATCGAGGCCACTTCCCCTTCCTCTGAGCATCAGGGTACTGCTCAAGGGCTGCCTTGGCACGCCGCGCTCTCTCTAGCTTCTTCTGCCTTTCTCCCTTGCGCTTTGCCGCGGCCCTCCTACCCTCCTCCTCACGGTGTTCCCTCGTGGCCTCCTCCTGTTTCTTCTCCCTTTCCCACCTCTCCTTTCGTTCTTCATCCCACTTCTTATTGGCGTCAAGATATTTTTTGTCATCCTCAGCGATCGCAGTGTCGATCCACTGCTCAAAATCACAAAGCGGTGGAGGCTCCTGCAAATGTACGCATTCGTTAAACCAACAGAATTAATACCAATTCGATGAATCGACAATACAACATACCATCTTGCCGAGGACAACGGCGGCACGTGGCGGATCGAACGCCCAGTTGGCGCACATCCAGTACCTCTGCCTATATGTATCCGGATCATCCGACCTTTCCACTTTGCAAGGATCGCCGCAATAACACATCGGCACGGGAACACCGGATGGAGGTGGCAAACGAGTGAAGCCCATGACAACCTAAAATGCGAAATGAATAAGATTTATAATTTTTCTCGTTTCTAACCCTAGGTTAGCTAGTTACCCAAATCAAACCCTAATCCAACTAATTTCAACCTAAAAACGGATCTATACACATTATTGCTAATACATTACGCATATCTATTGCGAATCGAACCTAAAATCGAGCCAAATCCAACTAATTTCATCTAGGGTTTCAACTTTTGCCCTACGAAATGTACCTCAAATAATCCATATCTACTGCAACAAATCAAAGGAGGAGAGGGAGCTCACCTTGCTTGCTCGGTTTGGAAGCAAAATCGCGAAAAAAAATCGATGGATTGGGGTGGATTTTGAGGGGGGGAGAGGGGCGGCGGCGGCTATTCTCTGTGTCGGTCTGTTCAAACAGAGGAGTGGAGTGAGGGGGCCGGGGGCTGTGCTCGGTCTTAAGTCCCAGGAAACGGCGCCACGAACGTTAGCACCGTGTATGGATGGCACGACGCCATGTGCTTTGGCGCCGTGGTGTGCCACCGTGGATCCTACGTGTCCTCTCACGGCGCCGTGCTAGGGGTCCATTTTTGCAAATCTTTTCTCCAGGGGTCCATATGTAAAAAACTTTTAAATTTTGGGCTAAAAAGCAAAAATTTTACGCATGTCTATGGCCATGGGGCTATAAGCCCTCCGTTTCCCCTCCTTTCTTGGCTTTGTCTACTGTGGTAAGATCCTTCCTTTCCCCCCTTCTTACTAGTATATTCTACCCGTGTGGTTCACGGTGCCTACCCTATTTGTTTCTAGGCTTCAGATTTAATCATGAACTTAGGGTTGGATTTACATGTTTACGACTTATTCTAGTATGTTATCCTTTCAATGTGTTAGCCATGGTTCGATTTATTTATGGTCTTTGTTGTGTATGAATGTTAGTTCTTTGTTCTACTTGGTTGCGGTCCCTCATATGTTTTTATGCTATGCTCATGCTAGTTACTGTCTTAGCCATTTATGACCTGTGCCTTGTGTTCATGCTGGTCCTTGTGTTAGTTGGCTATGATATTTGTGCCTTGTGCTAGCCATCGGCCAAACTAATGGAGACCCATACTATGCACCTCCTTTTAGTTATCGTTCATGTTGTAGGTGGTCCATAATATGTTTTCATGTTACTTGGCTCGGCTATGATGTCTTAGTGATGTGTAGATCACTTGGTGATATTTTTGTGCACGATGCTATTGTTATAATGATGGGTAAATATTCTAAGGAAATGAGGGTGAGTAGGGGATCACCTTTTGTGGTAGTTGATGACCCTTTCCTTGGTCTGTTGACTCCCCTGTGTGTTCACGGCTCCTTGACCTCCCCCTCCTTCACTGGCTCGACTCCTTCTAGGCTCTACTTTCCTCCTTTGGTCGGCTGGTCTTGTGGCTTCAGGTCGCCATGGTGACAATAGTGGATAAGGACCACTGGTCCTGTATGGGCAGTGGGTGGGACGCTTTCCCTACTTGGAGATTCCTAGTACTAAAGTTTTCTACTTTGGTGGTTTCTAAATGGCAATTTGCTGTCTCTTTCAGGTGTTACTGTGGCCCTCTTTTTATACTCCCTTGCTCCCTTCTCTCCTCTCTATTGCTCCTTGCTATTGTCGATCTCCTATTGGCCTAGGGCCTAGCAACAGTGAGCTGTCATGCTCCCATTAGCTAGTCGAGGCTTGAGTGGACCCTCTTGTGATGATTTTATGCAGCTGGCTTATGTTTGGCTGAATCTATGTGTGGTTCTTGGCCTCTTTCCTGATGTGGCATGTTTGTGGTTGCCCTAAAGAGGAATATTCCTCCTAGGCTTCCTTTGGCTGCCCTGGTGGTTCTGTGGTATTCGGCTATCCAATGTGGGTTTTTTTAGGCTGGCTTATGTGGGCTTTCATGGCTGGTTTATGTGGGCTTTTGTGGCTGGTTTATGTGGGCTTTTCATCAGATAATTTATGTAGGCTTTCACCAGATGATGAAACCCCAAATAGTGAGAGGTACCGGTCGTCTTTGAACGGTCCTTGGCATCTCACTGAGCTAAAAGAACAAATACTATATGGAAGGTTGGATCTAACGAAACTTTACTAACAATTAATTTTTTTACTTGTGGTATTGTTTCTTTTTGCAGGGTCAAGTGTATCTTTCTTTTGTAGTCCTGTTACTCATGTATTTTATCAAGTTTGTGTCCTAAACATTCTCCTTGCTGTAATTTAATTATGTGCAGTCATGGGACTTTATTTGTGACTGCATTTGTAAAATATGTTGGACTATTGTAATATTTGAACTGAACTGAAAAGAATGCGAATAACCTGCCAACTAACGCATTCTCAATGCACTAACCGGAAAGTTACTAAAGGAGGTAGGTCAATTCATTATTTGGTTAACACCTTGTCATTATAAAATCATGCAGCATGATAAACCATGTCAAACTAACACATGGAGGTACTGCATGGCATACTGTTTGTTGGAAATATGGGCAATATTTTAATTCCAAATTTTACTAGGAGGCAAATACAATAAACCAGTGATGCAAAACTTACTACTAATAGCAGGCTACTCAACATACTTCAGAATATACGCAAGAAAAATATAGTAACAAAGTCGAACGAACGCTCGAACAACTTACTTTTCTGCCTGATGAAGAATAGGAAGCAGCGCATGTTTGACGCAGTGCAGAACGTAGATGACGCAGTGCAGTGAGCGGTCGCGCAGATGTGCACTGCCCAGAAACCTTATTGCCACCTCGTGTAGGAACTCTCTGCGGCAACGGTTCGGTGATAGCTGCTCTCCCTCCTAGGTGCACGCCAGGAAGAAAGGTTGGTGAAGTTTAGACGGCGCTGGTGAAGTTCAGACGGCGCAGTACGACAGCACAAGATGACACAAGTAAGAGATGCAGGCAGTGAAAAAATTCTCTCTTCTATACCTTGGATGTCTCCAGGTATATATAGATATGCAAATTACTCTCTAGTAACTACTCCATTGAACTGAAATAATTTACTGGTGACTGCTCAATTATTCACTAGTAACTTATAACATTTAACCAGTGGTTTACCCACTGATAACTGCCTGTCATCAAAAACTCAATTAAGCCTCAAATTCAAACGTTTGAATCTCATTCAAACCAAGAGAGTGAGGTGCATGGTTCAGCAAAAATAAAGATGGACTTGGTCAGCCAAGTGGCACGCCACGTCACGGCACAGTCATGTGAAAATATGCGGATACGTGCGCGCGTGTGCATGCAATTTTCAAGCGAAAATATGCGAATATGCGCGTGCGCGTGCATGCGTGCGTGTTTGACTAGACAGAACCCTCTTCATACCATCTCTATCTATATTCAAGAAGTGGTAAGGACTCCACCTTATAAATCGGTCTTCCTCACCTTGTCTTAGCAATATGGTACTAAACTATGCGTGCTTTAGAATTAAGGAAATGGGCCATAATCAAATGGGCCAATTTCTAACAATCCCCCACCAATTCCAAAGCAAGAAATAAACATATGACAAAGATATTGTGTTGAAGTACTGTTAATATACCAGTCTTTTAGTGTAAGTCCCGTATGGGTTGAACTTACACCTAGAATGACAAGATTCATCTTCTCACAGCTGATGAATGGACTATGCCTTGAATTCACAGCTTTTCATGATCAGATTTCACTTGAAATCTCAACTAGTACTAGGCTGCCAATAAACCACGCCTAAACGGAGCATTATATGGTCATGCTCCCTTATCTTCTCATGAGCTTTCTAGAGAATGCCCCGTTCTCGTGAACTGCGACCACACAGTTAAGCTTAAGTAGGTGTATTCTTTCTAGGTATCCTGCAGGCTAATACTTTTTCCTCATTTGGACAACAGAATACATTAAGGCTTTATGCTAACCTTCCATACAGTCGAAAGTACATTGTTTATTAGGACATGGGTACAATAAATACATACTCTCTTGTTACAACATCAATTTGTTTTTCCCATTGCCTAATTCACGGGATCTCCGATCAAGAAGGTATGGGTTACCATTGTGATGTAACTTAAATGGGTCTCATTCCTATATCCATATATGCAGCTGAAATCGCTTTCCGTGTTAACCCCTTTGTAAAATGGTCTGTCAGATTTTTCTCAGTGTGAATATAGTTCATAGCGATCACTCTGGAGTTACTCAGTTTTCTGACAGATTTAAGCCTACGCTTCACATGTCTAGAGGACTTCATATTATCCTTTGTACTTGTGACTTTGACCAATATTGTTTGATTATCACAGTATATCAAAATTGCAAGTATTGGTTTCTCAACCAATTGCAAGTCCAATAGAAGCTCTCTCAGCCATTCAGCCTCAATTGTGGATGTGTCAAGTGCTACAAGTTTTGTTTCCATGGTTGACCTCGTCAATATAGTCTGTTTGTAAGACCTCTATGAAACTGCAGCACCAGTTAAAGTGAATACATAACCATTTGTAGCTTTGATCTCATCCGCATCAGAGATCCAATTAGAGTCACTGTACCCTTCTAATACAGAAGGATGTCCAGTATAATGTATTTCAAAAGATGTTGTGCCTCTCAAGTAGCGCAACACTCTTTCAAGTGTCTCCCAGTGAGCATCTTCTGGATTAGAAGTAAACCGACTTAATTTGCTCACAACAAATGAAATGTTAGGTCTTGTGGCACCAGCTAAATACATAAGTGACCCAATAATTTGGGAATATCTTAATTGATCTTTTCCTAACCACTGGTTCTTTCGAAGCTTAATGCTCGCATCATAAGGTGTTGAAGAAACTTTACAGTTTCCAAAACCGAACCGGCTTAATATTTTTTCAGCATAATGTGATTGATTTAAAGTGATCACATCCTTGCTTTTGATCAATTTAATATTCAAAATAACATCTGCCTCTCCCAAGTCTTTCATATCAAAACACCGAGATAAGAAAGATTTGACATCGTCAATTATGGCAGTGTTTGTTCCAAATATAAGTATGTCATCTATATACAGACATAAGATAACTCCTTGACCCCCACCATAACGATAATACACACATCTATCAGCTTCATTCACAATAAAGCCAGCGGATGTCAAAGTTTTATCAAACTTCTCGTGCCATTGTTTAGGTGCTTGTTTTAGGCCATACAAATATTTCAATAATCTACATACTTTATTTTCTTGTCCAGAAATCACAAAACCAACCAGATGATCCATATAGATTTCTTCCTCTAACCCTCCATTAAGGAAAGTTGTCTTCACATCCATTTGATGAACATGTAGACCAAAGGAAGATGCTAACGCAAGGAGCACTCTGATGGTAGTTAGTCTGGCGATAGGAGAATAGGTATTAAAGAAATCTTCTCCCTCTCTTTGGGTGTAACCCTTGGCCACAAGTCTTGCCTTGTACTTCTCAATAGTTCCATCAAGCCTTAGTTTCTTTTTAAAGATCCACTTACATCCTACAGGTTTACACCCGATAGGATGATCTATGATCTTCCAAGACCCATTAGCTATGATAGAGTCCATCTCGCTATGGACTGCCTCTTTCTAATACTCAGCATCAGAAATGTATAAGCCTCCGAAAGAGTCTATGGCACATCATCCACGAGGTATACAATAAAGTCATTACCAAAGGTTTTCTCAACCCTTTGTCTCTTGCTCCTGCGAGGAGCTTCTGTGACTAGATTCTGCGAGGAGCTTAGTGAGGTGCATGGTTCAGCAAAAATAAAGATGGACTTAGTCTGCCAAGTGGCGCGTCATGGCACAAGTCACATGGACGTCTCCAGGTATATATAGATATGCAAATTACTCTCTAGTAACTGCCCCATTGAACTGAAATAATTCACTGGTAACTGATAACATTTAACCAGTAATTTACCCACTGATAACTGCCTGTCATCAAAAACTCAATTAAACCTCAAATCTAAACGTTTGAATCTCATTCAAACAGAGAGAGTGAGGTGCATGGTTCAGCAAAAATAAAGATGGACTTGGTCTGCCAAGTGGCGCGCCACGTCACGGCACGGTCGTGCGTCACAAGTCACGTGATTTTCATGCGAAAATACGTGAATGCGCGTGTGGGCGTGTGTGACTAGACAAAACCCTCATACAATCTCTATCTATATTCAAGGAGTTGTGAGGACTCCACCTTATAAATTGGTCTTCCTCACCTTACCTTAGCAATATGGTACTAAACTATGCATACTTTAGAATTAAAGAAATGAGCCATAATCAAATGGGCCAATTTCTAACACTGTTTTATGCATAGTGTAAACATCTAGATTCTTAGTCCGATTAACTACTCTGCCAAGTTTGCCCCGTAGAAACATCACTTTACTCAAACTTGCTTCCTCTGTTAGGGAATTTTTCACCTCTGACCTGAAAAAAGAGCTCAGATAAATAGCTCTTGACACTAACAGAAAAAGGTAAGATCAACCTCACATTGGCATTCAAGATTTTTTTAAGAAGCAAAAAGAATCAGTTGATTAGCCTACAATGTCATGAGATTATTTAAATAGCATTCGGCAAGCCTACATCATGGTTGACACCTTAATTCCCAAAACTTTGACCTGCTACTATCTAAACTTAAAACAACGATATTTTTAGAAATATAATTCTAATAAATGAAAATAACACAAAAAATCTAGTATGCAACTTGTACCGCTAAAAAGAACAAAGATTTAGTGATTATTACTTGAAAACAATAAAGATAACTTAACTAATTGATCAATTGCATACCTGTGAGAAGCAAATGTTGTTACAACCCACGTCCTTCCTGTGAAGTTAACAGTCTGCATCTGACATTTGTCATAATCAATGCATAGATGCCAACGATCCATTTTGTTAAATAGTCCACCTGCAAAACACAGCAAAGATGTGTCTCTCTATCTATGAAAACAAACCATATAGCTCATTATGATCACAACATTGAACCTTGCAAACAACATACATCAAATCAATTGATCAAAGAACTCTTTTATAGAAATCAAGCATGTTCTAACGAATCACGAAGGCATGAAGCTAGAATTTGGCAAACCATTACATTGAAATTTAAAACCAATTTAACTAAGCAATCTCTTGATGTTCGCATCACAAATGTAATAGATACAAACATTGGAGAACGACATGCAACTAATAACCTCCCATCAGGTACCTTCATAAAAAATAAGACGGAACATATACATTTTGGCTAAAACAATAGATGTTACCAAAAAATTCACGGTTGGCCATTGCTACATGGAAAGGAATTGAGTGCAATTCTTTACCATGGACTCCTGCATAACATCACCAAGATGCATATCATAGTGCAGCGTCTACAGTTGACCTGCACTTTGAAATATGTAGGGAAAAGATTAACCTATGAGAAACCATGTAAAGCAAAGATTGAGTTTCTTAAAACATGATCATCTGAACAGTTGGTCAATCATTCTGTTGAGTATATTAATCATAAAATCCTTGAGCGATCATGCCTCTGTAACCAACTCACTTTTTTTTTTAGAATCTGCAACCATCTTACTTTCCTCTGTACACATAAGACCTAACAATCCATAACCAAAATATATATAATCTATTTGTGAACTGCAATATTTCGAGAATTTTCATTTCTGATCAATATATACGCTATGGCGACAGATAAAAGCATTCGGATCAACAAAGAATAAACACTTATGTATTGACCAGCAAAACAAAGAATCTATCTGTGTGTTGGTACACGCAACCGGACTAGACAGGTATTTACCTAACACTAATAAGTATATAAATGGTTTTTTTTACCTACAACAAACTTTTGCTAAGGAGAATGTCTGCATAATTTTCAAAGGAGCATTGCTTGCCCTTGCAAATGATAATTATATTTTAATATTGGCACCATGTCCATCACTTTCTATCCCCTTGCATTGGCTAAAGCTAAAAAAAAAGCAACACATGAAGAAAAGCTTAATCATGTAGCTGATAAAAAAGGTCCTACAATGCATACCACTTAGTATATAGCAAAATCCTTCTTGATGTGGCACCAAGTAGCACTACAACTTTGGGTAGTGCTTGCAGTTCTGTGCACAATGTTCAAGAAACTTTGAATATCAATTCTGAGGTTTCTAATGTGCACAAAAGACATATTTGGAAAGATAATGAAGTCTATTTTTCACCGAATCAAACGGCACTTGATTTGGAGCTTCCTACACAAAGTTATGACAATTTCATTGGATGCTGCACGAGCTGTTCGGAGAGACGCGCGAGACTTGCCAAACATAAAGAGTTCAAGTATTGCAATGCAAGTAATGATAAAATCCGACCACACCATGGCATTCTAAAGGTTGAGAAAGACTCCTTTGCAGGTTCCAAACGGATTTGGAAGCCCCTTAAACAACAAAACAAAACATATAAAGATTTGAAACCGATTCGGACTCGGATTGGGACAGCTGGCAAGACCGATACTAAAATGTCCATAACTTTCACAAACGGAGTCCGATTTGGGCGTTCTTGGAGTCGTTGGAAAGCTATTTCGAAGCTCCACACAATGGATAAGGTGCCAGCCACAAAATCCTCATAGTCAGATCGCAAATTAAAAGAGAATTCAGAGGTAACAGTTTTGGTATTTCCTTTTTAGTTCGTATTGGAGTTTGTTTCGGCCTTAGGCCAAGTTGTGCGTGAGTTTTAGTCAAGGCCGTGCATTGTGCACCAATATAAGGCCAGGGCCTTAGCCCCATTGTAACGCCTTGTTGGATGCCCTCTCCAAGATAAGCCTTCTCCCACGCACACCGCAGCACGTGAATGAAGGGTAGAGAAACCGAAGTTTCAGCGAGTAAAATCCAACACCACAATTGGATTCAACACACCAAGAGCAATTCACGACTAAGGCCCTGGCCTTATATTGGTGCACAATGCACGGCCTTGACTAAAACTTACGCACAACTTGGCCTAAGGCCGAAACAAACTCCAATACGAACTAAAAAGGAAATACCTAAACTGTTACCTCTGAATTCTCTCTTACTTTGCGATCTGACTATGCGGATTTCATGGCTGAAACCTTATCCATTGTGTGGATCTTCGAAATATCTTTCCAACGAGTCCAAGAACGCCCAAATCGGACTCCGTTTGTGAAAGTTATGGACGTTTTAGTATCGATCTTGCCAGCTGTCCCAATCCGAGTCCGAATCGGTTTCAAATCTTTATATGTTTTGTTTTCTTGTTCAAGGGGCTTTCAAATCCGTTTGGAACCTGAAAAGGAGTCCTTCTTAACCTTTAGAAAGCCATGGTGTGGTCGGATTTTATCCTTACTTGCATTGCAATACTCGAACTCTTTATGTTTGGCAAGTCTCGCGCGTCTCTCCGGACAGGTCATGCAGCATCCAGTGAAATTGCCATAACTTTGTGTAGGAAACTTCAAATCAAGTGCTGTTTGATTCGTTGGAAAATAGACTTCATTAGCTTTTCAAATAGGTGTTTTGTGCACATTAGAAACCTCAGAATTGGTATTCAAATCTTCTTGAACATTGTGCACAGAACTGCAAGCACTAACCAAAGTTGTAGTGCTACTTGATGCCACATCACTTCTTTAAACCAATGGGATGACATTTTTTTTTGGCAAACCCCAAAGAGTTAATGTGGAATAGCATGCACCTTGATCTTGTGGTGACTCTTCTAAGCCGCCAGAAATTAGTTTATCCTGTACTTGTCTCTCTATCCTAAATCCCTACACAAAAATAAAAATCAGCCCAAATGTGAGGCAGGATTGAACCATCGAGGTGAGAGAACAAACAGACGAACGGAAATAGTTGCGACATATATGGTTTCTCATGAGGTGATCATATCAGTTTTCTTAGATTTGATTTGGGCTTCCAGAGCAATTTCTTTCTATGACTAATTAGTTCAAATATCGTTTTAAAAAAAGACTAAATACAATGTGCTTTACTTTTGCTTGCCATCAGTTAGATGTTGCTTAAATATTTGCTTTGATTTAACGTAGTGAATCCCAAACATTTTTGAAATCATACTTCTATTTTGGATAATTTCGGAAGCATTGAAAGCTCCATTGTTTCACCCGTAGTTGTCATAAACATGCTTTTCATTTGTATTCAAAATACAAAAACATACACAGGGGGCAGGAAAAATATTAGACCAAGTGGATAGGTTGTGAATATAGTGATGATGAATAATTGACATTTGGGTTGCAATGAAATTTGCATTTGTGAAAGTTTCGGACGATGCACTATTGCGAAACTGAAATGTGCTGAAAATTCAGGCTAGGCGATCTAACCGCCATGTCAAGGGCGGTCTGACCGGCCCGTGCAAGGTGGTCAGACTGGTTTTTCAAGATGGTCTCAGGTGGATTTTTGGAAAACGTGGAAATTGTGATCGTAGATGATTTGGTTTGTGTTTATAGGTGAATTATGGTGTGTTATGCATATGTGGACTGATGTTGGTCAAGTTAAACATAACTTGTGCTAAAAAATGTTCTTTGATCTTTACATGTGCAGGTTGAGCATGGAGACGATCGTTGTCGATGACGAGGTACATCGGGACTAGGATGGGGAGATCCGAGATTCAGGCAGTCGAGGATTTCATATGATGCTCGGGCTCATGCTTGGGCACATGGAGATCAAAGGTGGATGATACGTGGAGAAGCTACGTGGGTACGGTCCTGGAGGCTTCGACACGTCACTAGTTGGAAAAGTTGGAATTTTAGAAAACCCATGTTATGAAAGGTTTCGGGTCACTTGGCTATTGGAATAGGAGAGAAATTCGTGGCCTTGTGGATAAGGACACGTTTTAGGGCTCTCGCATTTAAATAGAAGGGAGAGGTTAGAGTTAACCACGACTTTTGGGAGAAAACTCTTGGTTTTTCCTGCTAGGGTTTGAGGGGTGCCGTGAGGGCACTTTGTATCCACATAACATTGTCATCTAGCAATCTAAATCATCTCTTGATTCAATCCTCGGTGGAATCATGCTTTTGTTCTTAGGTTTTGCCTCGATTTTATGGAATCGGGTGATTTCGTGATCCATGCGATTTTGATTTGATTTTTTAAGAATAAGTTACAAATAGGCCTAGGGATAGATCTACAAAGTTTCATTGGAAATCTCCAAGTCATTTGAAATTTACTGCAATTTTAGGGTTTGACCTAGTTTTTGAATATTTCATGTTGTGATCTGAATTTCTTCATATTTAATTGATGATTCTTGTAATTTCTTATTCGAATAGATTCTATATATCCTTAGCATCACGTGTGTCAAATTTAAGGCCAATTGGAGTTAATTTGTAGAAGTTAGATTGATTTTCGTTCGCGTCAGTCGTGCTGATTTCAGATGGTAAATAGTGCTAGAGGTCAGACCACTATATACATAGCGGTCAGACCGCCCCCCACCGGTCAGACCGCCCTCACCATTGCCGTCTGACTAGCCAGTAGATTTTGTTTTTGATTTTTGTCACTATTTTGTTTAGGGCTCGGTTCTTCGGTTCCAATAGATATAATCTATTGTTTAGGTTTTTTCTCTTCTCATATTACATTGAGTTTTAGGTTCCAGAAAGCAGAGGCAATCATTCATCCCCTCCCTCTAATTGCGGTATTCGATCCTACAAGTTGTATCAGAACAAGTTGCTATGGCATCAGAGAGGCTGCTGCGTCGAGTTCTTTGTCTTAATAAAAAGAAGAATGATGACTTCATGGGCATGTGCTTCATGGCAAGCAGTAACAACAACAACAACAACTATAGTGAACCCGATGAGGTAAGGCCGTCATATGATAAGCTTGAAGATGATTTCGTTAAATTTGCTATTAAATTGAAAAGACCAAAAAAAATTGAAAGAAAATAGTTTTATTTGTTGAAAGCTTAAATTCTGAAATTAATAGATTTAGAGTTTTTATTCCTAATGATAAATCATGTCAATCTTATTAAATTTTACATTCTGAGTTGGAGACTGCTAAATCAATTAATGTATGAAACTTGGTTAAACTTAGTGATGTAACTACTAAAGTTGATAAATTAAAGTTGGCACATGACTCTTGTGATGATAGGTTAAAACTTGCAAATGATAAAATTGAAAAGCTTAAGTCTAATTTTTTACATATTTAGAGTCAAGTATTTCAAATAGTCAATCTAAAGCTTGCTCTAAATGTGAATTGCCAGAAGCTAACTTAATGCATCTTAGGAATCTATCCAACAAATGTTTTATCATGGAAACCTATCTTGCTCAAATGGTCCTAGGTTAAATATTAAAATTGATGCTTTAACTTGGCAGTTGAATGAGTTTGCTGAAAAACAAAGATTGGCTGAATCTAATACTTCCAAGAATCTTGTGATAGAACCTGTTAAATGCACAACATGTCCTGCTTTAGTTAAAGAAAATGAGTACCTTAAGAACAGATATTTTCTTTTGGCAAGAAAAATCTAAATATAATTATAGATAAGTTAAAAACAAGTGTGAAAAATCGTAGTCTAGGATTTAATTTTATTGAGCATGCCAAAAATAATCCTCCTAAGGTTGTTAAGCCTCTTGAACCTAAAAATTTTGAAATAAAATCAGAACCAAAACAAATTATTTTTAAGTCTGCTGGTATTGCAAAGGACTCATCTACCAAAGTGGGTGTTGTGAAGGTAATAGACACGACTTCCCATCATGTCAAGTATCAATGTACTCATTGTGGTAGAGATGGTCATTTGGTTCAGTTTTACTTTCAAAAAGCGAAGAAAGAAAAGAAAAACAGGTTAAGAAAGGTTTCTCATTCTGGAGTGGAGTTTGTGTAAGCTCCTTAACATCGCTTTGGTCCCTCTAATCAAATATATGCATGTTCAGGACTTTTTGTGATAAGACCGGTTAGACCAGTATTTTACACGTAGTCTAATTGGCCTCGGGCGGTCAAACTGGCATGTGTGAAGTGGTCTGACCGGCCGATAATCAGACTGGCCCTGCCATGGCGGTCAGACCGGCCTTGCCTTGGGGTCAGACCACCTGGCGGATAGATTGGCACTTCAACGGCGATCTGATCGGAATCTGACATAGGCTAATTCTTCACTTAAATCATTCTTGTTACCTGTTGTTGTCCCTGTTCATCGTGTATCTCAATATTGGATTCCAAAATCTTATTTCACTAACCCCAGTACTGTGAGACTAATGTTTTCTTTATGTTAGAATAATTAACGTGTGTCGGATCCCGGAGTAATGACTCTGAAACCCTCTGTGTAAATCACAATAGCCCAGGAACAGCTAATGCACATAGTGGAACAAAGATACATATCGAGCACAGATGACCAACCAAATATATACATTAAACAAAAGAGTATAGCCTTATGGTCAAGTCTTACATTAATGCTCATTGGCAACACTAATAAAGCAAAAATTGCGGAAGCAAACTGGTAAACAGGGAAGCCCAACCTGCCCACAAGCAAATGACAGTAAGACGTGTCCTACTTGTCCAGGTCTTCTCCGTAGTCGAAGGCATCTTCCTCTGTATGGAGATTGCAAAGTGAGTACAAACTTATACTCCGCAAATCACACGGAGAAATGCAATATTGATGCGGATACGCACATGCTTAGCACTTTTCAATCAAATACATTATTTCACTGGAAAGAAGTATTGAGCCATATTAAATATTGTTAGGTGAATTTGTTTCTTAATGAATTTCCTTCTATTCGTGGGAACGATATACTACCTTATGCCAAATTCTTGTTTATTATTAGGTTTGAATATTATGATGATTCCGGGGCCAAATCAATGGAGAAGCACAAGGAGGGTAATCATATTTGCTATCAAGAACAAAAAGCTCAAAGCCCATAGGGATGGAAAGGAGAAAGCCAAGCAGCCCATGCAGCTGATCAAGGAGGAAAGAAGACCATGCAATGGGAGAGTAAAAGGGGAGAAGCCCAAGAACATAAAGCCCAAGAACATAAAGCCCAAGTTTTGGACAAGATTTTGAAGCCCAATTCGACCTCCCACATGTACAACCGAATTCAAAGTCGGATTCAACTCAGAACTCAATTTGGATTCGGTTCGGGACAGCCGGGCACATACTAAAACGGTCATAACTTTTACAAACGGCGTCCGATTGAGGTGTTCTTGTACTCTATGGAAAGCTCTTGAAGTCTACTTTCAGATGGATCTAGTCTCACCTCCAAATTCCACACGAGTCGATCAGAAACTACAAAACAAGTCACATCACTTTTCAGTCCGAGTCAAAGTGGCCTAGGGTTTTGTAATCGAGTCCTATTCGGCCTCCAAGTGTTTGGCCGACTCTCCACCCCTTGTATCTCTTTAAAAGACAGCCACCACCCCTCTAAAATTTAGACCACATTTGATAATAAAATACTCTTGTTCTTTTTAATGGCCGACCCAACTTGAGGGAATTGGGAGTTTGCTGAAATCTAGATCGTTCAATGTTTCCGTTGGGAATTGGGAGCATGATGGAACTTCATCGGTGGTCGTGAAGTTCAGCACGTGTGGTTGGGTGAATTATAGAGTACTAACTCTTGCATTGGCAATGGGAGATCACTACGGTTCATTAAATCCACGTGGGTATCTTGATCCTACGTCGAGAAGATCGGGCGACCCCATATCATCTTGGTATCAGAGTGTGGTTTACTCGGTAGGATTATTTACCCTTACTTTTAGATTGTTTTACTTCTATTCCTATAGTCCATTAAAACCGAAAATTGCCACAAAAAAATCCAAACCCTAGTTTCGCATCTGTTATTTTTGTGAGTTTTATTAAGTCTTGATCCATTAGAAATTTTGTTTAGGTGCTGATCATCGTGTTTATTTGCGTAGCTTAATCTTTGTGTCCAATCCAAAATTCAAAAAAAAATCTTGCTGATATTTTTTTCATCAATTGAGACTAGCTGTTGAATATTGCATCTAGGGCTGCTCTTGAGTATTTTACACCTTGCTGAATATTTGTGATCTGTGTAAATTCAAAGAGACTATTAAATCTAGTTCGGCCTTTGAAAAAAAACAGAAAAAAAGTCACAGATTGACAAAAAAAGAGAGAGAAGAAGAAAAAAAAAGGAAGAAAGAAAAAAACAATGGCTGAATTTGGGTGAGTTTCTTTGTCCATAAATTCAGATTGTGTAATTTAATTTCTTGAGCAATCTCGTGCCCTTACATTCATATCATTGCAATTGGCTAGCGTCTCTCCTAGTACTTGATGCAAAATGAGCTATCTAATCTTTAATTTCAGATTGCCTCTAGTTAGCTCATTCCTTTGTTTGCATCGAGTCACATTGATCTTTGTGTGTGCGTTCATATACTTCACTTAAATCTTTTGGATCAGCACTTAGGCAAAGTATTCCAGCTTGGATTATTACTTAACTTTACAACATCAAGAATTTCATATTGCTATGATATATACTTCCATACCAAGCTCCACCATATAACCGTTGTTGTGCAAGTAGTGAACACTCTTGAATTCGCTTAATCATCACGTTGTTGTTGTCACTTCTACCAGGTGTAAGTTTTTATTGGTCTTAATTCACTTCGGAAGGGTAAGAACTTTACTTGGGAGAGAAAATAGTGAGATTGAGTGATTTCCACATATATATATGTTGCATAACTAACCATGATAGGATATTCAACAATTCCTTCCTCTTGGTGTGAACAAAATAGGAATGAATTTTCAGTATTTTATTCCTCATGGTGCGATTCCAATCCCAACAATTTGTCTCTTCCGTTCTGTGGAAGTGAAGATCCAGAGGAGTATCTTGAGTGGGAATGGCGATTGGAGAAAGAGTTTAGATTTTAGAAGCTTCCCAAAGACCAAGAAGTGATGCGAGCCACTATGCAGTTTAAAGACTATGCTTATAATTGGTGGCAACAATTATCTGGAAAATGATTCATTAGATCTTGGTCAGATTTGAAGGTAATCATGAGAACTGAATTTGTGCCAACCTATTACGAGCGGGAATTGCTTCACCATGTGGAGAGCATCACACAAGGGAGTAACACTATTCAAGATTACTATTATGAGCTAAAGTGGGCATTGCGACGTGCCGGTGTCACTAGTGCAATAAAAGAACATGTATACTTCAAAGGAGGCTTAAATTATAAGATTGCTGCTGCACTTCAATATAAATATTTTAGTAGCGCGTGATCTTGTGAATTGTGCTATTGAGGAGAAGAAGAGACTTATGGATATGCGTACACCACAGTTTCATCCAAGTCCATACTTCAATTCTTATGCCTCAACAAGTGTGACACATGGGAAGATGACCGAGCATGGGACTTTCCCTTCGGTCAAGAAGACATGTAGTGCTGTCCCATTGCTACAAACAACACTTGAGATGTATCAAAACCCATGTAAGGATGAGTGCCACATAGCCAAATTGAGTGAGAGTGATAAAAATAGTGAGTTGTGTGATTCCACCAAACGTGAGGTTGAGAGCATCCAAACGGAGAGTGAGAGGAATACACAAAAAGAGAAGAGAGAAAGAGATGATAGGAAAAGTTAGATTACTTTTTGTACTAACGACTTACTCTCTACTTCTAGTGTTGCTTCTCATATTGTGCAGGTTGATATTAAAGATGAGGAGTCGATTGTTCCACAACCGGTACCATTGGAAGTCAAAGATGAGAAGATAACCACAGTTGAAGATGAAGTACTTGCTGCCCCGTTGTTACATCATGACAAATTGATACCTACAGGACCTGCATCAACTAAAGAGAATGATAAAGGTATCCATATTGGTGCTGAATTTATTTGTGAAAAGGTGAGTAATTGTGAGAACTCATGTGTTCAATAAAAAAATTCCATGTTCTAAAATTTCTTTGGTCAATTTACATAATGTGGAATTAATTACTCATAAGGAAGTTCTTGCTAGAATATCTCTTGATGATTCTTTGTATTATATTATGTTCGATGATCCTAAAGAGCTATCTAGTGTCATTCAGAATGTTGCTGAAATTTCATGTTTAAAATCACTAGTTAGTCCTTATGCCTACACATATAAGTTCAATTTGATTAGAGATTATGGTGTTGATGACAACTTTTATGTTTATCGAATATGCATTACATGTGATAAGCTTGCTGAGTTTAAATTGCATATTTTGGACAAACAATCTTTTATACCACGTCATGATCACAATGAGACGAGGTTTAACAATAGTACTTGTTGTTTACAAAGATTTCTTGCGCCTACTTGTTCCTCTTTCGATAAACAATCATGTACAAATAATCAGAGTAGCGCAGTTGAAGCAAGAAAGGCACTTAAAATTTTCTCTTCCATATTTGAACCGTTTGATTTGGTTTTGCCCATTAATGACTTGTCCATGTACTTTGCAAAGTCGAGGATGACTTTTTCTTATGGTAGGGAGAATGGTGTGAATGAAAACATTGCAATGTATGCATTTGATAGCTGCTGTAGTATCAATTGGTTTGTGCAAAACCGTGAGAATGAGAATGACACAATAATTGATTCATACATATACCACACATATGTGTTGTTCTTTTTGCTTACTACACCTCCAGGTAATAATAATGTGAAAGACGGAAGGGGTGTAACTGACCAATACATATACCATGCATACACATTGTATTCTTTGTTTAGTATAATTTCAAGCTATCAAAAGCCGAGGATGGCTTTTCTTGAAGAAGGGGAGGATGATGCGGATACGCACATGCTTAGCACTTTTCAGTCAAATACATTATTTCACTGGAAAGAAGTATTGAGCCGCATTAAATATTGTCAGGTGAATTTGTTTTTTAATGGATTTCCTTCTATTCGTGGGATCGATATACTACCTTATGCCAAATTCTTGTTTATTATTAGGTTTGAATATTATGATGATTCCGGGGCCAAAGCAATGGAGAAGCACAAGGAGGGTAATCATATTTGCTATCAAGAAACAAAAAGCTCTTGTATCTCTTTAAAAGACAGCCGCCACCCCTGTACAATTTAGACCACATTTGATAATAAAATACTCTTATTCTTTTTTTATGGCCGACCCAACTTGAGGGAATTGGGAGTTTGCTGAAATCAATATCGTTCAACCTTTCCGTTGGGAATTGGGAGCGCGATGGAACTTCATCGGTGGTCGTGAAGTTCAACACGTGTGGTTGGGCAAATTATAGAGTGCTAACTCTTGCATTGGCAATGGGAGATCACTGCAGTTCATCAAATCCACGTGAGTATCTTGATCCTACGTCGAGAAGATCGGGCGACCCCGTATCAAACATAATGATAAAGGCATCAATGGAAGGCCTATAGGGTTAGTTTGCATAAATCAGCATTTAGTGAAAAACAATAGATAAATTGAATTTGTTGAATTTAATACAGTAAGTAAAAAATAGAACTTGTTATTGAAAGTAATACCGTTAGTGCAGGCTCTGACCAAACACCAGCCTATCCACGGGCATCCCACCCGGACCATCTTTTCCAAAAGATCTCGCATGGATTCCATCCATCCACACATTTTCAAACACTCGTGGATTCCATCCATCCTCAAGCTTTTCAAAAACTCATATGGATTCTATCCATCCACACGCTTCCAATCTCTTATGGATTCCATCCATCCACAAGGTTTTAAAAAAATCATTTTGAAAAATAAAGTCTAATCAATGAAAAACTTTACTCAGCATGCCCATGACCATGGGCACGGCTATCCAGGATAGATTATACACTCTGCAGAGGTTATACAGCTTTACCCACAAGACATGATCATCCCATATTGCCACCGGATTACACACTTCCTTTAGTGTGCGGCAAGGAGATCATGACAAGGCCTTTACAATGCAAAGCCTTCAATCTGGCCAAGCCAACTCTAAGGTTTCACCCCAGTAAGGAATCCATCAGACCGGGACCCCCTCTTGAGCCATGTGAGACTTCACATGGCATACGCCACGCTCACTTTGAACCTACAACGTGAGTCAGGTTGGGACTCGCAAATTAATCATCCAGGACTGTCCCATACTAGCCTTGAAGTAGTATGATAGGGTTTTGCAATAGTAGCTCACAGACTGGTCCTTAATTGACTTAGGCTCAAGCACATACCCTTGTGCACGACAATCAACACTATGTCTCCGAACAACAGTGCATGCCTGCACCCACCACCTAACCATTAGCCTAGGTCTAAACCAGGTTTTATATTTTATTTTGAAATAATTTTATAATCCTTTCTGACTCCCCGAAGTCAGGAATATATTCCAAAAGCTTATCATTTCATGCGAAAAACTCATCATTTTATGTGAAAGGTATCTCAACCCATAGTTATTTCTAAGCAAGACTAAACATTTGCTTTCCATAAAGCCTCTAGCCATACTAGTGTACCAACTAGAGTTTTAATCTAGGGTGACAAGGTATCAGAGAATTTCAATGTCAATGGAGGTATTAACAAGTAGGCAATAACTAACTCTAAAACTGAATTGAAACATGTTGAATAAAAATATGCATGCAGAATAACTTAAAACAATATAAATTTTATTTTGAAATTTGGGATCAACATGATCAAGGTGTGTGACTTGCCTTGCTCTTCAGATGGGTGCAAACCTTCGTCGAGGACTTCTTCCGAATTGTCGTAGTCTACACGTGAAAATAACCCACCAAACTCAAATAAAATTCAAATAAATTCAAAACAACTTCAAATATTTAAATTGAGGGCAGAAATGGATAGAGGGGAATTTTTCATGAATTTAGAAATTTGAATGGGCTCAATTGGAGTTAGGATGGAGGAGTACGGGTACTCGGAAGTTTAAAATCGGAGAAAATGAATAAACTAGATTTTTGGAATTATTTTTCTAAAGAAAATTGGATTTATGATGTCAGCAATGAATTTTATTTTTCAGCCGAATTATTTTTCTACGGAAAAATCTAATTTATGACGTCAGCATGATGTCAGCCCTGAGAGGATCCTTGGACAGAGGCTGACAGGTGGGCCCTAGTCTACATGGACCAGGTCCAAGGACCAGAGAGAGCTGAGGTGGCAGGGTGCTGACGTGGTGCTGATGTGGCTGATGACTAGGCAATTTTGCTAACATGGCAGCCAGGTGGCGCTGACGTGGCTGCCACGTGGGCCGGGGGCTCTCAGGTGCTGACGTGGCAGCACACGTGGCTGCCACGTGGGCTGAAGTGCCGAGGCGGCACGACACGTGGCATCCACGTGGGCCGAGAGAGGGGCGTGGTTGCTGACGCAGCGCTGTCCGAATGGCGGCGCTGACGTGGCGCTGGCCGGACGAGGGTGGCACCCGCGTGGCATGGCGCGGTCGAGGTGGCGTGCCACCGGGCTCCAGGTGGCGCCCACATCGCTACCATGTCGGCACCGACAGTGACAAGGCTGCGCCGGCGAGGTGGTGCTCGGGGCGATGGCACTCCAGTGCACAGCGGCCGGCGGCAAGGGGGTGGAATCGAGAGAGGAGGAGGAGGGGAGTCGGTTTCACCTTGTCCCGGAGCTCGGCGGTGAGTAGTGGTGGCCGGCGACAAGGAGGTGGCGAAGGCGGCTCGGGTCTCCTGGTGCGACGGCGGTCCGGTGGCGCTAAGGCACGGAGGAGGGGCAAGCGAGGTCGGGGACGATGCGGCAAAGCCGAAGGCGGCGTCGGCGAGGCTCTGGGGCGACCGAAGCGGCGAGGGGTGCTCGCCGTAGTTGGCGGCGGGGCTCGGCACGGTGCGAGGGCGCTCGGGGGCTCGGGAAGGGAGGAGGAGAGTGGAGGGAGGTGGTGCAGGAGGAGGTGGAGCCGAGGGGGGGTACTTATAGGGGTCGAGGAGGGCGGAGGTAGCGCGAATTGCTCGCCAGAGGTGGGCGGCGGTTGCGGGGAAGATGGGGGGAAACGGTGCGGAAGTGAGGAAGTTGGCGCGGAGATGGGGGAGAAAGTGGGTGCGCGGCTTGCGGGGGAGGAAGGAGGTGGGGTAGTGGGCAGCGCGCATGCGAGAGAGAGGGAGAAGAGGCCGGGAAGGGCGGCGGTGACTTCGGCGGAGTCGGGTGCGGCGCGAGGAAGGAGATGCGGGGAGAGAGAAGGGTCCGACAGGCGATCCCAGGGCGCACATAGAGAGAGAGGGACGGGGAGGCGCGAGCGTCGGGGATGACGCCGCATGGCGGGGAAAGGGAATCGGCAGCCGAGAGAGGAGAGACGGGTGGATGGGGCAGATTGGTCGGGGCGGGGGTGCGGCTGATCTGGGCCGGCCAGGTGTCGAGTGGGGGAGAGGGGTAGGCGGGTTTTTAGGTGGCAACGTGGACGCATCCTGGCCGTCCACGCGTCAGCCGGAGGGAGGGTTTGGGGTTTTAAATTTTTTAAGTTTGGGTTTGGATTTTCAGAAGAAATTCAATAAAGCTCAGAAAAATATGAAATAAATTCCAACAATTTCAGAAAAATTCACACAAGTTCCTGGAGATATTTTGGACTTAGTAAAATTATTTCCAACTAAAGTTGGTATTACATTTTTTATATTTTAAAATACCTTTTAATTTCAAAGTAGATTTTTAAACTCCAGAAAAACTCAGAAAACCAATAAAAGCCAAATAAGTCCAAGTAATTAATTTGACATAGGATTTTTACAGAAAATAAAAATATCATTTTATTTAATAATATTTTTAGGTTTTACTTAAAATACTTTTCAAATCCAGCCTTTTCAAAAACAGAAATCCAGGGTAAATCCAAAATTAAAATTTAGGCACCAAAACACATATTTTTATTTTAAACCAAATTAGTTTAAATTTTTTCCAAAAATTTGAAATAAATAGCTGGGCTTTTACAACGCGGGATGGAGAACATGTGCTTGATTGGGTTCTAGTCTTTTCATCATTGCTTGGTTGGAACACTTTATGGTTCTTTACTCCTTTTGATGGCTTCTAAGATATTGCAATTTCTAAGAGACCCTGTGGAAAGAGTGATATTGTTCTACACCTTGTTGAGTTTCATTTTCAGATTGCTCATATTATCTCAAAACCACTTGATTCTTCACATTTTGCTCTTTTGCGAAGTTAGTTGGGTTTGTTGCGTCCTATGCGATTATTCTGAAGGGGAGCTTATTGTTTAAAATTATGTTCAAAAGCTTTATTTGTTATACTTGTCAAATAATACATCAAGTCTAAGTCATTGAAATCAAATGAGTTGTAGAGCTATCTTTATCATATTTACCCATCTACTATGTAGTTTTGATCATGACAGTTTGTAATCAATTTGCTATATTTGAACTAGAATATGACATGGCGGAATACTTTGACTAGATTGATTATAAACAATACTTTGTGATGTTTATCTAAAAAGATTAGCTTGATTGTGAGTCTTATTTTAAATCTTGGCTATAAGTCTCGTATGTTCATATTGCAATCTTTTTATGTGCAATCAAGTTGGCATGTTAAAAAAATGAGAAAGAGAAGGTTGAGAAGATGTATGCTTCAAGCACACTGTGGTTAAACAAAAGAAAAGGCACAAAAAGTGCACAAATAAAAAGAAGTATGCTTCAAGTATGCCACCATTTAAAAAGTTTGCTACAAACATGTCATCATGAAAAGAAATATGCTACAAGCATGCCACATGCTTATAATTTGAGTGTAGAGCAATAGGTTGTTACATGTGACTGCTAGCTCGTCTAGATTTAAAGTTTGATTCACTTTTAGACTTTGACTTTTCATTGTGATATCTCATTATGCTCTTTATAATTGGTTTGGTCATTATTGAGATGCTTGTCATTACTCTAAATTGCTTAATCATGCTAAAGACTTGTTTTGACATTGCTATATGATATATGACTTTATATGATCTAGGTAGCTCTACTAAAAAAGATGGCTTGGTTAAATTATTAAATCAATGCAAAGTGACTTGAATAATCTACAAAGCTTCTTGAGTTTTACTCTCATTGTTTCTTCTTAGAATTATTCTTTCTCTGAAATTCTTGATGATTACATTGCCAAAGGGGGAGAAATTGGAGGGAAATTGGAGAAATTTGCTAAAATTGCTTCCCTTGTTTTGAAGGAGAGTTTTTTTTTAGTTTTTTCTGATAGAGTTTGTGGCTGTGGTTTGTCAAATTCATTTTTCCACAGTTTTGAAATTTTCTTTTCTCAACTTTTACTTTTCTTTCAAAATACAACTCATTCGAGTGATTTTGAAGTGTTGTCAATGTATTCATTAATGGGAAGATTATTAAACCATGTGGATAGGTCGTGAATATAGTGATGATAAATAATTGACATTGGGATGCATTGAAATTTATGTTTGTGAAAATTTCATATGATGCACTATTGCGAAACTGAAATGTGCTGAAAATTAAGGCTAGGCGGTCTGACCTCCATGTCAAGGGCGGTCTAACCGGCCAACTGAAATGTGCTGAAAATCATAGGAAAAAGAACTAACACAACATGCCTCACAAATCAGATCAACACGATGCTAATTTTGGTTGTCTACATCTCCCTAAACCAAGAAAAAATGAAATAAACCATTTAGACTGGAACTAATGAAGTATCAACACACTCATAGTTCGCAATAGAAGAATTGCACCGTCACTTAGCTAACCACTAAACCACACTGGTCACAGAATGGCCATTAAGATTTGTACAATAGAAGTAACAGTTGGGCAGAGAAGTAGGCACTTACCTATGAAAATGGTGTAGAGATAAATGGCAACAGTGATACGATAGTCGTTGCAGTAGCAAACAATGTCAACTGTGTTGTGGCGCACCAAGCACATGCACACGGTCCAAACTCTAAATAGTATAGAAATGCAATTAGGGTAGGAAGAAGAAAGGATTAGAAGTTAGAGAGGAGAAAAATCACTAGGGCTCGAGTGGTGGTGGCGTCATCTCTTGCGAGGTCACCATCCAAGGGTCGACATGATGGACAGAAGGCAATGGCGCTGTAGAGGAAAGGTGGTGGTGCTAGTGAAGGGAGGGGAGGGTGAAGCGCCATCGGATCGAGGCAAAGGAGTCACACGTCAGGGCAGCGATGGAGTAGAGGGGAGAAGACGACTTAAAGAGGGCGTGCGGCGGTGAGAAGACGGTGCAAAGAGGGGGCAGCAGAGGCACAAGGATGTGCCGATGGCGTTGGTGGCAATGGAGGCCGGATCTGCAACAAAGGAAACGACAACGCCTCCACACTCATTCAATCCCGCCTCCCCCCAACTAATCCACCTTGCCGCTGGTTGACCTCGCCTCCCCCATCATCGAATTAGTGTTGCCCCTGCTCGATCCCGCTTCTGTTACCATCGAATTGGCATGGCACAGATGAAGGAGGCAGCGTCCATGGAGCCGCGCCACCTCTCCCCTCGTGACTGATGCACGCCGCTGACTCCTCCCTCATCGTAGGGTTGGACCGCATTATCTCCTCCCTCATCGCCAACGCTGTGCTAGTTGTTGTGCTATGCTGTGCTGCCACTACGCAAGCTAGCCCTGAAAAGGAAGAGCCTCAACGGCGGAGAGGAAGAGGAGTGGTATAGATAGAAGGTGTGGAAGGGGAGGAGCGGTGGTGGCTAGGTCAAGGACGCCGAGAAGGAGGTCAGGGACGTGTAGTGGGTGAGAGTAGGTGAGCGAAGGAGGTGGGGAGACGACCACAAGTGTGAGGGCAAGGGTGACACTAGGCTCAAGGTGTTGGTGGCCCTAGCGACGGCGAGGTCGAAAGGGAGACGGGGAGCAAGGCAAGAGCGACAAGAGGAAGTGGCTTCTACAAGTGGATCGAGAGAGGAGGATGGCCTCTACAAGGGGGCTCTAGGGCTGGTCAATTCCACTTGCTTTAAGGGTGGTTATATAATGTTGGTTTGTGATGAATGACAGCCAGATTTCCTTTTTAAAAAATCAATGTTTATTCATTTTTAGGCGTTTTTAGGCAAAAGGGCCCAGAACAGGGATCTTCTAAGAGAGAGATATTGCTAACAGGTCCTTGAAAATGACAGAAAAGACCTTGAAAGAAAAGAAAATAATCGAAAGACCTCTCTGCCAGAAGCGCTTTGGCGACCAGATCCAGAGCAGGAGGGGAGTAGCGGCGGCCAAATAGGAAGCTCTGAGGCGGCGATGCACCAGAGGCGCTGGACGTCTATGTTGAGGAACCGTCGTTGGCGGCCAGTCCGAACAATTCCTCTGCTTAGAACAAGAACGAATCAATCACAGAAGAATAGATTGAACACAGAGAGGTAGAGAGAACTCCTGGTCTTTCTTTATTGCTTTCAATTGCATCGGGTGTACATAATTGGCAGGTATAGGTCTCTATTTATAGCCTACGGTGGGGTGCCCACAATGGGCCAGGACTCCTGGTCCTGGGCCCAGGTTTCTCAACACTCCCCCTTGGGCACTCACCCGACATGCTCATGCCTCGTTAAAACTCCATAAAACCTAGTGGGAAAAATTTGGAGAAAGAGTACATGATACATGTGATGCTGCGATGCACGAATTGCCTCATTAAAAACCTTGGTCGGGAAACTTCATAGAAAACTCGTCAAGGAAAAAAGAGTACAATCCACCCAATTTCATTTGGTCTTCAGGACTTTATTCTTTTGGGTACTCAATCTTCATGATCAAGATTTATTAGTGGGCTTGAGAGAATTCTCCCCCTGAATTCTGCACTTCTCTAAGTCTCATCATTCCAATTCCACGTACGCACCTTTCAAAGCTAGATGCGGGGAGTGACTTAGTGAACAAATCTGCAAGATTTTCACATGACTTAGTATGCAGTAATCTCGTCTATCTTTTGCAATTCATGTGCATAGAAGAACTTGGGGTTGATATACTTTGTGAGATGACTCTTCACATAGCCCGTTTGTACTTGTGCAACGCAAGTAGCATTATCTTCACAGATAATTGTGGGGGTTTGCACAATGTTCATCCCACATGATTGCTGGATGTGGTGAACCATTCGACGGAGCCAGGTACACTGTCGTGCGGCTTCATACAGAGCTATAATTTCTGAGTGGTTCGTCGAAGTAGCTACAAAGCTTTGCTTAGATGATTTCCATGAAATTGCAGTTCCACCACATAGGAATACATAGCCTATTTGTAACTTTGCGGTATGCGGGTCTGACAAGTACCCAGCATCTGCATAGCCAATCAAGTTCAGATCTTGATTCTTTCTATAGAACAATCCAAGGTCATTGCTTCCTTGGAGGTATCGGAAGATGTCCTTTATGCCCTGCCAATGCCTTTTGGTGGGCTCTGCATTGTACCTTGCTAAAAGGTTCACGGCAAATGCAATGTCCGGTCTAGTGCAGTTTGCTAAGTACATGAGTACTCCCACTGCACTCAAGTATGGGAATTCCGGTCCCAAGACTTCCTCCCCCTCTTCCCTAGGTCGGAAAGGATACTTTTCTTGCTGTAAAGACCTCCCGATCATCGGTACTTTCGAGGGAAATACCTTCTCAAAGCCAAACCTTTCCAGCACCTTCTGGGTGTAGGTCGACTGATGTACCAAGATTCCTTCAGGGACATGCTCAAGCTGCAGGCCTAAACAGAACTTGGTCTTGCCCAAATCTTTCATTTCAAATTCTGACTCCAAGTAGGAGCTTGCTTCCTTTATGTCTTCGGCTGTCCCGATGATATTCAGATCATCTACATACACAGAGATTATACAGAATCCATTCTGAGATCGCCGTATAAATACACAAAGACAGTCTTCATTGTTCGTGTAGCCTTTCTTGCAGAGAAAATCGCTTAAGCGATTATACCACATTCTTTCAGATTGTTTCAGTCCATACAGTGACTTTCTGAGTTTCACACTGTACAGATTTCTATTTGCTCTGTCTTGGTTCGGGAGAGGTATTCCTTCAGGGACTCTCATATAGATTTCTGAATCCAAGTTACCGTAAATGTATGCAGTCACAACATCCATCAATTTCATTTCTAAGTTCAAGTTCACTGCCATTGAGATCAAATATCTAAAGGTAATTCCACTCATGACTGGGGAGTAAGTTTCTTCATAATCAACTCCAGGACGTTGAGTGAAACCTTGTGCTACCAGCCTTGCTTTGTATCTCACTACTTCGTTTCTTTCATTTCTCTTTCGAACAAATACCCACTTGTGCCCAACGGGGTGTACATGGGGAGGTGTGCGGCATACGGGCCCAAACACCTCTCTTTTGTTCAGAGATAGCAATTCAGTTGCTATTGCCTTCTTTCAATCTTCCCAATCTGATCTTTTCTTACATTCAACGAGCGATGCAGGCTCGGGGTCAGGATCGATGATGTTGGCAATTTTCTTTGCAAAGTAGATATCGATATTGGCTGTTGTCCTATTCAGGGACTCTCCCGTGTGCACATAATGTATAGCTATTTCTTCATGAGTTACTTCTTCTGGAGCGATTGCTGCTTCTGGAGCTTCGCCTTGCGCATCGCTTCTTTCAATTATGGGGATATTCAGATCAGGTATGCCCTTTTCTGAATGTGTCATACTTGTGCCAGGTCTCAACTAGCTCCCCTTCTCATTCTGGGGAACTTCAGTGATCGGCTGTGGTAAGTCCTTCTTATCCATTTTCGCCGGGCGTCCCTGGTTACTTTGGACTCGAGGAGCCGGAGTTCTCGTCCTTTTATTCTGAGGCCTCTGGACGGGATTAGGGATACCTTCAATTTTCTTTGGTATTTCAACCCTATCTGGTGCATTGCGTGCAGGCACATGCGACTTAGTCACGCTTTTCAAATCACTAAAGTGATCGGGCAGTTGGTTTGCTAATGCTTGCAAGTCGATGATCTTATGGACCTCTTTTTCAGTTTCACTAGTGCACGGGTCATGTGCATGAATTCCCGTGGCTTCCCACGTAATTTCCCGATATTTTTCATCAACACTACACCACAACACCAATATAGCGTCACATGTGTGTCGCTATAAGTTCATTATTACCGTTGCACTGTCGGTCGGTATAACTGCCCCACAGACGAAGAGTCGGTAATTGTAGTTTTTCCGAGGAAAAATCAGTCGGTACAAATATTTACCTGTACCGTTGCACCATCAGTTGGCACAAATAGTGAAGGAGGCTGACCTTCCGTCGGTATAGGGCCATACCGCTCGCGCGCGCACCGAAAACCTGTTCGCGGGAAAATTTCAGGCCCATAAGACCGTCCTCTCCAAACCGTAGTTCTTATACCAATTTTCAGGGGCTCAGCCGCCGCCCACTCCAAACTCCCCTTGTGCGCCGACTCCCCTTGTGCGCCGACTCCCGACCTCACGCCCGTCGATTTCCCTGCGCGCCGACTCCGACCTCGCGCCCGTCGAACTCCACTGCCCCCCAGCCCGCCTCCTGCTACTCCTTCCCTGTCCCTTCTCCCCTCTCTGAATCGAGCCCGTCCCCTTCCGCGTTCCCACCCCGTGCGGCGCTGGTCGGCAGCTCTAGCTCCGTGGTGCGACGTTGGTGGGTTGGAGGCCGTAAGAGAGGGGACGGCGGCGAGGGTTGGGGGCCGTAAGAGAGGGGATGACGGTGAGGGGTTGGAAGTAGCCTATGCAGGAAGGGAGGCGAGGCGGCAGGGGGTCCTATCCTGTGTCAAACGGAGCTGCAAAGGTAAACCAAATCCATCCCCATTAAGTTTCAAAAAAAATCCATCCCCATTCGATTTTGGGCTTGCACTCATCCAATCTGTTCGACAGAACACATTAATTTGGTATGCCTAGTTCTAATTGCTGGAGGATTTGGTCAGGTGCCGCTGGATTAGAAGGCAAGCGCAGCTGCTGGAGCCAAGAAGCACTCACTGTGCAAGATCTCGTAGTCTCTTCTCGGATTGCCAGGGAATCAGCCGGTGGTTTCTTCTCCAATTGCTAGATAAGGTAGTCAGCTGTGTTACTACTTCAGTGATAACCTTGCTGCTATATTTTTCTGATAAATTTATTACTACTTCAGTGAGTGAATTTCATGAGCTACAAATTTAGCAGTAAGGTTGGTCAAAAATTTTGAACGTGCCATTAATCATTGCTAAATAAACTGTACAACAGTGCATAACTGAGCTGTTCTTTGTGATTGATATGGCAGACACTATCATGTATCTCCAATATAACACTTCAGCTTGTTATGCTAGGATAGTTGTCAGATGTTTGTGGATATGCTCATCAAATTGTGGTTTCTTTTTAAGTACCACAGCATTCTTTCCATATGTACAATGCATTTTATGCTCTGTTGTAAAATTTAGACAGAGTTTAGATAGAATTTAGGCAGAGCTGAGCTATATTTTGTTATCTGGACATCATTCTAATTATTTTCCAATGCTTAGATTCTAGTTTAATTGACGTGCTAAGATTCTAGTGTTGCCTACTGTTGAGCTATATGTGGCCATCGTCATTCTTGTTCTCATTTGTATTTTTTCCCTCTGTCAGATGTGCTTCAACCTTTCAGTATTGTGATATTGCGTGTATGTACTGCCCTTTTACTTTCATCCTATAAGTTGCTATACAAAGCAATAGGAAATAAATATACAGACTTACTTTTGGGCCTAATCTATTTACTGTGCTACTTTGTTTTGCAAAATTCCAGGTCTGAAAAATCAGTCATAGGTAGGGTGTTATTAGACTTTGATTTTCTTATTAGCCATATATGTCTGACTTTTCTTGTTAGCCATATATGTTACTCTACCTTTTCATATTATTTAACAAGGCTGAACCTGGTAGTTTGTCCATGATGTTAGCTGTTTTCAATGCAATTTAAACTAACATGTTAGCTTATTATGATATATTTTGCTCAAATAATTTAAGCACATGTCTGATCTGATCTCATGCATATTTCATACTGCCTAGAGCTGATGTGCGCAACTTGCAAGCATTTGGAGATTATTTGAGCATCCACAACATTGGCAGTGACTCGCCTTCTGTGTAACGGTACAATCCTCTATCCAGTGTATTTGTCATATTGTGTGGACATGAACAAGAGAATCGTGTTTAAATTATAACTATTTTGTGGATGCATGGATATGAAGCATGATTGCCAAAGTATGCAGCTCTTTTGATGCTTATGGTCTGTTTTTTTATTCTTAGTTTACTTTTAAAGCTGCCTGATCTTCCTCATAAAGGTGCATGCATGGATAAATCCTGGATCGATATTGATGCTAGGTACGAAGAATTATTTCACTAAGACTAAAAGTGCTATCTATAGTGAACATGGGATTTAACATAAAAATTGCATGTAGGCACACCAAGATATATCAACAAGGGGTGAACAGTTTCTTAGCTTTTGCATTTATGAATTCAGCAGTAGGAAGCAAGATATTATGCCCTTGCAGAAAGTGTGTTAACTCATTTTGGAGAGAGGCAAGTGAAGTACGTGTGCACCTCATATGTGATGGGTTTCTAAAAGGGTATAGAACATGGACCTTACATGGAGAAGTTAGCTCCTCTGTGAATCATGGACATTATGATGGTGTTGAAGTCATGGAGGAGGAGTCTGACGAAGATGACAACATCTCTGATTTGCTTAGAGACTTAGCTGCTGGTTTAGATGATAGAGGAGATTTTGATGACAACAATTCAGTTTTGGAGCCCTGTGAGGAGCTAGTTGCCATTCAAAAGTTGGTAGCAGAGAATAGCAAAGAGTTGTACCCTAATTGCAAGAAATATACATAGCTTCGCTTCCTCATTAGATTACTCCACACCAAACTCCTTGGAGGGTGGAGTGATAAGAGTTTTAATCTGCTACTAGATCTACTTAATCATGCACTACCTGAGGGTTCAACACTACCTAGGAACTTTCATGAAGCTAAGAAATTGGTGAAATCTATAGGAATTGGGTACACTAGTATTCATGCTTGTGAAAATGATTGCATTATCTTTTGGAAGGAGAATGCAAAGTTGAATTCATGTCCGAAATGTAAGGTTTCATGATGGAAATCCGTAAGGAAGAGTCTAGATGGGAAGCATGTATACAAGGTTCCTAAAAAGGTTCTCCGATACTTTCCAATAAAGAAATGTCTGAAAAGATTATTTCTATCCTCTAAAACAGCAAGTTTAGTGAGATGGCATGATGAAGACCGAAAAAAAGATGGTTTGCTTAGGCATCCTGCAGATTCACCTCTATGGCAGGACTTTGATAAAAAAACATCCAGAATTTGCTGCAGATAGCCGGAATATCCGGCTAGCATTCGCCACTGATGGTTTTAATCCATTTAGGAGCATGAATGTTAGCTATAGCGTTTGGCCTGGTATTTGTATTCCCTACAACTTTCCACCTTCAATGTGCATGAAGCAATCAAATTTCATCCTTTCTTTGTTGATCCCCGGTCGAAATTCTCCTGGCAGTGATACGGATGTCTATTATAAACCACTAGTTCTAGATCTGTTAGATATGTTTAAGAATGGAGTTAGAACCTATGATGCCTCAAAGGGGAGTTCTTTCAGTTGAGGGCAGCAGTATTGTGGACTATTACAGACTTTCCAGGTTTAGGCTATGTGTCCGGGTCTGTCACATCTGGTGAAGCAGGATGCCCTGATTGTCACAAGTATACATGTTCACTTAGACTTGGTAATGGTAGCAAGACTTGTTATATGGGTCATCGTACATTCTTGCCTGAAAACCACCCATTTAGGTTTGATGCTGACAAATTTGGTGGTAAAACTGAGCTTAGGGCAGCACCTACTCCACTCTCCGGAGAGGAGATTTTGGAGTGCACTAAAGATCTTAATACAGTTTTTGGGAAGGACCCTTCTGGAAAGAAACCAGCAAGCAAGAGACGCAAGGAAGGGGAGCCATTAGTCATATTCAAAAGAAGATCTATTTGGTTCACACTTCCATATTGGAAAGATTTGATGTTGCGGCATAATTTTGACTTCATGCACATAGGGAAAAATGTGAGTGAAAGCTTAGTTAATACATTCCTGGGAACCGATGGGAAATCCAAGGATAATTTGAATTCTCGCTTGGACCTTCAAGCTCTAGGTATTAGAAGTGATCTTCACCCAGTTGAAGTTGAAGACCAATTTTATTTACCACCCGCACTGTCACATCCCAAATTTTCGCTCTCTGAAAAATATAATTTCAAATTAATTAATTTAAAGTATTTGAACTTTATTTGGATTTATCTAAATTTTATTTCAAAATCTAAATCAAATTTAATCCTCAACCTCTCTACACGGTCATCACGTGTCGCTACCTGATTCAATCCATCCCCGCCCGGTTTAATCTCAGCCACCTGCCTTCACTTACCCCTTCGTTTTAATCCGATGGCCCTGATTTCTCTTTCGCCTCGTGGCATTCATCCGACTGTCCACTCCTTCCTTCTCTCTCTTCCCTCGCGCTGACAGCCCAACCCCGCCAGTCAGCTTCTTCTTTCTTCTTGCCTTCTTCAACCTTCCACTGCCACCATTTCCCCACTTTAAACCCCGCTTATCTCCCTCTTCACTCGTCTTTGCGTCGTCCTTAACTTTGGTGTAACCGATAGCCGTTCGTCGCCTCCACCTTCGCCAGACCTGTGCACGCATCCCCGCCCCTCCACCGAGTGAATCCACCGCCGAAGAGCCCTGCCGCCAACGCCCTCACTTCGCCACCCCTGCATCCTCGTCGCTGGCTACCATCGATAATTTCCGAGTGTCGTGCCAAGGTGCACTTAACTCCCCGTGCCTTTCCTCCCTCTCACGCACCCCTCGTCGACCCTAGCAGCGCCGCCATCCGCCGATGCCCTTAGCCCCAGTGCACCACCTCAGCAACCATGAGCCACACAAGCGCTACGCCAGCCAAGTGTGCCACCTCAGCTTTCTCTTTGGTCCATGAACCCAGTCCACAAAAGCCGGTCCCACCTGTCAGTGAATAAAACCCTTGTTCTGTTGAAAAATAATTCGACCAGAAAATCGAAATCTTTGCTGACGACACCCTGACATATAAATACCTTTTCCCATAGAAAAATAATTCCTCTGAAAATCATTTCCCTTGATGACATCATAATCTGATTTTTCAGTTCAAAAATAATTCCAGAAAATCAGATTATTCTTTTTCTCTCCTCTTAAACTTCCAAACGCTTGTATTTCTTCATTTTAATTCCGATTGAGCCCATTCAAATTTCTAAACTCATCAAAAATTCCAGTCTGTCCATTTCTATCCTCTTTTCAATTTTTTTGGAATTTTTGAATTTATTTGATTTAAATTAAAGCTTAGAAAGTAAAAATATTTTAAATGGCTAACATTTACCTGAAATAAATCCAAAATTATTTTATTTAGTCTTTTCGTTTTCCAAGGTTTTTTGTAGAATTTTCTTGAATTTTTGTCGAATTTATTTTATTTTATTTGTTTTTTTGGGAGAAAAATATATTATTTTATTTCCTGTTTTCTCTCTCCTCGCTTCATCTTCCTCACGAACGTGCCTTTCGTCCAGAGCATGGCCACCATGAACGCAACTTTGAAGCTCTCATATCTCTTGATTTTCTCAACGGTTCTTAGCGAAATAAATTGCATTCAACTCCTCTCATCAAACTCTTTCATTTCCCTACCGTTTTCCCCTCATTCATGAGCCGTTTCGCGAGAAATTAACCCATGCCATTGATGGACATGGTCTCTTGATCTCCCGTCTCGGACCTCCCCCGCCCCTATAAAAGGAAGCACCTTGAGCCCCTCCTCATCCTCACCCAACCCCGAAAATACCAAGTCTCCACTCCTCTTCTCTTGGGCGCAATCGGAGTTTTTCTTTTGTGTTCCAAGCGGCGTTCTTCGGCTTATTGCGCCTCGTCCGGTGGAACCCTGCCACTTTTGAGCACATCCCCGGATTCGCCTCGTCGCGTTCTACGCGGTGCTCACCTCGCCTTTACCGGAACTTCGCCGGAGCACCATCGCCACCGTGGGCCATAGCGCGTCGTCGTTCCTCGCATCGCCACCAGCCGTCCGTGCATGCCCGACCAAAACCAAGGTGAGCATCACGTTCCCCACGCTCTACTCTTCGTTTCGCCGCAAGTCTTGCATGTTAATTCCTCTCCGTTTGACCGGAATGTCGATGTCAGCCTGTCGGCTACATAAAAGCGTGTCCACCGCGTTTCACTAGTCCGTTGGCCGAGCCGTCTACACCGTTGAGTTAGCCTCGATGCGTTCTACGCCGTGCTCTCTTCCATTTGTCCAAAACCCTTTCCTAAATTTTTGACCCCGACACCTTGCCATGGCCGCAAATGGCACTTCGCATCCCTGCCTGTCCGGGAATGCTTTCAACAATTCGTTCGCGTCAAAACGTGCCAAACTATCCCAGGTGGCTACGTTTCAGACGGTTTTGGATTCGCTCTACCGAGCACGAAGATATTGAGTTTTTCGTGTTTCGGTACCGTCGTTGTTCAAACGACGATTGCGTCGCCTCCGGTGAGTTTTCGGCTTAGCCGATATTGTTCCTAGCTTCGCCTCACCGCGTTCTAGGCCGTGCTCACCTTACTTCTCCTTGTCCCTTTCCTGAAAATTATTCTTCTCTCCACACCTTATGTCGTTGTCGCCGTACACGTCGTCATCGTGCTCCGTTTGACGTGTCGTCACTTCCTACATGTGCCTCGGGTCCTTAGCAACCCATTTTTCTAGTTAGATTCACCGCCCATGCCTCCTCTCGTCAGCGCTAGCCTTCTCGCCAAAAGTACTGTTCTCGGATGAACAGTAACATCTGTGAATTTCCAGCATTTTCTCGCCCCGGCAAACTTTAGATCGCTCGTTCTCCTTCGTCCGAACTTCGATCAACACGATTCTTTTTCCTAAATTCATCTAAAATTGAGCTCTATCTTTTGGTTCTGGTTTTGCAGTTTTCGGAGTTCATTTTAATTTTATTTGAATTTTATTTGAATTTGTTTTGTTTGTTTTATCGTTTCGCGCGTAGAACCCGACGTCGCCGAAGAGTTTGTCGAACCACAGCAAGAGGGACCAACCAGTGCACAAGAAGGCAAGTCTCCTTTGACCATCTTGCTCCTATGATTTACAAAATGATTTGTGTAGTTATTTTAAATTATTGCATGCTTATGTTGTAAAAGTGGATAACTTGATTTTAGAAAAATTTAGTTAAATGTTCCAATTGTTATACCTTCCATTGAAAATCGTTTACCTTGTACCATTGTCAATTTAGGATATCCCTTTGACTCAATAATGAGTTAGCATTACATTTTGTTAAATTTATACTAGCAAATGCTTAGTTTAGCGAATCAATATAAAATTTTCAAATGAGAAGCATGTTTGCTAAATGCTTTGATCAATGGTTTGTTTGAAAAGTGGTAATGGATGTTACCACTGTTAATTTGAAAATAAAAATGAAGTTCAAAGGGAAAAGTTGACAAGGGTGGATGGAAGGTTTGGCTGGTGCAGTTTAGCACGAGAATTTTTGGGATTGTGAATGAGCCACCCTGGTCGTTTAAGGACCGACGCTTGTGTTTGTCCAAACTGAGCAAAACAGTGCAACCACAAGTCTATATGGGTACGACCTAGCTAACTAACCTATAAAGGTGTAGTTTAGATATCACCAGTGGTGTATTGAGTGCCAGGGTGTACTGGTTACTCATAGTGAGGGACAGGGTTTACTGTACTCATACGGCGCAAGAGGGGGCTCCAACTCGTGGATTCGAGTTGTGGTGAAACCTTAGCGGGTGGTATCTAGCTATACTGGAGTAGGTGAAAGGCTTTGTGATATTTTATCTGGGTCTCATGCCAAAGGAAGCATGTTGACTATTAAGATAATTTATCTCTTGTGGGTAAAGTGTACAAACTCTGCAGAGTAAAAACTATTCGAATAGCCGTGCCCACGGTCAAGGGCGGGCAAGGAATGCATTCACATGGTAGAAGTTTGATTTTGATTTCAAAATAAAATGGTTTGTCAAACTTGAGAGTGGTATAACTCTCGTGATTTTAAATCTAGTGGTCTAACCAGATCAGGTGGTTTAACCTGAGTTTTGAAAGTTGGCGGATATAGCCTGAGATATTAGTGTTGGTGGTTTAACCTTCACTAAGATTATTTATCTATTTTCAAATTATTGAAAACAAGATGTTTAACAAATGGCTTTGAAGTAATAGGAAAGTTTGAAATAAAATGCTGATTTTCGCAAAAGAACCATATAGCCTTCCTTTGTTAAGCCATGCATCTATGCATCTTTCCCAAGACTTGCGGAGTACATTCATGTACTCACGTGCTACACTTCAAATTAACTCTCAGAGGAGATCGAAGCTCAAGAGGTGGACTACGACTACTTCGTGGATGGATTCGACGAAGGCTATCCGGATTTCTAGGTTGCGTTTCCCCAGTCAATTGCCTGTGGCGTATTGATGGGTCTTGCTTTAGTTTCTTTTTGCTTCCGCTGTAATTTTCTGTTTGGTGTGAGGTCTTAAAACCTCATTTGTAAAGGCTTCGAGGTCTGTAATCTCGATTATGATAATAAAGCGTTGTTGGCAATGTATCATCTTTTCTGTTTGAACTGTGTGTACTAGCGTTGATCTGGGACTAGTACTGTAATGCACAGGAGGTCCAGGAGTTTCTACTCCGGGGTCTCACACGCACCATACTCAATGAGTCCTGATGAGAAGAAGTTATTTTGTCAAGTACTAAAAGGGGTGAAGTTTCCTGATGGTTATGCATCTGATATACGTCATAATGTACATGTTAATGAGAGAAAGATATTTGGGCTTAAGAGTCACGAGAACCACATTATTCTACAACATTTTCTTCCACTTGCTTTAAGAAAAATATTACCTGAAACAGTCAGTGCTGCAGTGATCCGTATAAGTAATTTTTTCAAGAAACTTTGCTCGCCTGTCAGTCGAATAAGTGATATGGAAAGTCTGGAGGTTGATGTAGCTGAAACCTTGAGCCTTCGTGAGACTATATTCCTTCCTTCTTTTTTTGATATAATGGTACACTTGATGGTTCATCTTCCTGCACAAGCAAAAAATAGTTGGACCAGTCCATTTTCGCAGCATGTGGCCTGTGGAGAGGTAATTTTCTTAGGCATACTGCAGTTTAGTGAACTAAATTAGGTACCTACTAATTCATGACAATATCAATTTGCCTCTTATTTATGTGTATAGGTTTCTGATGAGATTGAAGGGTTCCGTACATACAAAAAGTCATCCCGAGGGATCAATTATGGAGTGGTCTATGTTTACTGAGTGCCTAACACTTTGTTCTCGCTATTTACATGATGAGACTCAAAGTAGCCATCAATTTAGAGATGATGAAAATTGTAGTACAATTCCTTTCTTTCATAGCATTGGTCGAGGATTGGCCGGAAAGTGCATAGTGAGTATAGATCACAAGACATGGTTGCAAGCCCATAGATATGTTTTGTTCAACTATGACAACATAGGACCTTACTTGGAGTAAGTTATCTAGACCAGTCATCGTTTCAATCACACAATCAATTTCCCTTGTGTACTAAAGTGATAACATGATGACCTTTGCAGCAAGCATGCTCATTATCTATCATCAGTTGGTCTTCGAAATAAACGAGACATTAACCGCATGCATCATGAATCCTTTCATGAGTGGTTTAGGTTGCATGTAAGTAATAATAAAACTTAAAGCATGTTAGTTAATATGAAATTCACATTTATTTTTAATGGTAGTTTCAAAATCACAGGTGGAAGCAATGGGTGAAGAAGCACCAGATGAGATAAAAGTTTTAGCAAAGGGGCCTATGACGATTACACAGAAGTATAGTAGCTATACCATAAATGGATACAATTTTCACACACAATCCTATGATGATGGTAGACCTATTCAAAACAGTGGGGTTGCTGTAGTTGCTGAGTTGTCAAGCTTTGAAAGTGGCAATAATGATAACATTATTATAGGAAGCAAGACATATTATGGTATCATAAATGATATTCTAGAACTAAACTATCATCACAAAGGAAATGTGGTGCTTTTCAAGTGTGATTGGGTTGACAACCGTGTGCAGAACAAATGGGTAAAAACAGATCAATTCGGGATCACAACTGTAAACTTTAGGCATTTATTCAATACAGGTGAAAAGATATCAGATGAGCCTTTCATTCTAGCATCACAGGCAGTTCAAGTATACTATGTCCCTGAACCAATTGATACTGAGTGGGCTGCTGTTGTTCAGTCAATCCCAAGAGATGTGCATGACTTCGATAATTTGGAGAACGACCACATAGATAACGATAATGGACTAGTTATGCAATTGCCTAATCTAAATGGCAATGTGACTGTGGATATTCTTAATGGGGTTGTCCCTTCTGTTAGAACAGATATAGATGGTATAATTGTTGATGCTAAAAAGCGTAAAAAACTTTGTAAAAAGTAAGTTATGTTCAAACAATGTGTCTACTGTAATTTTATTACTGATTTTCTGCTAAGATTTTGCTAATTTCTTTGTCCTTTTACAGAAGAAAACATGTCAAGACCAAGAAGAAATAATAAGGATGTCCCCCTCACTGAGTATGAGCAGCGTCGACTTGAAAACATTGAAAGCAATAACAAGAGGCTTAGAGATCTTAATCTGCCTAATACGAACACTTTGGTGCAGAATGTTCAACCTGATAAAAGAACAAAGGTTTTGTATAAACTTCTATTTACTACAACAACCATTGCATATTTCTTAACAAATATCTACACCATTATGTGTCTTTCCTATAGAGAACTCATCAAACAAGTGATGTAGCAACTGAAGGTCACAATCTGCGCACAAGGTCACAAAGAAATTATGCTGAAAATGCAAATGAGCAGATTGGAGAAGATCCTGATTATCAGCCAATTGGAGATTTTTTATGCGATAACGAAGGTCTAGTAGAGTGTCATTTTGCATCACAAATATCTTGTCATATTTTATGTTTCTCATTCAAAATTTCTTACTACAGATCTTGACAAGAGTCCACCAAAGAAGAGGAAAGGAAGAGGCATAACTAGAATGAACGACATATTAGCAAGAACACCAAACATGCCTAAGATCAAAATAACACTCAACGAATTTGGTCAGCCTGTTGGAGAGAATTCCAGACAGTTTTCTAGTGTCCTTGGATGTCAAGTGAGAAAGAAACTATCAGTTGGGTGTCCAGACTGGAGGCTAGTTAATGCTGAAAAAAAGTATGAAGTGTGGACTGATTTAAAGGTATTTCTTCCCTTTCTTCACCTTAGTTGTTGTAATCTGGCATTGTTTTGCTGTATTGATTTGCTATTCCATTGTCATTCAGAATATTGCATACACTACTGTTGTGGTTACAGACCAAACAGAGAGAGAGATGGTAGTGGAGAGGTGGGAGTGTTCTGCCTCACCCTCCCCCTCATCTTGATATATATATTCACATGGGGTATACTTTTACAGTTATGCCCTTACATCCGTACATCCCCATTAGGGGCACTTATGTCATTACACATGTTACTCTGGTTCTTATAACCTCCTAACAGGCCTGCTGGGCTTAGGTGGGGGCCACCCCTACGACAACTACATTGATTTATGTACTGATTTGCTACACCGTTTCCTGTACTGATTTGCTGCTTTTCCATGAAAAATTAGGAAATCTATGAAGTTCATGATGCTGCCTTCAACTGGTTTTTGGTCACTGCTGGAAGGAAATGGAAGGAATTTAAGGCAACCTTAAAGGCCCAATTTTTTGATGAAAAAATAACAGATGAGGAACTGAAGAAAAAACATGGTGACAGAGTTAATGATACTGACTGGAATTTTCTCATTGAGCATTGGAGGTCTCCTGAATCTGAAGTAAGGAACAACTAATCTATCTTAATAAAATGTCAATATATGCATATTGGACTTGTGTACTTCAGTATATGTGCTGAATTCAACAATTTATGTCCTAGGCTCAAACGGAAACTTTAATGGCAATATGTTCTTTTTTTAATCTCCTTCACGAGGAAGAAAAGTTCTACATTTCGTGCTTTCTTGATTGATGCCATGGAAACTAGAAAAAAAATGATATTGTGAATATACATATATCCTGCTAGAATAAACTGAAATCAATTGTTGAAGCCCGCCCAGAGTTGACAGAGAGAACAATTCAGCAAGGTGATGTCTTTGCTGCTGCTTGTGGAGAGAAGGAGCCGAGAGGCCGTGTTCGTGCTTTGGGTCTAGGACCAACACCCCAAGATGTTGGTACCCCGGGTTTGAAGTGTTACCCGCCAACACGGCTTCAAATGGAAGTTCTAGCTCGTAAAAAGGCTGAAAATGACAAAGCTGTCTAGAACGACAAATAGCAGAGATGCAGGAGGAATTGCAGGAGGCAAGAATGGAGCGAGAAAGAAGAAATATGGAAATTATCTCACAGAACGGTTCTAATTCACGAAACCATGTGGTAAATAACTTGAACACATTTGATTTACTTAAGTTATGATTGAATGATCTCTTTAGGCTAGATAATAAGGTGATATGTGAATAATACATACTACCCCTCTCATATGTTTTGTGTAGAGCCCAAGGTCCGAAGGACATGTTGATGAGGCACATCATGCAGAACCATTTGAAGATGATGCTTTTGTAGATAACGAAAACTCTCACCACTATGATGAGGATGAGTACTTGGTTGCTCCTGGGCGTGATGTTGACCCTGTTGGTGCCCCATCTGTGCAGCGTGCTGGTGCCCCATTCGTGAACCGTGCTGCTGCCCCATCTGTGCAGTGTGCAGCTGCCCCATCTGTGCGTGCTGCTGCGCTATCTGTACATGGTGCTGCACGAGCATCAATTGAGCCTCATCGAGAGTGCAGCATCACCAGCCCCGTTGGGAGTACAGCCCCTTCATGCCCACCCAGGAAGAATAATGCCCCTCCTATCCCACATGATGAACATGTAATTTTCCCATCATTTCTCTACAAATCTTCATCTTATATATTTATCAGTGGTTCTATACATTTGTTCAATTTTAGCAGTTCTATACATTTGTTTAATTTTAGTTGACAAGTGCATAAACCATTTCAGATTGGAAAAGAGGTGATCTTATATGCCATGTTGCGCTCTGAGGCTGTAGCCAAGGGAATAATTATTTCAACTAATCCAAGCAATGTACTAGGAGGTCAGCCTCTTGGAAGGCAATTTTGTGAAGTTGTTGTGAAGGTTGTGCTTAAAAGGGATACAATGCTACCTCGCCCTTATGGTGAAATTGAGACTTTGGCTGATGCTCATTTAATGCCAGTTCAGTGGCCATACAAAAGAGTAATAAACTAAGCTTATCTTCGTTTCTTTTTATATATATGTGATGAGTTACCAAAGTTCCTAATTAATGATGTTTCTAATAGTTGAAGGTTAGCAAGGCATCACAATCATCTCTGTGTACTGCAGGTATTCTTTTCTAAGTTTTACTTTCGTCAAACAACTCTTCTCCTACATTGCTGTTTTAGAATAGGTATTAGGATTTTTTTTTCTTTTCTTGGGCTTCACAAAAGTTCTTTGTTTTCCTACAAATCACCCTTGTCTATGTTGTCCTTACAGCAAGGGAGGAGAGGAGCAAACGCTGAACTCACTGAAGGGGCTGGAACTTGGGTTAGTATACACTCCTGATCTTTGAGCTATTAAGTTGTTTGTTCAATTGCATAAATATAGTTGAAAAAAAGATTAAGTATACATGAGCTCAATAGGTTTAGTATGCTGCGGCTTTGTGTTACAATAGAACCTTCATGGTTTTACATAAAAAAAAGTTTTGCATATATGATATGATATCAACAAAAACTGCAAACAAGTTTCACTTTAGATAAAATATAAACTGAAAATAGGGCAATTACACTAGTAGTTGTAGCTGAAAATATGGTTTGATTTTTCAGGTTGAAGGTGCTAGATGTAGCATGATTCTTTGATCGTGTCAAAAGCAAGCCGATCAAACATTTTGTGAGATGGGGATGAAACATCAATGGATGCTAGTTCCTTTTGGCTTCTAGAGATGTAACATTTTGTAAAAAAAACTTGCTGGGCAAGCTATATGTTAGTTGTGAGGTGTGCAAGCTAAACCTTTGTGTTATGGAAGCAGAATTTAATGGCTGTGTAAACATTGTACCTAGCACAGCTGCTACAAGTACCAATTGGCTTGAATGAAATTTAAGTTGTCATCCAAGTCAATTTTGTGTATGGCTGTGTATGTTTAATGCCAGGATAATGAAACATCTCTATGCGTTGGATGTGTATGTTGAATGAAATTGGAGATGAAACATCAATGGCTGTGTATGTTGAATGAAATTGGAGATGAAACTTTGTGTTATGGAAGCAGAACTTAATGGCTGTGTATGTTGAATGAAATTGGAGATGAAACATCAATGGCTGTGTATGTTTAATGCCAGGATAATGTGAAATTAATTGTGTTTGTAGATCATGTGATCTATGCGTTGGATTGTTAGTTGGTAAAAGTCCATATAGCCTCGTACCATCAGACGGCAAAACTTGTAATATGCTGTCTGCGTATCAGTCGGCATTTCTCTAAAGCGCGTCAGACCGTCAGTCGGTAAAAGTACGTTGGTCGGCATAAACTTATCCCGACGCCACTTTCACCGACTCATGGGAAGGGTCGGCTTAAGTTTATACCGACTGACAGTGCGTCGGTACAGAGATTTTTAACGACTCCAATGTAGTCGCTGATCTAGGGCTGTGGTGTAGTGCAAGGGGTTGATTTCCTCCCCCTAATGACAGGAAATTATCCTCATCAAAAATACAGTCAGCGAAGCGGGCAGTGTGCAAATCTCCCGTCATGGATTCTAAATACCTGATTATGGATGCAGTCTCATAACCAACATATATCCCAATCTTACGGAGAGGTCCCATCACAGTACGATGTGGAGGTGGTATAGGTACATAAACCTTGCATCCAAACCTCATAAGATGAGAAATCTTCGGTGAAGACCCTTGCGCTAGTTGCATAGGTGAATGGATGTTGTAGGCCGAAGGTCTAAGGTTGATGAGATTTGCTGCATGAAGGACTGTGTGTCCCCAACATGTAGTTGGCAAATTACTTTTATGCAAGAGTGGTCAGGCAATAAATTTAATTCTTTTTATTAAAGCCTCTGCCAAACCATTCTGGGTATAGACATGCAGTACTGAGTGCTCAACTGCAATTCCCATCGCCATGCAATAATCATCAAATGCCTTTGAAGTAAATTCTCCGGCATTGTCCATTCTGATGGACTTGATATGATGATCAGGAAACACATTTCTGATGCGAATGATCTGCGAGATCAATTTTGCAAAGGCGTGGTTTTTTGTGGACAACAAACCCACATACGACCACTTTGAAGAAGCGTCAATGAGCATCATGAAATATTTAAATGGCCCTGAGATGGGCTAAATGGGACCGCAAATGTCTCCCTAGATGCGTTCTAGGAATGCAGGGACTTCATCCTTCACTTTCAGAGTAGAGGGTCTAGTAATTAGTTTCCCGGTGGCACATGCAGGGCACACAAAATCTTCATGATTCGGGAAATTCTTCACATTAATATTATGCCCATGTGAATTATTTATTATGTTTCTCATCATCGTAAGACCTGGGTGGCCTAATCTATCATGCCAGAGACAGAAGAGTTCAGAGCTTCTAAATATTGTCTTCAGAACAGTGTAGGCTACGGGTGCCTTAATGTTGGTATAATATAGCCCAGTTTCTAGTGAAGGAAGTTTTTCTAATACCCTTTTGCCGATCTCTTCACGCTTCGTGATGAGCAGGTATTCCTTACCGTACTCTTCGTCAGTCTCAACGTGGAAACCATTGGCGTGAATATCCTTAAAACTTATGAGAGTTCTAGTCGATTCTGGGTACAATATGGCTTCTTCAATGACCAAAGTTGTGCCCATGGGAAGTATAATTGTAGCTCTTCTAGAACCGATTATACATGCATCGCTTTCGGCGATTGTCGTAAGGCTGTCAGTGCTCTTACAGATCGATTGGAAATACTTAGTCTCTCTTAAGATGGTATTCGTTGTACCGCTGTCGGCAAGGCATACTTCCTTCATAGGGCGCCACACGTGTTCTCATATAACGTATTTAATTAACATGGATTAGAAGGCATTTAACACATAAATAAAATACGCCAATATCAGAACATATCATGCCATCATAAACTGAATAAATGAGTGTATTATTCCAAAATCATCTAACCATTATGAAAAAACAAATCCTAAAGCACCATCCATGCAAGTTCTAAACTTGTCCATTTAACACAAAATAAATGACAATTGACGTCTAATGCATTCTATGCATCAGATGGAATCAACTAGAAAATCATCGACTTCTTGGGCTATCTTTTCAGGAGTGATGTTCTCTTCAAGAGAAATCATGGTTGTGGCTGCCTCTAAGTCATAAGAGGGTGCTGCTGCTGGGATAGGTTCAACATCCATCAAATCAGGCAGCTGCTCGACATGCTCCCCCTCGACTGCTACAAAGTGGGCTTCAGGTTGCCCTTTGCCATTCTTCTTCTGAGCTTGGTGGGCATCAATGACATTCTGCAGTTCTTTGCATATCCGCAACCAATGCCCCCACTTGCCACACTTGTAGCAACCTTGGTTCTACTGACATAGGTCTTGCCACTCTTTTTAGCCTTTTTGTCGTTTGGAGCATCTGACTTGCCTTTCTGGGCAATGATCTTACCCTTCTTCCCCCTTCTCTTCATCAAGGGCTTTTGCACCTTGTAGCTGCTAGTGTTGGCTTCACGGCCAGCGGAGCTGCCTGGTGGCTGAGTGACGTAATTCTTGCGGAGAAGTTCGTCCTGAGCCTCCGCAACCTACATCATATCAATCAATTCGGCGTACTTGTAGCCGTCTTGATGATAGTTGCGGGTGGTTTGTACGGTACTGGGGTGAAAGGTGGACAGGGTCTTCTCGATCTTCTGCTCATCTGTGATCTGCTTGCCACAGAGTTAAAGATTAGTACAAATCCTGTACAAGACAGAATTATACTCCCCGATCGTCTTAAAATCGGCAAACCTCAGTCTGATCCACTCCTGCTCTGCTTGAGGAAGAATGGTGTACTTGAGCCTCTCAAACCGCTTCTTGAGTGTGGTACAGAGTGCTAGCGCGCTTTTCTCCGCCATATACTCATTCTTGAGAGTTGGGTAGAGGTGGTTTCCTGAGAAAATGAAGTGCCTAATCATTCTCCTCAGGTGTGGGTTGGGCGTCTTTCTGTCCGCTTAACCCAATAGCCGCGCAGAGCTTCCTGCCCCCAAGCACAATCTCAACATCGGATGCCCATGTCAGATAGTTTTGGCCATGCTGGGCCAGCTCCTCGAACTCACGGTTCGTGATGCCAGTCATCTACATGTGTATGAATGAAATAAAAATAAGTTTACTTGAAGTAAACATGCATGGAATAATTTACTGCGGGTAAATAAATGGTACAATAGGTTCTCATAATGTTTCATAATGTTCTATGCATTTTCTATAATTTTACTGCTAATTTCAGTGATTAAAAGCAATTTAAACAATTACAATTAACCAAAAACAGTAAATAAATACAGAGAATACAAAGAATAACAATGGCATAAATAAATAAGCTTCAAATGCTAAAAATGATTCAAAATTCGGATTCCCGAGGCCCTTTTATGCTAGAATATAAATTTTCAACGAATTCTGCAATTTCTGGGGGTTTCTACGTAAATATTCAGTTCAGAGAAAATTCGCACAATTTTCTGATTTACTAAGGGGTTTTCTGTAAAATTCTGGACCCGCTCGTAAATTTGAGGGCTTATACGTAATTTTCAGAACTACGAGGCCTTTACTGCAAAATCCAGGACTTATATTAAATATTTAAGGGCCTAGCAGTAATTTCTCAAAATTTAGGGGTTTTTCTGTAAAACTACCGGTGCACCGCACCCCCGGCCGAGTTTTCTCCTCCCCCCTGGCCCGTCACATCTCGGCCCATGTGGCCTGTTTTCTCTCGCCGGATCCGGCCTATTTGGCGAACAGCCCATCTGGCCCGGTGGCCCACCCGGCCACTTATACCCGGTCGGTAGGGTTTCCCCCTGCCGGCCTTCCCTTGGTGGCGGCGGCAGCCCAAGCTGCAGCTCGGGTGGAGGCAAGGCGAGCTAGCTGGGTCCGACCGGCGGGGCCAGCGGCGATAGCCGGCGGTGGGGCTGGCGCAAGGCGGCGGAGCGGTCGGCTTTCAGGCCGGAGCTCGGGGCGATGGTCGGCGGTCGGGGCGGCGCGCGGTTGCGGGTGGTGTGCTTCGGGCACGGCGGCGGCACATGGAAGTCGAGGCGCCATCTAGGGCAGCGCGCGCGGGCGTAGAAGCCGAGGCGCCATCCAGGGCAGCACGCACGGGCGCAGGCTGCGTGCGGCGGGCGGTCGCGGAGCTCGATTAGCGGCGGCCGCATATGGGCGGCGAAGCCGAGGCGTCACGCGCGACTTCGGGTCGGGCGACGGCACACGACGGTTGGGAGGCGGCGAGGTCGAGGCGGGCGCGGGCTGCAGGCCGATGCCGTTTGCAGTGCGGGAGGATCGGCCGGTGCGGCGGGAGACGCCGGCTTCGGGCGGCGCGCTTCTGGCGGTGAGGACCAGACCGGCTCGGGGCAGCGCGCGTGCAGGCGAAAGGCCGAGGCACCCGAGGCGGTGGCGTCATGTAGGGCGGCTGGTGTGGCGGTGCCGGCTGCTGGCCGGCGACCAGTGGTGCGCATGCGGCGGCGTGGTCTGGTGGCCGGCTGCAAGCCGGCGGCTGACACCGCCCTTTTTTTGTGTAATGCCGAACAGAGAAAACAAAATCGAAGCAAAGGATTTTTTTCTCGTTTCTAATCCACGATGCAATCAACATCTACCCTTTTTCGCAATCTACCGATCAACATTGTGCCGGCGACTGTAGGTCTGCTAGCGGTAGATTAGGGAGGATTTGCACCGTAGAGATTCAATCTAGAACGCGAAAGAAAATGCGAATTCAAAGCGATCTAGAAAATTCAATCTGTGCTTTGATGATTACCTTCGTTCACCGGAGCGAAGTCTTGCTGATAACGTGTTGAGGAACCGTCGCTGACGACCAGTCCGAGCGATTCCTCTGCTTAGAACAAGAACGAATCAATCACAGAAGAATAGATTGAAGCCTACGGTGAGATGCCCATAATGAGTCAGGACTCCTAGTCTAGGCCAAGGTTTCTCAACAGTCTAAACGCTTCCTCTCGCATAACTTTATTTGGGGAGTGGCGAGTGCCTTGGACTACGGCGCCGGCGACCAAGGTAACCGTCGCCATGAGAAGCATAGCCATGGCCACGAACAGCGACTTACATAAGTCAAATTTGCAAGCCTTTCTTCGTTGCGGGCTGTGGCCCTTGGAACGGATCAGCAGCATTTTTCTTTCCAAAAGAATACAATCTATTAGGTGAGAATGTTATAAGGCACGCACAGATAATAACAGATGCCAAGCTTCTCATTCGGCTTCGTAGATGGGGGAACCGCTGAGTAAACAGAAATGAGAAATCGCTCCAAAGGGTCAACATTCCATCCGACCCTAATACAGCATGGGCTGGCCGAGGTCATGATCAAATGAACCCAGGAAAATATATACTAGTACAACAAGGATTGAACTAGCCTACGTTGTTGCACAGATTAAGCTACAAAGTCGAGCCTCCATTTTGAGTCTTTGAGCTCATGGACAACAGAGGTTTGAAGCATTAGAGAGAACTAGGCCTGAAACGTTTTCTGAGCTCGCTCTTGATCTCGCGACAAGTTGCAAAAGGAAGCAGGAGGCATCATCAGATCACCCTCGTTTACGCCTTCCCTGTAACATATTCACAACTGGTGAGCAGCAGATACACAGTTAATTTTCAGCTCCCTAGATGGATTAACTAGTGATGAAATAGATGAGCAATAGCACAGAGGCGTCGTTGTTTCAAAGTAGCTACTAGGTAATTTTCTATTTAAGATCAACAGATTGATGACTTACCGAGCCCACATAATCGTCCATAAGGGACTGCCGTCGCCTCTTGGTTGAATTCAATGGAGTCGTGTCACCCTCTGATGCCCTTAATGCGGCTCTCTTTGTTGGTGTCATGTTCTGTGCAGCAAAAGAAAAATGCATGATCGCAAAATCGAATTAAGGATACAGGGTATGCACGAATTCTAGAACAATGAAATAGTGACGCTTAGGGATAATTTAGACTTCAGACCAGTGATGGCCAGGTGGAATATACCTTAGCAAGCCTTTTGTCTTTCCTTGCCTGCCTTTCTTGCTCATCATATTCTTGATTCTCTTTCTCAACTAGACGGATAAGGGTGTCACATCGCCTAGCCAACTCTTGGGTGGTTCTGGACTTCACAAACCAATCAAATCGGAACAAGGGCGACATGCGAAAGGCTGCTTTCAGTTCATCCCAATTTCCGTATCCAAGCTTATGCACCATGCATAGCTGAAACGTAACAACAGCTTGTTAATCATGTCACATACTTGGGAGGAATATGCATAAAAAAATGAGGGAGCATACCATAAAACGGTCACATTCCTCATTATAGAATTTCCCTTTATTTTGGCCATACTGAATTTTCAACTCTAACCATGGGTTCTTATAGCGGTCTAACTTCTTCCCAATGGCTCTCATGATCTCATCCTTCCGAGATATCCTTGCCTCTCCCCTTTCAATGTTCTTGACAATTCTATCGTAATCTGGTTAGACAAAGACAAACCACAAATGATTAGTCGGCATGAAAACTGTCTTCATTTCCCAATTTACCATTCATCACACAGGCTGTTAGTTGCTTGGTGCGGAGTTATGCAATAATCATATATTAATCATGTATAATTAATTGAGTTACTGGCTTACCACTCAGTTCCTTGTATCTCTCCTTGAAAACTTTAGCATATTGTTGAACTTCCTCTTCTGTCTTCCCCTCCATTTCAGAGGCTATACTCTTGATGTCATTGCGACCATATTTCTCACATGCACGGATAAATGTGTTGAAGTCTCTCCTCGTCCATGTTGCAAAACCCTGAGATTCACACAATGGAGAACAGAAACAAAGTTTAAAAAGATAATATCTAAAGCAGGCGGATAATCAATGATTTAGGTATATTTATATCTAACCTCTTCTAATAACTGTTCCTTCTCTTCCTGCTCCTCTGCCGTCAAAGGTTCCAACTGATCTGAGCATTGCATAAGAATTATATAATTAGCACAATCTAGCTGGATGCTGTAATGCAACTCAGAGAAGCAAGAGTAATACCTTCATCTTCACCATCAATGGTATCTTTCTTCTGGTTTGCTTGCTGCATTAAATTTTTAAAAGTTAGGCACCCCAATTATCAGATGGCAATTAACAGATAATGTATTAGGTAGTGGAGCAATGATGAAATAGATTCTTATGGTATGGCACATAAGACAAAAAAAAAGGTAAAAAGTTGAGTGAACTAGTTTCTCAACATCTAGCTGGAATACCAAAAGCATTCTAGCTGAGGAATTACCATGAGGTACCGGACTTCCTTTTCATACAATTCATTTAGCCTTTGGCTGTTGAAGAACTGGAAATCATGCCTGCCATAAACAAAAACAAGATGAGCTGACAATACCAAGCAATAAGGCATATTCATTAAAAATTTTGACAAAATGAAAATGCATAGTAACGCTAAAAAACTTACAAGTGTGGCATTCTTGGAATCCGTGGTTCCCTAGGTTTTGCAGGTGCACCTTGGCGAAGTGCTTGTTTGAAGTATTCAGACTCAGAGTAGCTACAATAATAAGTCAAAATTAGGTCAACAAAATTAAAAGACAAAATGCACTGCAACCCAAAAAAAGTGACATACTTCCTCTTCCTTTCTCTTCTAGGTGGCTCAATCCAGTTATCACTGACCAGTTTCTTAAAATCAAGCTTGTTTTCCTCCTTCAAGCAATCAAGAAAGAAGATTCAGTTGGTGGTGAACAACTAAATTTCAAATTTACAGCACATAATTAAGCGGATGGATTATTACCTTATCATCATCAAAATCATACAATTCAGCATCTGCAAAAAACATGACGTTAGACAGACAGACACACACACACACACACAGAGAGAGAGAGGGGTGCATACTATCATCCATTTTAAATTTAATGGCATCCTCTGTGAATTTTTTCATTTTTGCATCAAGCTCTGCTGTTGTCTCTTCTCCTTTAGCTATGATACGGTCAATATCCTCATCTGTTATTGTGCTGTCCTTGGAACTGAACACCATTTCCGCACCAAATCTCACCATTTGCAACAGGTCATCCTTATTGACAGCTGAATAGAAACAGATAAGATTAGAAGATCAGACTAGTCCATATCCTATTAGAGCAACTCCAGCAGTAGCCCTCAAAACAGGGCCCCTACTTTTTATTTGAGGGTTCTCCCTACTTTTGAGGGCTCTGTTTTTTAGGCTACACTCCAGCAGGAGCCCTCAAAACAGGACCCTCAAATTCATTCTTAGAGGGGATGACACATAGGACCCACCCTCATCCGCATCCTACTTTTGAGGGCCGAGGGGCAAAAAACTCACTCCAGCAAGGCCCCTACTTGAGCCCTCAAAAGTAGGGGCTCCCTCCAGACACCCAGGAATGAGGGCTCGAGGGGGAGATTTGAGGGCCCCCTACTTTTGAGGGCTCAAGTAGGGCCCTGCTGAAGTGAGTTTTTTTGCCCCTCGGCCCTCAAAAGTAGGATGAGGGCTCAAGTAGGGGCCCTGCTGGAGTTGCTCTTACCACAGAAAAATCCTCCATCAGATAGCAATGACAAGAAGCAAAAACATACTTTTCTGCTCTGCCAATCGTCCTTGTTGAATGACCAAAGCATCCAATGCAAGCTTCTTGTAGGCTCTCTCGATCACTTTTTCCTCAATGGTGTACTGGAATTTAGTTTTCGCCATTTCCTATTAGATACCAATACCAAAATTGTGTACTGTAATATTCTCAAGCTAGTACTAGCAAACCTCAGTGCAAAATCGGAAAACTTGAACTTCTTTCTTTTGACCTATCCTATGTGCACGGTCTTGAGCTTGGAGATCAGCTTGTGGATTCCTGCAGACATATTAGAAATACCAAAGATGTGAGATTCATCTTCATGGGTTACAAACAAAGCATTATTTGCAGTCTAAAATAGCAGCATACCAATCACTGTCATAAAGAATCACAACATCAGCGGTTGCAAGGTTGATACCAAGGCCACCAGCCCTGGTTGAAAGCAAGAAAATGAACTTCTCACTTCCTGGTTTGTTAAAAGCTTCAATGGATGCATCACGATCATCTCCACCTGTGTTTCCATCTATACGGCAATACTGATACCCTCTATACATAAGATAATCTTCCAAGATATCCAAAAGCCTGGTCATCTGCAGGATGCTAATATATGTCAAACAAAGCGAAATTTGGGGAAAACCAACAATGTCTAATGAAATGCACATGCTTAGTAACCCAAGTGCCTTAAACTCTAAAAGCCATTCATATATGCATGGAAATGGGAAATAATCACCTGTGAGAAAATAAGCACTCTGGAGTCACGATCCTTTAGTTTGGGCAGCAATTTATTTAACAGAACCATTTTTCCTACAGTAAATATCAAAAGTGTTGTTAATAAGCAACCACAGAAGTAAGGTTGAAGAATAGAATGCAAATTTGCAACAAAAAATGAAAATCAAGATGAAAAACATACCTGCATTCTCAACAAGATGTTCACCAGTTGTGTAAGGTGGACCAGGCTCTGCACCTTGAAATAAATATGGATGATTGCAGCACTTGCGCAACTGCATGGCTATGTTAAGCAATCGTTTGCGTTCACCACCAGCATTAATAACCTCCAAATCTTTCTGAAGCAGAGCACGATAGTACTGCTTTTGCATCTGAGACATTCCAACTTTAAGTATTGTCTCCTTTTTTGGAGGCAAACCCTTTTCAACATCGGATTTAAGCCTTCGAAGAAGAAACGGACGAAGAACCTTCACAAAATGTGCATACATGAATTATATAGGGTTGATTCAAACACTGACACTGATTGAGCATGTGTGTTATATCCCTAACCTTATGAAGCTGCTGAACAACCTCATGTTGATCGTTTTCACCGGAAATTTGGAACCATTCATCAAAGGTCTCAGCAGAGCTAAATATTTCAGGCAGCAAAAAGTTGAGGAGAGACCAAAGCTCGTGGAGATTGTTCTGCCACATAGCAAATCAGTCAGCGACCAGATTGAACTAACAAATAAGATTAAAGAATGTAAAGAAACATAAATATTCTGACAGTGGCTGTAATCCAAGTCTGAAATGTATGTATAATACGAAGAAACAGTACTGCCAGAGGAAACCTACCTGGAGTGGAGTGCCCGTGATGAGGAGACGATAATTAGTGTTGTAAAGCCTCATCGTCTTAGACAGAAGAGAGTTCTCATTTTTTATCCGATGAGCTTCATCAATAATAACGTAGCGCCAGCTGAAACGCCTCAGTGCAGTTTTTTCTTTGATTGCCATTTCAAAACTAGTCACACAGACATCAAATTTTCCTGGCTGTAGCAAATTATCCCTTATATGGTTCTGACCAAACAGGATTGAAGAAGATCAGTAACATGTCGGCAGAAATTGCAATAATGATTGAAGATAGATTTGGGACTAACCCTCTCTTCTGGATTTCCTAAGAACTTCACAGCACGTAAAATAGGACAAAAACGCTGGATTTCCTTTATCCAGTTGCCCAGAGTAGACTTCGGTGCAACAACCATGTGAGGACCAGTTATGCCTCTGAATTCATGCAGATAGCCCAGCAGTGAAATTGTTTGAAGAGTTTTCCCAAGACCCTGAATAATGAAATATCATCCCAAGGTCAAAATACATCAAGCATAACCACCATATTGATCGAATAAGAGATTGAGAAAGTTTTGGTGACTTTAGCTTATTGTGAGGTTAGGGCATCTAACATACCATCTCATCAGCCAATATCCCATTGATACCATTCTCATACAGTCGTATGAGCCAGTTAAGCCCAGCTAGCTGGTAATCTCGCATTTTTCCCTTTATGCCTGCAAAGCAAACAAAATGAGAATACAACCATTTAGTAGTTAGCATATGACAGTACATTGAAAAATATAAAATCCTAGAATTAAGGACTCAGATGCTATTAGCTGTTTTCCTAAGAATGATTAGAGATATTCAATTCTACTTTCAGGAAATAAAAAAATATTAGTGGGAATAAAACAAAGCCCCATCCATTACATCAATAGATATTGATCTTTAAGTTAAAAATCAACACAAAACAGCTACACTACTGATTTGTGTAGACATTCCTGATGTGGGCAAAAAGTCCATGTCCATTTAAGCCAACTAATCTATGTTTGATTAGTTAAAAAAACACAGTTACCAACAATCAACTATGGTATAATATTGGTTCACTTTTCTCCTAATCAAAATTCAGTGTTCAGTTATGCATTTTTAAAATTAGGTGTCATATTTCATTGTCATGTTATGGACAGGATACACAATACTTCTATGACAACAAAGAAAAATATTCATATACCTGGCAAGAAAAGAAAAGTATCTACATAGCACTTGGTTGTTAACGTAAAAGAAAGTGAAAAATGTAAAAAAAAATAGTTACATATGATCAGGAAGGGAAGGCTTACATGATGGCTGCGAAACCAAACGTGTTCCTCCTGTACCAGCAAGTGCATCTTCCTCCTCTTTGAGGTATTCTTCATCTTCCTCCTCTTCTGTCATCTTTGACGCATGACGGCCCCTACAGTTTGACTCACATTAGCAACAAATAAATCACAGAACATAGAACAACAGACAGACAGAATCCTAAAGTAAATGGAACTACATCTTATGGCCCTGGACACATAATAAAAGGGAGCACTCTATAATATAATGAAGCCAAAAGCTATTACTTTATAAGGTAAACTGCTTAAATTAACAAATGTATTCAGAACTTCACTTAACCCCACAGCTAGAAATGATAATATAGCACTGCCAATAAAATGGTAAATTGATAACATCTAAAATTGTACAGTCCTGACATTTTCATAAAATTTAACCAGATGAGGATTTGTTTGGGTAGGCAGGGATTAGGCTGAATAACTTCAGACAAGCAGGGATTTTAATTCAATTTCCCTGCCCATGTGAAGGGATTGGGCCTAATCCCCTTACATCCAAACAAGCCCTGAAGAGGCCAATGAAGCGATGAAGACCACCATATGCATCTATAAGCTTATCCAAGCAAAATTGTTTATCTTGTATGTTTGATACACATACATAATCCTTCAACTTAAAATTATTTCAAAGCGCGACCCAACACTACTTTCCAGCATCAGACAATTTCTGTACCATGGTCATGAACAAAGATGGGTATTATTTTTATGAATTTTGAATTTCATCAGCGTTATGCAAATGCCTGCAGTTTCTATTACTCATCCCAGATGAGCGTATAAAGTAAATTATAATACCACTAGGAAGAACAGCGATACCGTAGTATAAAGTAACCTTAGTTCATAACAGGATAAACATCTGTCAGAGAGAGGTCGGACGATGATGACTTGAGGTAGAACGGCGCTAGGTGAAGGAAGGCACCGGTTAGAGGAAGGAACGGATCTAGAGCAGCCGGTCTAAGGGAGAGACCAGAGCTACGAATCGGAAACTTGGGAAAGAAATAATCTCTATTTTAATAGATAGAATATATCTATAAAGTAGTAAACCCATCTAATAAGAAAACTAATTATTCTTATCTCTATCCTAACTAATATAATCCTACCATAAGTAGCTGCTACAGTACCATGGGTACTGTTCACACGCATGACCAGTTCACGTGAACAATAATTCCAGCACGTGACAATTACCTTCCACGTGGCTTCTTCTCTTTTGATTGGTTTCCTTTTGCAAAGTGGGCAAATATTTCAGTCTGCTGCAGTAGATACTTCAATCGCCCCTTGCCCTTATTGTTCTGTTAAAAAATAATGATCAGAACTATGATGAGAATGCAATGTACTCAGAAGAATCAAATGCAAAAGAAAATACATAATGTGAACAAACCATGGCAGCATCAATGGCAGCATTCTGGGTATCCAATATTTCTTGGATTTTCTGCTTCTTTAATTTCTGGAGTTCCTTAAGCCTGGCTCGCTCACGCTTCCCTACACCTGCACTTCCTGCAGGGCCTTCAGTCTGCAATGAAAAACAGTAAGATGCAATATGATGCAAAAATTTGCAACCCTCCTAGTCTGATACAATTCAGACATTCGCAAAACCACCTAATTATTCTTTTTATTTTGCCCAACAATAAACAGAATGAAAGCACCTAGACAAGTACTGCACTGTAAGACATAAAGAGAGCAACAATATCCTCCAAACAGTAGTTTCTTTTCAGTCCGGAGCTAGGGATATTCACTAATCTAATAGAAGCTCTAAATTATTGAAGCAGGAAGATGATAAAATATCAACTAAACTAAAATTGATGCAATGGCTAAGAAATAAACTAAGTCGGTAGCGTAGCAGCGCAAAACCAAAGTTTTCACTTGGAACACAAAAGGTCCAACGCATATCCAGCTAGAAAATGTAGTTCGCAGCAACGACTGCAGAAACATGAAAGACAAAAAAAACTACTCGGCACACATAATTGATGAAATCAGCCCAATCTATCGCCCCAAAAATATCTTTAATCTCATCCAAACCCTCTAAATACCGATTCCACCCCGCAAACCCTAGGCCCCCCACTAACCTCGTCGCCGTCGTAGTCCCCCGCGACGGCCTCGTCGTCCTCGGTGGACTGCGACCCCTCGTCGCCCTCCCCGGCGGCGGCAGCAACGCCGCCTTCCTCCTCCTCTTCGTCGGCGCCCGCGCCGGTGGTGACGGCCTCGATCTCCTCCTCGTCCACCTCCTCGTCCACCTCCTCCTCCCCCTCCGCCTCGCCCACCGCCGCGGGCGACTCCTCCTCGTCCTCCTCCTCGCCAGATCCGGAGCCGGCGCCGTCGGACTGGTCCTCCTCCTCCTCCTCGCCAGGGGACGAGATCTCCTCCTCGTCGTCGTACTTCACCGGCTTCGCCATTGGAGCGAGCGGCGGTGGGAGCTAGGGTTAGGGTTCGCGGGAGGCGAGGCGGATTTGGAGTGCGGAATGGGCCTTGGATCGTCTGATCGGGCGAGAGGCGGTGGGGAGCCGAAGAGCGGCTTATTTATACGGAGGGCTTATAGGAAGGGCAATTTCGGCGATTTGCAGCTTGGTCCCCTGCGTATTCCGTATTTCTGTTTTCACTGCTTGGATCTAGAAATTATAAAGTGGAATTGGACTCCAATTAGAAGAAATCTTGAATTGTAAGATATTATTTATTCAGTTATAATTCCTAAATATACATAGTTATTCAGTTTACCTCTTTTTTCTTGTATTACACCACAACATTTAAAGGGCTACTTTGGTTAAGCTCATTGGATTTGATCCCGCACCTTTGTGTATGCTCAAATGAACTATTTTGAGCTTGAACGATTATTCGCTTACTTGAAACTAAAATACATTTTGCTATGTGTATGTATGGATAAATATATCTTAAGATTTGCATAATTATTTCTGCTTGAGATGTTGAACGTCAAGTCCATTTTATAATAAAAATGAGATCGGGGCTATTGCCTAAAACTCAAAGAAAACTAATTCTATTTGAGAATGGATTTTCGACGTGATATTTTTGCAATGAATATTTGGCTATATATTCATCTAATTTCAAAAGGAACAAGAGAATGAACAAATTGTCTTCATGTTTGGAAATTTATTCTCTAAATTGAAAAATTATATTTGAGAATTCAGGATTGGTTAGGATTAACGTAAATAAACTATTCCCCCCAATTTTCAAGTAGATTCATGTTTCAATGTGTTGAGCCATATGCTTTCTAAACGATAGCAAGACAATAGTGAAAATTGAGTCTTTGTTCAACACACAACAAATCAAATTATGGCTATGTTCTTTTTAAGTTTTTGGCTTCTGCTTTTGGCTTTTCTACAGTAATTAGCTTTAAGATGGGGTCTACTGGTTAATTATAGTACATACTATACCGATTTTATTTATATCGGCAAAAACCGCACGTGAGTTTCTGTTACTCTGTAATCTCTCGTACGAACAGCCTAAAAGTCATAAGTCACAGCTAAAACCACAAGCCTTGGTCAAAACAACAGGCCCTATAAGTAACCATTTGCTAACGCTTAGGCCCCTTGGTGCAAATAAAGAGATCTCTAGAGCTTTTGATGCAAGACTCGTGAGACATGAAGGCAAATACGGAGTGTGCAGTAAATTGTGCTAATATTGATGTATATTTAAAGATTAAATTTAGCTACTTATCTCTTAAATACATTAAGATTAATTAATGTAAGCTATAGTATAAAGGAAATGCATTGAACCACTCCTCAGCAAAAACGCTTCTATACGTGGTATTGAGGCCATCGAACGACATGCCCATGTCTTGGGGGGCCTAGGCGAAAAAAGTTGCACGGAACGAAATTCTCCGGGAGCACGCGCACGAGTGATTCTCCCGTGGACCTGATCCGTCATGCACCTTGTATGGTGGGTCCCAGATCCAGGGTGACCGTGCGATGGCTTACGGCAGACCACGCGTAGGAAGCTTATTTGGTGCGGGGAGTGGGAGGGGCTTGGTTCCCGCCAACGAGGCGGGGATGTGTTTGAGGCCTCCCGCGCCGCGCCTCCTCTGGGTTTGGGTCCAGGCCAGGGTTCGACCATGTTTGGCTCCACGCAGCGCGAATGTGCATAAGTAGCCCGGCTTGTGTCGGTTTAACAAGTTAGCACTGCAAACAAAAAAGGTACATTTAGAATTATGTTAAAATTTCATGGGCTTGCAGAGTTTTCCATCCTACTTTTCTGATTTATCCGCGATTTCCCTATTTGCATCTGACCCTTTTTGTTAATATTTTTTTCTACTCCTCTACTATAAAAAGTGATGTTTTAGACATCCATACAACTCCTAAAATATGGCTTTAATCACTATTTTTACTATAATACTAGTTAAGTGCTCGTGCGTTGCTACGGAATGAAAACATTCAACAGACATGGACACGTAGGATTTAGCACAGTTTGTCACACGAATACCAAATTTAGCCCTCAAATCACCATAATTCTATTTGTAGCCCCTCCCTGAGCACGGGACTACACAAGTGCGATGTGTGCAGTGGTGCGGTCGGGGAGCACATGACTCAAACTGTGCACTGGTCTAGTCGTGAGCGTGGTCATATAAGCCGTGGTCATGGTTGTAGCAATTTTAAAAGCATGAACACTCAAAAAATTTCACCACTGCAATCATTATTCTAAAATTCATCTGACCGAAAAGAAACATACCAAAAGATCCACCCATGTGCTGCTTTCAACCAGAATAGAGAACCCCAGAAGGACCTACAATTTAAAAGATAACAATTTACACAGCTGTTTTCTCATCTCTTATATAAAATTGCATGAACAAATAATTTGGATAATTTCATTAGTTTGGCATGTCATGATATTTGATTGCTAAGTAAGACAAGGTAAGGATCATTGGACAACGCAACCAGAGCAAAGTGTGGCAGTTTCTCAATTTTCCATGTTTTCTGACAATGAAATATACCATCTTGTACGACGCAAAGGGGTGTCCAGACATCTTCTTGATGTGAAGGTTGTGATTTGACAAAAATCACCATAGCATGCATTATTACACACCAGTTCCTAGGTTTCCCAGCGATGGCCAGGTTTTACCTGGTTGGAGCTGGAATCTTACCAACTTGAACCAACTATTGCCAGTTTCTCTCTAGTTGAATCAATTCACCCCTATTTCACAAGTCAATGTAACATTCTTTCATTTCAAAACATAACTAATTGTTTTGCATTTTCTAGGCAAATTTATCACACACTATACCCATATAAACCCTTCCAGTATTTATTTACTCCTACAAAGGTCCATCCAGGATTTATTCCATTTGAACCAAATGAATTAAGGGGTTATGTTGTTCATTTTATGTCGCACCTTGTCCCGTTCCCGTCTACAACAAAGGCATTCGATAGTATAAATTCTATTTGGCAAATAAAAAACAATCTGAATAGGATACACATAGCCCTCTTGGAACAAGTGTATGATGGGGTTTTAAACCATTCCACCTAATACTGCATTCCCCCTATATAAAAACATATGTAAACTAAAATATTACAAATATCAAATCTTGCGAATCAACATTCAGACATGAAACAAAATATCTACTTTATATGTGTAAGCTCACTAAAGAAGTAATTTCATATGAGCATTGAGTGGGCCGTTGCAATGATCATTTCAGAAAAAGGGAACAAAAGTACACTTACCCAAGGCAAGTAGGCAGCAGTAAAGGTGAACAAGCCCAAGAAGCTCATGTGAATGAATGGATTGTGCTTGCTCCAGACATAAACCTGCCATGCCACATCAAAGGTATTACTAATGTTCTACCTCAAGCACCAAAAAAAGACTTTCAAAATCAAGACTTCCCTAATATGTGTCCTAGCTTTGGCTTGGCAACTTTTTTTATTGAAAATACGTTCCATACCATCATAAACGTCAATGAATTGCTCAAGAACAGAATTCTAGCAAACCTCTCAGAAATGTAAGGTATCATCCCACCAATCAGAATGATGCCAGTTAGGACAGTAGTGCCGAACAAGAGCATGTAGAAAAAGTCAGAAGTTCTTCCTCTGAATGAGTTCTCCTCAAGAAGCTTGCAGTATCGTGCAAGAAAAAACATGTGGAACAGAAAATCCAAATCTAGAAACAAGAATAACTGGATTCAATAATAGTAAGAGTAACATGATTGAACTAACTTATTCCATAATGATAGAATGACAGTAATTAAATATCCCAAAGTCTAAAGATGAGTGTGGCATACATACACGTGTATTTTCTCAATACAACAACTGCGTATGGCAGAAATATACATTTAGGGAATATACAAATTAAGCCATACAGTGTGGTATATATATATAGTTAATTGAATGAAGAACTATGAGGATCATAAGTAGGTGCGCCGAGCTTTCAAACATTATAAGTTTGAAATGCATCCTGATCATAACTAAAAAGTTGCACATCGCGAACCCCACTTCACAAGTAGTGATAAGGCGTGCTACCTAAAGCAGCCTGAATGCAATTTTTCTTCACCAATATCATAGGTTCTCGCGCATTTACACAATTAAGACCAATGGCATTAAATCAGGTTCACATAAAAAAGGTTGAATGGATAAAAAAACTCTTCCAACTTTCAAGAAATCTGACTGGTGTTCACTTGTTTTGAAGAGGACACCATTGGGATTACAATCTAATTTTTGTTTTCCTGTTGAGTTCGATACACCAGATAACACAATAGGGCAAATAAAATAGGACGTTTCCGTTTTTATAGAACAACCTAAATTGCAACACAACAACAAGAAGCAATCCAATCACCGTTATTTGTTAGCACCAACAAACAACACAATGCACAATCTCCGTAGCAGCGGTAGGGTGGGCAAGGAACCGCCCTATCCAATATACCTAGTCTCAAATTCTCAATCCCTAACTGTAGAAATCTCCCCAGGCCAACAAGGGATCATTAATTCAGTCCTAAATATACGTCACACCTCAATGAAGTTCAATGACATGTGTTTAAGAACAAAGAAACGTACCAGAGCAAGACCTAAATCCACAATCTTAATTTCTTAACATACGGAGAACAAAACTGGTGGTTCTCTAGAGGCGACGGGGACTAACAAGGGATAAATAAACGCAACTAAAATGGCCAATACTTGAGGAAAGAGAATCAATCGGAGATCCAAGAAAGGTATCGAGGCGCTCACAGTTGGGGCGGTCGGGGGGAAGCGATGAGGCATCGGCGGCCTGGAGGAGGTGGCGGAGAAGCTTCCACTAGCGGCCGCGGGGCAGGAGGATGCGGCGACGAGGGGTGGGGGGAGTAGGAGGCGGCGGTTTGGGGGGCGGAGAGGGGGAGGCGGTGGCTTGGGGGGTTGGGGGGGAGGAGGGGAGGATGCGGCGGCGCAGGGTCAGGGTGGCGGCGGCGCGAGGGGGGTGGAGGGGGTGAGGGCGGGAGCACCTGCGCGAGGAGAAGGCGGAAAAGACGGAAGAGGAAAGCGCATTTCCGGGGACTTTGCCAAATTGGGAAAGAGGAAGGGAAATCAATCAAAGTTCACAATAAATTCAAAATTTTTGAATTTTTGGGGGTGTTTGAGCGTTGTACGACGTCGAGGTGCGCGACCAAATAGGCAAGTCACAAACGCACGAAAGCTACACTCTGCCGAGAGATATGCACACATTTCATTTCGATCATTACAAGAACAAGGAAGCTTAATACAGTAATGAACACACTTGTCAGAGCCATGCTCATACAGGTGACAACGATTTTCGCTTCCGCAGCAGCCATATAACCAAAGCAAATCACAAGCACACGTCTTACATTGACATGGAAGCAATACAATGCTCACAAAACACGTGGACACACTAAATTACAGCAAATTTGTTTGAGTGTAATGAAACAGCTTTTAGATTGATGCCACAATGGGCGTAGAATCAAATGAAACGATGCCATGAGTGGACGTACTCCCAGAGTTGTAATTGAAGAGGAAGCAGAGGGAGAGTAGAGCTGGCCTTACGCAGTGCCTTCTTCAGGAGTTGGCTCGTGGCCCTGGCTGCGTGTGAGGATGCCGGCATGAGTAAGGAGAGCCCAGATGTGTGTGAGAAACTCCCCTCCTTGCGCAAGGCGTTCCATGTGTGCCTTGGCGTTGTCTGACGGGGCAATGTAGAGGATGGTCTCAACCCAGAATTCAGCCATCACCTCCCAACAGTCCTCCATACCTTCCAGCTGCATCCCGAGGTTCAGTCCTTTCCTGAAGATAGTGTCATCTTGACCTTCTGAAATGATCTGGACCAATCTATCTTTAGTTGGCCGCTTGCCTTTTCGCGCTTCTACTGCTTCACGGGAAACTATTTTTAAGACAAATTGGGTATCTACAAAATTACCAGGTAGCAACTCTGGGATGGAATACATCAAGTATACACAATATCGGGATAACATGATCGCAACCTCACGGCGTTCATCCCCTTCTTGTGCAGAACTGATGTTGCAATACTCGGTTGCAGTGTGCCAAATCATCATAATCTCCGTTTGAGTACGATGTTCTGGAAACCGTCCAAGATCACCAGTACGCTGCAATAATGCTTCCCCATTACTCACACGACCACTTATGGATTTCAATGAGGAAACAATCACTCTCCTCATTATGTTCGGTACCTCGACGTACTGAACTCTAAAAGCCATTGAGCGAAAAAGCCAATATTCGAATTTAAGAAAGGCAAACAAGGGGAGGAATTTCACTTTGGAGAGTACTGTGTATTCAAACCCTGCGGGTGCCATCCAGAAGTCTTCAATCACGGAGCACTGGCCTATCAAATTTTTCCAATATGGAAATCGGTACAGACACCTAAGAAATCCAATAGTTCGATGGAAAACTGGCAGAATGGCTTGAAAATAGCTTCTAGTATGAGCGCATGCAAGTGATACGATGGCCCAATCTGATCCCAGATATACAAGGAATTGCACTACTTCGGCAACCAGGAATGCCCCCAGAATTAAGATTGTGATGGTGGTATCAATGGTCCTAGTTTCCACTTTAATGACAGGGTTGGGTGACTCAAGAATTGGTGATTTAAAAAGCAGAAAATACACCATGGCCACCGTACAACTTATCTTGAGGACAACCATCAGAAAGAAATTAGTTTGCATCTCAAAGATACAGGCATATCTGGTGAAGAAGAAATCATAAAGGAAACCCAACTCTACCTCAATGACCCGGAATGCTCTTTCGTAGTCATCCCCATTCTCCCCAAGCAGCCCCTTGACGACAAAGTCACGTGTCTCGGAAAAGGCAGCTTCGGGACAGTCCATACCGAAGAATCGACGCTTGAGCAGGTGAGACAAGGAAAAAGAGAGGCAAACATCTTTCAACTGTGACACACTGCCATATGAATTGAACAAGCTGTCACCGCACTTCTCCCAGATTGTATCAATGGTGATGACATTATCTGCAGGAAGTACATGTCTGTAAGTAGCAGGTCCAGCCCTCGGGATTGCCATATAACCAGGCCAGTAAACCAAATATTTATAGCCCTTCATAGTCGCTGGATCGAACACTTCACCGTCAATTCTTGAGTCAGCCTGATCTCTCATGTAGTCGGCAACTACTTTGCTGTGATCAGAGTAGTTGACCATCCAACCAGCAAGAACTGTAAACACGTAATTAAAGATAGCCACACCTAATAGTATGTAAAATGGAGCGGCAATAGGCTGTGACACATATGAAACTGGATTGAGATATAACTGCAAAGCAGAACCAGGATAAAGCAGCCGTAGTATCATGCATACATATACACCATACTGAATAAGCTGGAAGAGGTGCCGCTTCCACTGCTTGTTATCATCAAGATCATAGGCCGTGATGGAGTTGGTGCATCCTGCGATCAGGTACAAGAGAAGAGCCCACACAGGATACAAGCCACTCTTCACCGGAGAGGACTGCATGAGGCCGAGGGTGTAGGCAATGAGAAGGAAGAGCACCATGTAAGCCACCCATAGACCGCCTTGGATAAAGAAGTTGCTTGTTTGCCGCCGGAAGGAGCCGAAGATGAGCTGGAAAAGCAGGAGGGCGGCCGCCACCGCCGTGAAAACCTCGACCCGGACAACCGTCCTCCGGGGGTTGCTCAGCGAGGGGGCCAACGCCTCCAGTGCCGCTGTCATGTTGATGGCCGCTTGTTGGTGTGGTTGCTCCATTGAGGCCATCACACTTCTCTGCAGGTGTGTTTGTTTTCAGAGACAATGTTGTTGTGTTGTTGGCTCTGAAGGTGCTGCCCTTTAACTGTTTAGAAACCAGTTAACCAAGAGGAGGCTTGACTGTAGCGGTGTTGCTTCTTTGATACCATAGAGAGACAGTGGGAGCTGGGATGATACATATTAGCGGAGCTCTAAGATGGTTGTGTAATAAAGTTTTTATAGAGAATTTCATCCTGAGCTTTTGCAATCTACATCATATTAATCAATTCAGCATACTCCTTATAGCCGTCTTGACGATAATTGCGTACAGACTGCACTATATTGGGGTGGAATGTGGATAGAGTCTTCTCAATCTTTTGCTCATCTGTGATCTGCTTGTCACAAAGTTGAAGATTGATACAAATTCTGTGCAGAGCAGAATTGTACTCCTCGAACATTTTGAAATAAGCAAACCTCAGTCGGATCCGCTCTTTCCTGTCTGAAGAAGAATGATGTACTTTAGCTTCTCGAACTGCTTCTTGAGTGCAATCCATAATGCTAGCGTGTTTTTCTCTGTCATATACTTCATTCTTGAGAGTGAAACAGAGATGGTGCATGAGGAAGTGAAATGCCTGATCGTTTTCCTCAAGGGTGGATTTTAACATCTTGCGATGCACCAATTTTAATGGCAGCGCGGAGCTTCTTGGCTTCAAGTATTATTTCGACATCAGCGCGAGTCAAGTAGTTTTGTCTATGCTGAGCCAGCTCCTCAAACTTCTGATTTGTGATGTCTGTCATTTACATGTGCATAAAAGAAATAAATAAATTTACTATCGATAAACATGTATAAATTTACCGATCTAATAAAGAACTATCAAATCCCGCAAGCATCCTGGAAATTAGTACCGTGTGAACGACGTCACCGAGTTTGTAGACGAAAAGCAGACTCATAAAATATTTAGGATGTGATTTGTACTGACTTCGACATTTGTGGTTCAAAAACAAACGTTTTGGAGTTTGGAGACTAAAAGTAGACTCGGACAAGATTTAAGAGGCAAAAATGGATTATTGTGGCCTCCGAATTGGATGGCATGCGGCAAGCCGGCATGCTAACTAACACTGCTAACTGACACAATTACTTCTGTCCATCCATCCCCTATCTTTAATTTTCGACTCTGCTGTTCACCGCACAGCCCAAGTATCTTCTTGCTTCCCGCACAGCACTACACTGTCACTTTTTTTTAGATTCTAAAAACTACTTTTTTAAGTATTTTAAATAACTAGGCTTTAAAATAAGTATCTTTTTAAGATAGAGTATACAAATTAATTATAGTACATATTATACCAATTTTATTTATATTGACCAAAATCACATATGAGTTTCTGTTATTATATAATCACTCTCATAAACAACTCAAAAGTTATAAGTCACAACCATAAACCATAAACAGAATCTAAAACAACAGGCTAGTCCTAGCTAGCTGGCTAGTGAAATCAATTTCTCAAAATATCTGCAGACCAGCAAATTGGGTGTGTATATAACAAGCACCTGTGCATTAGTTTTCGTACTGAAAAGTTATTATCGTTTATGAGTAAAGTTACAATCTAATATATGTAAAATTACTATCCTATTATGTACTAATAATAACTCTATATGTGTTTGGTAGTAACTTCATTCTAACTTTTCGGTATGCATTTTACACCCGTACGAAAATTAATGATTACACACACACACACACACACACACACACACACACACACACACACACACACACACACACACACACACACACACACACACACACACACACACACACACACACACACACACACACACACATATATATATATATATATATATATATATATATATATATATATATATATATATATATATATATATAGCATAAAGTTACGAGTGATGGATCGATCGATGGTGCACGTGGAAGTTACTGCCACAATGTGCACTAATCAGTGCACTGCAACGAAAAGGTGACAAATACATAGCAAGCAGATACGAACGTACGTAGGTACCAGCTAGATAGCAATTCCGATCCAGCGCGCAGTAGAAACCAACATCACACAAGAGCACCTATGTCAGGCACCCAGATTTTGTAATCCGGAATCCTCTGTGATTATACTGCACTACTCCCTGGATCAGTAGATAGTGCTCACAGTTACAGTAATGGATATCAAAATTCATACCATGCGGAAGCTAAATTAGATTAGTAGACTTACTCATGGGCCGATTAGGCCGAAATCAATAAATTGTAGCAGCGGAATGAAGCACACATGTGGGACCTTCAGGACATGCCCACAGGCAGCCAACTGGAGGTTCGCGACCTAGCCCTTGACATCTTCATCTTCTTTGCCATCATGTCCAATCGTGTTGCTGATGCGTAGTGATCTGATTCCTGATTCTGGATTTGTTGTGAAAGCGAGTGTGAGCACAAACCACCGTGCTCCGCGAGCCAATACGCAGAATGCAAATAAATAGTATGTAAGGCTTATCAAAGGAGAGGCTCGGGTTATTTTATTTGCCATAAATTGCTTTTGGTAGCCTTAGTATTATTAAATCATAGTGTTATTATTTCTACCTAAACTCCACACGGCGATTGCCATAATTGACTTAATCCACCAAAGACACACTTTCCTTACTGATTGCTGTCTAAGACTACAAACAACGAGTGTCATCATTACTTAATCCACCGAATATACTCTTTCCAAATTGATTGCTGTCTAACACTCCAAACAGCGACTGACATCATTAAATTAATCCACCGATCAAATACTTTCTATATTGATTGTTGTCTAAAACTCCAAACAGCGAATATCATCAATTATACAATCCACCAATATCTTTTGTATTCCAAATTCCTAACAACCCATTCCTTTTGTTATTGATCCACAACCACAATTTGCTCTTCCAATAATCAACCTTATTTTTCATTATCTATCTCTAACTAATTCACTAGTATACCTCCACCAAGAATATCATTTTGATCAAATCTACGATTCACTAGTATACATCCACCAAAAATAGCATTGATCAAGTTTATACTCCAAGAATTGTTATCATACCTCCAATTCCCAAAATTCAATTGACTCATCTAGTGATCGATTCTATTAATCCCAATATTGTCAACATATTCCAAGACTTTATAATAGTTATCAGTGTTGTAATCCAGCAATTACTTTTACACTCTCTAATTCTCCAAAAAATCATTTAAATCATCTATCTAGCCTATATATTCATTTAGACTCCACCAATTTATTTTTCCCAGAATCCACACCATCATTTCCTTTTTATGATCGACATGAGTCCACCAATATCTTCATATTTTTACCACAAATTTCCATCTCCTTTACTCACGACTTTATATATTCCTCCCTATATTCCATTTTGTATGAAGGAAAAATATTTTATTTTTGAAATATGATACATAAAAATTTCCTGAGACCTAGCAATTTTTGAACAAAAACATAATGTGTAATAGAATGCAATAATAATAGCGATCCAGATTCCATCTACCGTTACATGGCATCCGCACCATATAGCATCTTTCAGCGTTATAGCCGCTTAACTTACCACTGGGGCGACACCTAGGACAATTCAAATCAGGGTTTTCCACTGCCCTTCACTTTTCCAATTCCACCCCCACAAAGTTTTTGAAATAGAACTATATCTGGTTAAGTTCCCATGTCCGCCCTTGACCGTGGGCACGACTATTCGAATAGTTTTGACTCTGCAGAGTTTGTACACTTTCACCACAAGAGACAATCGACTCGTTGCCCCACACGATTCCTTAGTCATGTGGTTGAGCAGACCATCAAAGTGACTTTTCAAAGTATCTAGACCCTTTTGTCATCTCACTTTATGGGCTTCTCCCACTTGCGGTGGGTCCCATCTATGCACGAGATGTTCCCCACAGTTACTAACGCAGCCGGGCTTCTCAACTTCCCGCAACGCTTAGAACAACTGAGAAACTTCACCCTCCACTGGTGTCCCTTAAGGCCTCCATTGTCCTTGCGTATCCACTCTCCATCCACTACCGGTGAGATGAGTCCGAAGATTTTGATAAATTTACTTAGCCAAGTTGTACTTTACAGACTTGTGGTTGCACTGTTTTACACAGGAGGCCATGACAAGATTTAGTCCTTAGTGGTATCTGGGCAGTTCTACCACTAACCACTTTGTGCTTCCACTGCACCACACATACACACCCTCGAACCATCCGCCCAGATATTTAAGTAAGTTGGGATTTTTGGGGACATAACATAATCATACCAACATATACCAGTCATTACCACCATGACTTCCAAAACCAGTTTCTCATGATTGAAAATGATAATGATACTTGGGGCATTTCAACGCCCCTGAGTATCTATGCAGTACTAAGCATAGCGTATAATTAGGGACTTTATTTTCGAAAGGTTACTATTATAATTTTGCTAGGGCGACAAGGTTCACACATTCAAATATTCCAAAGGAGATGTAATAATAATCAAGTTGAATAATAGGCATATAACTAGAATATTGAATTTATCATGTATTTGCATATAAAATAACAGCATGCAATTTGATAATTTAAACAAAAATAATTTGCAGAAAATGTAGGTTCAACATGATCAAAGTATTGACTCGCCTGACGCGGTTTACCGCGGTCTTGAGTTCACTCGTAGCTTTCTCTTGAGCTTCTGGTCCTTTTATCTTCCCTTCGCTCTTGATCACGCTTGATCCCTTGATTCTTCAGTACTCCTATTTCTAATTACGTGCTAAACGAATGAATACAAATAAAAGCGAATAACTCAAAATTTCCAATAAATCCAAATAAAACTCAATTTTATTCTCATTATGAGTTAATGGGTGATTCGGGTGATTTGAGGCAAGGTCAGTGGTAGAATATGATGACTTGATCTTTTTATTAGTAATCTCTTTTATTATTATTTTTTTGTATTTATCAAGAAAATTCCAGGAGTTAGGTTAGACCGATAGACTGGTATAATAGTTTAGTGTATTAAATTTGTCTTTAGGGTATGTACTCCTCGCAACTTAGGTTATGGCGTTTTATGGGGTTCTATTTACTAATTATTCGGAGTATTCTCCTAATGATTAATTTAATAATTCATTAAAGCTCGTGAGTATTTAATTATTTTATTAATTAAATTATTAACACCCTAATTTATTAGCACATGAGGCTATTTATTTGGTCATTATTATTTAAATGGTTAACACTAGCTGATTTCTATTGTTTATTGACCCGCAACCATTGAACTATTCTAGGGTGTAAATATAACTCAGATGAAATGCCTCTCCTAGCTATGCCTAGTGTCACCGGTTGCCATATTGCATATTAGTAAGATTTTAATGATTGATGACCCATGGCCATTATATATATATATATATACACACACACACACACACACACACACACACACACACACACACACATTTTTGTACCTATATATTAATATGACCTTTTTATTTGGAGGTGCTATGGGAATTACTGGTATCGATATCCTATCCCTTTACTTAGCACTTGACAAAGTTCAACCTTTAATTAAATTTCTATTTACTTAGGGTCGAATTTGCTATACAGGGTCATATCTCAATGTTGCTATTTAATTAAATTTACCATTGGGATTTAATGGTGGCGTGTTAAATATTGGGGTGCATGTTTTAGTTATTATTAAGGATAATCTTTAATTTAAATCATTACTTTTATAGTCAAAACATAATATGCACTATCCTTATGAAATTTTTGGTTAGTTAACCAGAGTCATTTTGTTATTAATACCTTTAATTAAAACTTAGATTTTAGTTAAATGTTCCAAACTACATATAACATTTAATCTATTATTAAATCTCAAATAATCTTATTTTATATCCTAATAAATATTTATTACATTCCCTAGATTATGCACTCATTTTCCATCATTTTTCTGGATTTAAACGGATTATAGAAAATCAAAACAAAAAGTGCAAGTAAAGGGGCAGCCGCTGGAACTCGAACTCGGGACTTCCCAGGGAGAGCGCTAAGCAGTCGGCGCTGATGACCAACTGGACGCGGCCCTTTGGTGATAACGAGTGGGGGTTAAGGTAGATGAAGCAAGTGCACAGTAGAGCAAACAAGGTAATCATCCGCCGAAATAGGGGAGCGTCCGGAGCAGGGGCAAACAGCGACGCTGCCGGCGAGCGGTGGCTGGAGGGGAGGGTGGGGCCGGCAAAATGGGTTGCTAGGGGGGTGTGTAGGCCAAGGGGGGCGGTGGTGCAAGCTGGGGGAAAATGGGGCGGCTCAGGCAGCTATTGGAGCGGCCGGCGGTGAGGGTGGAAAGGGGCGGCGGCGACCGGAGGGGAGAAGGGAGAAGGCGCGCACACGAGCTGCAAGGGGCCAGGAGGAGACTCACCATGCGCTGGGCCGAGCCGAAGCATGTCCGAGGGGAGCCGGCAGCGGGTGCGGCGATGGCGCGGAGGAGGTCACCGTGGCCGGCGCGCTACGGTGAAGGGAGGAGCGGGGTGGTGCTCGGAGAAACTTCATGGTGACGTGATGACACTTCTGAAAAGAGGAATCGAGCCGGGACGCCCTGGAGGAGCAGTGGCGGAGATGGGGGTGTCGGTGTCCGGACTTGGGGCGGAAGATGGCGTCGGCGGCCTCCACTGCACCGATCTCCAATTAGACGCAGTGGAGGGGAGAACGGGGGTAGAGGCGCGAAGTGGCGCGGCCGGATTGGCCGGGGTTTCACTGGAGGGCCGGAACGGCGTGGAGGCGTAGGCGGCGGCGATCTTTGGGGGAAAGAAGATGGGAAGAAGACGGGGATAGGGGGAGGTCGCACGGGGAGCGGGGGGAAATCCGGGCGGCCTCTTATAGCGACGGAGAGAGGGGGGCTGTGGAGAGTGGTGGGGGCGGCGGCATGGCTGGCTCAGTGTGACGGGACAGCGGGCAGGAGATGGGCGCGGCGTGCGGCTCGAGGTGACAGAGGCCGGCGGGGATTGCGCGGCATGGCAGAGGGGCGGGGGCTGCAGCGGAGAAACGGCGTGGGGCTCGGCGCGCGGATGGGACGAGTCGGGCGGCGTGATGATGAGCAGCGAGCTCTGGCGGAGGCGGGAGAATGGGCGCCAACGTGGAGGAAACTCAGCCAGAGAAGGAAGAGGGGAGGAGGAAAAAGAAAGGAGAAGGCGCGCGCAGGAGTCGGCCCACATGGAAGTCAAAAGAGAATAAGGAAAGGAAAAGGAGACTAAAGCATAATTCTGATTTTTTTCAATTTACGTTTTTATTTCACTTTGGGTTGAATAATTTTTTGGGTATTCAATTTTTGGGTTCTCCATTTCTTTTAATATATATATATATATATATATATATATATATATATATATTGTTGTGTATTTTTATGTTTATAGCATTGGAATTTTATTCATTTTTGCTATGAATTGTGTATATATAAATTTTTGAATGTCCAAATTTGGGTTTCACATGCTAATTAAATTAAAAGGAGGAATTTCTAGCTCAACCTTTTAGAGATATGTTTTAATATTCTTCTCGATGTCATTTTATAAATCTTTAATTTAAATTCAAGATTTTAGTATTTGGATTCATGATCTGCAATGTCATCTTCTATTTTTTTACATGATCTTATTTCTTTTTGAGATTATCCTTGATTATTAATTTGTATGCTTCAAAACTCAGAAAGATTTCAAATAATTACTCAAAAAGAATTTGAACGCCAGCAATTTGAATGAGAAAGTTTTAAAATATTCGTATCTTTGAATACCCGAAATTTGAGATGTTACAACCTAGCTGCTACTCCAGAAAAGATCGAAGCCTTCCAAGTTCGATCGGCAGCTGATCCTCCGTTAATCTAGCTAAGCATCCAATTAATGGGCGTTCGTACGCGCAGCATGGTATATATCTCTGTGACCCCAACCATGCACCCTACCTACGTACTACTCATCAGGATCGATCGAATCGGAATATCAGATAATGCATAATAATTAATGTATCTCTCTATCTTCCTACATATTAAGTACATATGAGATGGTCGATCGATCGAGCTAAGGCACTAAGCCCGTTCCTTTTTCACCTTTGGCTTTGATGTCCTTTTTCACTTTTGGCTTTGATTTATTTGGAAGCGGTTTTTTAAAATTATTTTTAGAAACCGTTTTTCAAATAACTTTTTGAGATCGATCTTAGATCGAAAACATGCATGCATGCGTGCGTGGGTAGACTTCATTAAAGAACTAGGTAACTTTAATTAGTTATGGATGTAGTTTTATTTGTAAATATTTTTAAATACAAAAGAACAATAACTCCTTTAGGAATTAGGAGTTTCAAACTTGGTTACCAGCCTCCAGCATTTATCAAATCAATTTCAAATCTACTTATACTTTGTTGTTAGATTCACCCATCAAACATAGCTTTATTTACTGGAACCACGGTGTATTCGAATACCATTAATCATGACTCTGCAGAGCTGCCTAGCTTTACCCACAAGATTTCTTAGTCACCGCGTCCGGACTCAAGAAAATAAGACTTTTCACTGCTCCATTCTTTATATAGTCTCCACCCAGTAGGTTTTTGACCTCAACAAGCTCGGGTGACCCCACGGATCTCGTCCGTCATCACTGCCGCGTCGCCCCGCGCCATCGCTGGTGTAAAAAAATAATGGCTTTTCAACGGTGAAAATTAACTTTCAACTCTAAAAATCAAAGTCTTCAACTGGAAGTTCCCCGTTTTAACTGTAAATCTCAAGCTTTCAACTTGAGATCCCCCTTTCAACTCTAATCTCAAGCATTCAACCCGAATCTCAAACTTTCAACCCCCTTAATCTCAAGCTTTCAACCCTCTTAATCTCAAACTTTCAACTCGAATTTCAAACTTTAAACCCTCTAAATCTCAAGCTTTCAGCTGGAAAAACCAGAAACTTTTAGATCGAACCTCAAACATTCAGCCCTAAAAATCTCAAAGCTTACAAGCCACCGGGGCTCATGCGCGGCTGCCGCCGGCGGCGAGGTGCCGCGCGGCAGTGGCTTCGACCAGATCCAGCGTTGCCTCGTTGCTCGCGTGAAGGGTTAAGGTAGGGATGAGCCTGCGCTGCCTGGTCCCCTTCAAGTACTTTTCCAGTGAAAAACCGAGGCCCAAAAAGGCGGAGGCCAACCTAGTTTCAGCCATTTCTTTCTGTGTTACTTCGAACCAGACCACGAGACGAGCATAACTCCTCTCGACCACACCAAGTAGGCCATGATTCATGAAGACGTGGAGGTGGAAGCAAATGCATTACAGAGAAGAGGAATTAGTCAGGGGTAGAAGGGTCTTTTCCAGTCATTGAAATTAGAAAAAGAAAAAAAAATGAATTAAAGGGATGAAATGACATACTAATCAAGGGATTAATGTACTACATGGCATTTTTGCGAAGCCAACATTGAGAGTCGCAAAAGTGCGAAGCCCATTCTTGAAGATGGCAAATCATCAATTTTCTCCTCTGAACCACAAGCAAACCACAAGTCTTCATTGACATGGAAGCAATACAACATATAAAAGCTCACAACGCACATGAACATGCCGAATTACAGGAACTTTCTTCGAATGAAATGAAACAGCTTTTAGAATCAACTGAAATGATGAACGAATGCCATGCTGGAGCCTATTGTATTGATCGGTATAAACAGTACATGGTGGCGGTGATGCGGGCTGGGCTGGCGAGCTAGGCCGAGCGAAGATGGGCCGTCAAGAAAAGAAATGGACTTCGGCCGGAGACAGAAAACAAGACGGGCAAGAGGAATTCAGCCCACGGAGGAATTTGAGATTAGTTCTACAACCAACAACAATAAGGGCCTGTTTGTTTCAGCAGTAGATTCTGAGAAGTAGCTGGTGAGTATACAACTAGTCAGAATCTGGAGAAGCTGGATAACCCCAGCTTCTGGCTACTAGTTCATTTTCTGGATTCTGTAGCTTCTGGCTACTTAGAACCTGAATGAAAATCTGGACTGTTTGGGGGAGCTACAGATTCTGGGAGTAGCTGCAGCTGCCAGAAGCTGAAACAAACAGGCCCTAAGTAAATCTTCACTTAGCACTGTACATTACACAAAGTCATCGATTGACACAATTGATGAGACATGAATACTTATCTTCCTCTCAAAGTATCTCTGTATGCTTTGACACGTAGTTCGTAGTGCCTAATGATTAGTCGTCGTGTCTTCATACATTCGGACTACCTCGAACCATTTCTATGTGCATCGACCTTGTCACTTGGTGTGCCATTTGCACCAACTCGCCTCTTCATGATCCTTGTTTTCGTTGTGCTTCTCACTTGATCCATGTAGTCTCACCTAAACTTACACGACCGCTTCAAACCTTAGCTCCCCGCCTAGTCCTGGTCCATTGCAATTGGCCGCTATGTCCTCCAAGCCACTTGCATATCTAAAGATCGAGCAACAGCACAAGTTCCATGCATTGACCCATATTAGACAAAACAATGCAAATTCAACACACCATAGCCAAGCAAGGACACCCATGCCGTGTGCACACTCAGACCACCGAATTCTAACTTTGACTATACTCTGCCTGTAGCCACCGGTCTGACCGCTCTTCCCACACCGGTTGGACCGCCCTGGTCAGACCGTCAGCCACTGGCTGGTCTGATCGGCCACCTAGTATGACCGTATTTTTAATGTTAGTCACACCGGCCAACCCACCCTGATCCAACCATCAACCATGGTCGATCCAACAGCACAAGACCAACACCAAAACACACACTCTGAAAAAAGCAGCCGCCAACTAGAAATTGGTCACACCGAACCGTTAGTCAAATAGCCAACTAAATTTCGGTCACATTGGACTGCCGGTTAGACCACCGTCCAGAAGCCGGTTTGACCGCTTTACCCAATTCGATATGACTGCAGCCTACAAGCTGATTTGACCAGCTGAGACAGACAACAACTTAAAAAATTCAATTGCCAAGAACCAAACTCAAACTTCAACACCATTTACATAACAAAATCAAATACTCTTCAAACACCATGGGATGATCTCAATATGGTGTCACACAAGTATATAATCTCGACACCTACTTAGTGCGTAGGGGTGATTTGAACAAAGTTGTTATGACCGGTATCACGTATGGACGCCGGAAACGCACGCAGGGAGAAGCACAAACCAGCAATTAGAAGGCCTTGGGCCCATCAGACTTTCCCTCATTAGGTTTATTACCTTTTCTATCCATAAGCAATAGGATCTAGATTGATTTGTTAGGGAGGATAAATAGCCTCACCTGGGATTGAAGAAAGCAAGCAGAGCAACTTTTGGTTGCAGGCTTCCCTGCGGAATCTCCTTTTCTGGTCCGCCGTTTGCCCTAGCCTCATGGCTTCCTCACGCCGATAGGGGGTTAAGCCCCAGACGCCACTCCCGCATCCCTACTTCCTCCGATCCTGCCGCTATTTCCCGAGCTCTACCAATCTGGTATCACTGATGCCAGGCGAGGAGGGCGGCAAGCAGCCGAAGGGACCGCCGCCGCCGGCCGATCCCATCGCCAAGGCACTGGCCGAGCTCGCCCAGCAGATGGCGACCCTCTCCGCGCGCATGGAGGCTCTGGAGTCCTGGCCGGCGGCACCCACCACCGCCACCTCCACCACCAGTTCCCCACCCAACCTTCCCGCCGCCACCACGCTAACGATCCCCATCCACCAAATCCAGTTCCCCCACTCGCCGTCGCCGCTTCCCACGGGACCACAGCTCCCTATGCGACCGTCCTTTCCGTCTGGGCAGGAGATAGGCTCCGGCGGTGCCGGCACTGGCCTGGGCGCCCCTCGCTTCCACAAGCTCGACTTCCCTACCTACGACGGCAAGGAGGACCCTCTCAATTGGCTCAACCGGTGCGATCAATTCTTCCGTGGCCAGCGCACCATGGCTTCAGATCGCGTTTGGCTCGCCTCGTACCATCTCACGGGCGCTGCTCAGACATGGTACTACGCCTTGGAACAGGACGAAGCATGCCTTCCTGGGAGCGCTTCAAGGAGCTGTGCCACCTCCGCTTCGGGCCGCCAATCTGCGCCAATCGCCTGGCGGAACTCGCACGGCTGCCGTTACTCTCCACGGTCCAGGACTACCAAGAGCGCTTCAACGCGCTTCTCTGTCACGCGCAGCATTTGACGCCAATCCAGAAGGTGGAGTTGTTCACCGGGGGCCTACCAGAGCACATCAAGATCAACGTCGAGTTTCGGGAACCTCGTGATCTGCAGACGGCCATGCACCTTGCGCGGGCGTATGAGCGTCGCGCCGAGACGACTCCACCAGCACCGCTGCTGCAGCGGCCGCCCCGCCCTCTCCAGCGGCCACCGTTGGCCCTGCCCACGCCGCAGCGGACTGCTGCTCCACCCACGGTCGCGCCAGCACAGGCGCCAATCCTGATGCCGCCAGCACCGCCTGCGGCAGCCGCATTGCCGGCGCCTTCCCGTCCGTTCCGCCGCCTCTCCCCGGCTGAGTTGGCCGACCGTCGCTGGCTGGGGCTTTGCTACAACTGCGATGAGCAGTACGTCCGCGGCCACAAGTGCCAGCGACTATTCTTCATTGAGGTGACCGATTATTTGGACGACGACACGGCCGGGGATTCCGGCGGTGCGACGGAGAACGAGGCCTTGTCTGACTTACCGGTGGTCTCCCTTCACGCGATCGCCGGCATTCGCACAGAGGACACCATGCACCTCCATGTCCACATCCACGGCCACCGACTCCTGGCGCTGCTCGACTCCGGCTCCACCCACAACTTCATCAACGCCGGAGCCCTGCGCTGACTTCAATTGGTGACAACGGACAGCGCTAATATGCGCGTGGCGGTGGCCAACGGCGACCGGGTCCCCTGCACGGGTGTGGCCCGCAACGTCGCCATGAGCATCGGGCCCGAGGACTTCTCCATCAGCTGTTATGGCATCAACCTGGGTGGTTTCGACCTCGTCCTCGGTGTCAATTTTCTCCGCACCCTGGGGCCCATCCTTTGGGACTTCGAGGACCTCTGCATGGCGTTCTGGCGGGGCGACAGGCGGGTATTCTGGAAGGGCCTCGGCTCCCCCGCGACGACATCTGACAGCCGGCCCTTTGCGCCATCACCGGGGCGCCGCCGCAACCCCTCTTGGACCGCCTCCTGCATCAATACAGCCAAGTCTTTGAGGCACCCAAGGGCCTCCCACCGGCACGACCCTACGACCACCGCATCCACTTGCTGCCGGGCACCGCGCCGGTGGCCGTCCGCCCCTACCGCTACCCACAGCTGCAGAAGGACGAGCTGGAACGCCAGTGCACTTCCATGTTGGAGCAGGGCGTCATCCGACCTAGCACCTCACCGTTCTCCGCGCCGGTGCTCTTGGTCAAGAAGGCAAACAACTCTTGGCGGTTCTGCATCGACTACCGTGCGCTCAACGACAAGACATCCAAGGACAAGTTTCCGATACCGGTGGTTGACGAGCTCCTCGACGAGCTCCATGGCGCTCGGTACTTCACCAAGCTGGACCTCCGTTCTGGCTACCACCAGGTGCGCATGCACCTGGACGACATCGAGAAGACGACCTTCCGCACCCACCACGGCCACTTTGAGTTCCTCGTTATGCCTTTCGGCCTGTCCAATGCGCCGGCAACGTTCCAGGCCCTTATGAACGACGTCCTTCGTCCCTTCCTCCGTCGGTTTGTGCTCGTGTTCTTCGACGACATACTCATCTACAGTTCATCGTGGTCCGAGCATTTGCAGCATGTCCGCCTCGTCTTCGACGCGCTCCACGCCCACTCCTTGCACCTCAAGCGCTCCAAGTGCTCTTTCGGGGCGTCGTCGGTCGCCTACCTCGGCCATGTCATCTCAGCCAACGGCGTCGCCATGGACAGCGACAAGGTGGCCGCCGTCGCCTCCTGGCCGGTGCCCCGCTCGGCCCGGGGACTGCGTGCTTTCTTGGGCCTTACCGGTTACTATCGGAAGTTCATCCGAGATTTTGGCACAATCGCGGCTCTGTTGACGAAGCTTCTGCGCAAAGACGCTTTCGCCTGGACGGACGAGGTTGCAGCAGCATTCCAGGCGCTGAAGCATGCCCTCACGATGGGACCGGTTCTGCAGATGCCCGTCTTCGACCAGCCGTTCATCGTCGACTGCGATGCCTCAGGCGCTGGCTTCGGCGTCGTCCTCCACCAAAGCGCCAGGCCCCTCGCGTTCTTCAGTAGGCCGTTCGCTGCCCGCCATCTTAAGCTGGCGGCCTACGAGCACGAGCTTATAGGCCTCGTGCAGGCCGTTCGACACTGGCGTCCGTACCTATGGGGACGACGCTTCCTCATCCGCACCGACCACTTCAGCCTCAAGTTTCTACTGGACCAGCGTCTCTCGACGATTCCGCAGCACCAGTGGATCAGCAAGCTGTTCGGCTTCGACTTCACTGTGGAGTACCGTCCCGGCCACCTCAACACGGTGGCAGACGCCCTCTCGCGCCGCGATTCGGACACAGCCGCGCTCCATGCTATCTCGGGGCCCTCATTCCAACTCTTCGACGAGCTCCGAGCCGCAACAGCCACCGACGAAGAGGCAGGCCGTCTCCGCCAGCAGCTCCAGGATGGCGCCATTGGGGAGCCCTGGCGCACTGCCGACGGGCTCCTGCTACACGGCTCGCGCATCTTTGTGCCGGCGCAGCACGACTTGCGCAACCAGGTACTCTCCCTGGCCCATGCGACCAGCCACGAGGGTACCCAGAAGACACTCCAACGCCTGAGAGCGGACTTCTACGTTCCCGGCGACACAGCGCTTGTGCGGGACTACGTACGCTTCTGCCTCACCTGCCAGCGCAACAAGACCAAGACCCTGCAGCTGGCGGGCCTTTTGCAGCCCCTCGACGTGCCGTCCCAGGTATGGGCCGACATCTCGATGGACTTCATCGAGGGTTTGCCAAAGGTACACGGGAAGTCCGTGATCCTCACCGTCGTCGACCGTTTCTCCAAGTACGCTGACTTCATCGCGCTCGGCCACCCATACTCCGCCGCATCCGTCGCCAGGGCCTTCTTTGATGAGATCGTCCGCCTCCACGGATTCCCCACCTCCATCGTCAGTGATCGCGACCCGGTTTTCACCGGCCACATGTGGCGCGACCTCTTCAAGATGGCGGGCATCAAACTCCGTATGAGCACGGCTTTTCACCCCCAGACGGACGGCCAGTCAGAGGTCGTCAACAAGGCCATCGCCATGTACCTACGCTGTGTCACAGGTGATCGGCCTCGCTCTTGGGTTGACTGGCTGCCGTGGGCGGAGTATTGCTACAATACTTCGTTCCACACAACGCTCAGAACAACTCCGTTCCAGGTAGTCTACGGCCGGCCCCCACTGCCGTTGCTTCCGTACACGGCCGGCGCCGCCAGGATGGACACGGTGGACACACTCCTGCGCAACCGTGATGACTTTCTCTCGGTGGTCCGCGAACGCCTCCTCCAAGCGCAGCAGTACGCCAAACGCTACTACGACGACCACCACCGTGATCTGGCGTTTGCGGTGGGTGACTGGGTGTGGTTGCGCCTCCTCCACCGACCGGCACAAACATTGAAGCCTCGGCCCAAGAGTAAGCTCGGACCGCGCTACGCGGGGCCATTCAAAATCTTGGAGCGGATCGGGGAGGTGGCCTACCGTCTCCAGCTCCCGGAGGGCGCCAGGCTCCATGATGTCTTCCATGTGGGGCTGCTTAAGCCTTTCCATGGCGACCCTCCGTCGACGACGCCTCCGGTGCCGCCTACGCACGACGGCCGGCTGTTGCCCACCCCGGAGCGCATCCTGCGAGCCCAGCTTCGCCGCGGTGTCTGGCATGTCTTGGTACAGTGGCACGGGATGTCCAGCGATGACGCCACCTGGGAGCAGCTGCCGCACTTTCAGGAGATCTACCCCGACGTTCAGCTCGAGGACGAGCTGTTTGCGGAGGCCGGGAGAGATGTTATGACCGGTATCACGTATGGACGCCGGAAACGCACGCAGGGAGAAGCACAAACCAGCAATTAGAAGGCCTTGGGCCCATCAGACTTTCCCTCATTAGGTTTATTACCTTTTCTATCCATAAGCAATAGGATCTAGATTGATTTGTTAGGGAGGATAAATAGCCTCACCTGGGATTGAATAAAACAAGCAGAGCAACTTTTGGTTGCAGGCTTCCCTGCGGAATCTCCTTTTCTGGTCCGCCGTTTGCCCTAGCCTCACGGCTCCCTCACGCCGACAGGGGGTTAAGCCCTAGACGCCACGCCCGCATCCCTACTTCCTCTGATCCCGCCGCTATTTCCCCAGCTCTACCAAAAGTAGTAGGGAATATTTTGCCATTAAAGATTCCCAGAATTTCGCTAACACAATCGTTCTGCCATTTGCAGTCGACAGTCTTGCCTGTAAATTATATCATGCCCATGCGTTACATGGTTCCTTTCTTTTCAGTAGCAAGTTACAAGCTGCCACATATCAGATCTCTTGATACCAACTTTGCCTGGAATCCCTACCCTCTTTCAGATGCTCCTTATCTATACAAAATGCCGCTTTTCTGGTCAGTATTGAAAGATCAAGAGCAAAAATTCAAATTACAAAAGGCAACTTCGGAGCGCGGCATCGCATACCTCTCCATGTGTGATGAGGTGTAAGGGGCCTGCTTTCGGTGAGATTCCAGACACACAGGATAAGAGCTCGTGTGAGAGGTCATTTGCTGTTCACGGGTACCTCTGTGAGGAATCAGGCTCCTCCTCAATGCTGACTTAGCCTGACGACGATGTGATTCCCGGGATAGTCTCCGTACACTCGGTGATTGTGGTGTCGGCGTCGCCGATCACTCGCTGACGTTGTGAACCAGGAGGGTGATCTTATCTGGATGTGAAGTAACTAATTTCCACTTGAATAGTGATCACAGGAGAATATGTAGTGAATTGCCAAGCATTAACATGAACTACCAAAATTGTAGAAGTTTCCACAGTTCGGTTTTTAATAATTGCAGCTTCATTACACGTAATTCAGTTCCATGTTTCACTCATATGTCTACTTTAATTCAGTTATATGTAAAACTAGGCAACCACCACATGTATCTGGAGCAAAGTCCAAAAAACTTGAAATCTCCATTAAAATTGATATGAAGAAATGGAAAAAAATTCACGGAACCATTTCAGTGTAGCCTCCTTATACACTCCCCTAGATGGCAGTAGACTCGTAGAAAATTTTGTAGGATGGGGTAGTTGAGTCGGAGGAAAACTGAATGACTTCTTAAAATCTTCCTCTTGGTATTAGCAACACGATGCAGTGAAAAACTCAAGCCTACAAGTTATACCAAAGCTAAGGGCCAAAGAACACAAAGCCACCTGAGACGAATTGCCTCACCGGTCTGGACGGTCTAACCGCTCGGATCACGGTGGTGTGACCACTCACCGAATAGCTCTCGATCAAGAAAATGTCTCACTCTTAAATCATTGATCCAACAGGATGAAACTTGATACAAATCCTCCCTATGATGTTAGAAACCTATTCTAATCATGGATCATGAAGATCAATGACAAAGTTCTGAACTTTATCCAAAACAAGGAAGGTCGCACTAAAACCTGGCAAAAGAGAGAAATCTTAATATGTTCTTTCTCATTAGTCCTTGATGATCCAGATAGGCTGGGATGGATTCTCGTATGTCATATCTAGTTAGATCATAGTATGAATTCAAGCCAAAACACTCTTAAGATCAAAACCTCAAAATCACTTCTCTCTCTTAAGCAAAATTGGGCAATCACAAGAACTTTCCATAGAAAGTGTTTAAATTGATAAGATCTGATTTCTAAGAGATATCTTCACCTTTTACACGTCTTGGCATCAAGAGAGATAAAGAGGAGATGAAATCCAAATAAGAAAACTAAGCAAATAAAAAGCATAAGGAGGAATCTATGGCACAACCTAATTGGATGAAATTTGGATGTTCATTTCATTTTGAGAGGAATGTTTTATAGCCATACCCTTAAAGAGGATAGAGCTCTAAACTTAGAACACACACAAAGCTTTCAAAACAAAGAAACAATAACATCTCTCTCCAACAACACAAAGAGGGCTCATCTCACTTAACACACACAAGGGCTTATATAGTGGAGACTTCTCATCTCCCACCAAACCCTAATAATCAGTAACCCTTAGTGGATATAACCACTTACACTTAGGAAAATCAGTAACCCACACACAAACAGGTTTTACACAAACACACTTATACACTTTTCAAAGTGTGACTTCCACATGGCTCTAATAGCCCAATAAGATACTCCATCCTTCAAGACGTGACCTAAACCATTTAGGACACCTCTATGGTTTCACAAATTACCTCTTCACCAAGTATTGGATAATTTTCCCAATTACCACCCGCAGTCTTCACAGTGCTTATCCTCAAAGCAACCACCACATGATGCCTAATGATTTGCTGCCAAGATCGTATGTCTGTTTTGAGAACCATCATCACTTAAAAAATTGAAGTCCAATGGCACACCACATGTATTAACTTGCCTCATCACGATCCCTATCTTTCTTCCGTGCTTCTCTATTTGAGATGATGCTCCATCCGGACTTACACGACCCTCCATGGCCTTAGGGCACCTTCCCTAACCTTGGTCATGCAATCGTTTTGAGTACAAGTGACAAGCACTTGACTCTCATAAAAAAAATCGATGCAAACATGCACCACTTGACACCCACAACAAGATTTCCATAATACATAGACTCCCGCCATTACTAACATTTGCATGGACTCATGTTATGACTAACATAACTAAAATCAACTCAACTCAACCAAATTCCCAGAGGCTGGTTTGATCGCCAATCAATGACTAGTTATACCATCACAAACTGACTTAAAACCTCCCAGTAACAAAGGACCGATATGACCATAGCACCCATGCCAGTCAGACTGCTAGACGATCTTCGGTTGGTCCGCTGCTACATGGCCAGTCACACCGCTTTCAAAAACTCCGCACAATGCAATGAACATCTCTTTGGAGTAAACAAACAACCAATTAGAAATAAGTCACACTGCATTTCCTGTTGGACCGCTGCCCATGGCCAGTCACAGCGAACCTCCGTCAGACAGCCATTGCATGACTAGTTAGATCGCACATGCACAGTGGTCAGACCGCTTCTGCAAGCTGGTCAGACTGCTACCAACTTGATAGCTAAAACCAGAGAGTTAATGATACAAAATTAAACTCAAACTTCGACAATGAAATACAAGTAAAGTCAAATACTTAGCACACACATAAGGTGACCTCTACATGATGTAACAAATTTAAACAAGCTTCAATCTTTTACTCCAACAAGAGCAGTTTTCGATAGAAAATAGAAATACGTAAAAAGAAAGAACCTCTACTTTGATCTTAATTCAAAAGCAAACAACTTCTATCCTGATCTCAGCTATGCTGTGGCATTCCGCACTTGTCCGCACTTGTCCAGTCCTAATTCAAGTTTGTTACTCTGACGCAAAGAGGCGTATCTGAAGGACGTTATCCTTATCATCCTTCCAGAAAAATTCTCATTCTCCCCAAATTTCTCCGCCTAAGTACATGGCGAATGATAAATGGTTGAGGAATAAGTCTAACTGACACTGCTTCTTATTTTTCCTGTGCCCTGAGCCCTGACAATTACTGCACAGATCATCCCTGAGTGCTGCTGATATCTTGAATCATCAAAAGCTGTATTGATTTCTTCATGCTTTTGGTAAAATCTTGATTCATTCTTATCATAACTGTTGGTACTGAAAATGTGAAAACTAGTATAATATATTTTTCAATGAATTCTGTCAAGTTGCTTCTCAGATGCATCTTATTCTTATTCGCTAACTGTTAACTGGTAGTACTTTTTTTTGCATCTTCTACAGCATGCCACAATATTACATATCTATGACTAGAAGATGACCATGATACCACCAGCATCTCTCCCTCAATCTCTCAATCTCTCTCTTCTGACTTGTCGAATAGGATAGAAGAGAACTTAAAAAGTAAGAGCTCCAAAAGCCTTATCAGAACCCAAGGACCATTTCGGTATCAGGTTGCCGCATTGCCATTGCCATCCAAATATTCGATATTCCACACTAAGCCCATGTGTGGTGTCGCAACTCGCAAGAAAGAAGCTTGGCCATTATCCGAACCCTCCCGTATCGCCTTTTTCCTCGAATTGCTGCAAAATCTGCTCTTCCCAATGCACATTTCCATTGCCTATATAAGCAAGCCTCCCTATGCCAATGCAAAGCAAGCAAGCAACTCGAAGCCTTAGATGTATACAAGAAGCACTCCTAACTACTAAGGTCACTAACACTAGCACTAGCTAGACTACATTTTTCACAGCAAATCTTCAGAAGATCAGACCGATGGACCGGGTGACGAAGCTGGCGGCGCAGCGCGCGGTGGTGATCTTCAGCATGAGCTCCTGCTGCATGTGCCACACCACGACGCGCCTCTTCTGCGAGCTCGGGGTGAACCCGACCGTGATCGAGCTCGACGAGGATCCGACGGGGAAGGAGATGGAGAAGGCGCTGGCGAGGCTCCTCGGCCGCAGCCCCGCCGTGCCGGCGGTGTTCATCGGCGGCAGGCTCGTCGGGTCCACTGACAAGGTCATGTCCCTCCACCTCAGCGGCAATCTTGTCCCGCTGCTTCGCAATGCAGGTGCACTCTGGGTGTAGTGCTGAGTGTTCTTGGTATATGTTCAGCCTGATGCGGTGGAGAATAATGTATATGTTGTGGCTACAGACCAAACAGAGAGAGATGGTAGTGGAGAGTGATGAAGATAAGTGTAATGGCCTGGGTTCTCCCCATGGCTTGTACTCATATATATGTGCACATGAGGAGTGCTTTTACAGTTATACCCTTACATCTGGTTATCCCCTCTGGGGCAGTTATGTCATTATACATGGCCTATTCTGGGCCTTATGACCTCCCACCAGGCCTGCTGGGTTTAGGTGGGGGCCATCCCTACGACAGTATACATGCATGCCTGCTTCTGTGGCTCGCTCCAAAGAATTTAAGCTTCTAACTTATATCTCTGACTATTGATTTTGCCTGAAATTGCACTATAGTGTCTGTTAGTTTTTTCTGTGTAATTTAATTAAAAGAAAATTAAATAAAGAAAAAACTATTATATCGTCACGGACAATACAAAGGAATAAGGAGAAAAAACAAAAAAAGCCAAAATAAGGTGAAATTACAAACCGACGCATTTCAAATGGCTTCTAGTTTAAATAAACCGAAAGCCAAAAAAACTAGAAGCTAAAGTCATTTGAAGTGGGTCTATTTCAGAATTTTTTGTACGAATAATCTATTTTTATTCGAAATAACAGAAATATACCCACAGCAACATTTTTTTACAGAAATAGGCTCTAGTCGCCTAACCGTTGGGCGACTCGAGCCAATCGCACAACGGAAACGCGACAATAAAGTTGTCTGCAAGCCGTTGGGCGACAGGTTCCAGTCGTCTGACTGTTGGGCTACTGCAACCTGTCGCCGAGCCATAGAGCGACAGCATCTAGAGTCGCCCAGGCTTAGGGCGACTGCAAACAAGATACTACTCCGCTCCGTGAATTTTGTAGATTATAACTGGAAGATAATCTGTTGGATTTGTAATAAAAGTTTCTGATCGTTGTATGTTGTTGGAGCGTAAAAACATTTGTGAATTTTTTTAAGAACGACTGAACTTAGAACGATCGGTACATACGATGGTAAGTGATATTGTGTTGATACCGGAAATTCGTACAGGAGAAAAACTGATATGTTAATATTGTTGGATGACTTGCTATGGGAATAATTGAATACGAAAAGACGAGAAAATAAGTTTGTCTGAATTTAAATAGACTTTATAATACAGTTGGGAGTCATATGCCGCATACGTTTTGATTACATGCATAACATAGAGCATCATGTGCAACTAACCAATCGAACTACTCGTACCACCTACTGTGTGGATCGGAACTATTTTCCCTTCCTTGCAAGCTTGGCGTTGAACTCATCGGCGGCCTCTTTTGCCTTGGTCGTCATTTCCTTCTTTTTCTCGCGCTCCCTCTCGCAAGCCTCCCGCTCCCTACGTGTGCACGCCTCGAGATGAGCTTTTGTCTCGCGTTGTATACGTAAGGTTGGCTTGTCCTTGTGATGCTCCTCCTCCCGAATCTTAGAGGACCTTGTGATATTCCACTCCTCGAAGTTGAGGGTCCACTAGTCCTCTAGGTGGATCTCAAGATTGATCCATTTGCGATGGCCACATAGGGGTTCCAGGGACTGTGAAAATAGGGGAGAGGTTGTTAGTGTGTACTTTCAAGGAGAAAAGGTTGGGGAAAATGTGCACCTGGTCCTTACCAGCTGTCGATAGGTTGCGCTGTCTAGACGGCGATTGGGATAATTACTGGAGTAGTTTACGCAACCCCAGTAACGCATACCTAGGCTGAGGTGGTGCTTAGACTTGAAGAACTTACACGGGTCCTGGCACCAACAAAGGGGGTGTCTCCCTCCTGTTGGGTGTTGAGACGAATGCTCGGTAGGAACATTCGGGACGGGATTGTTACTACAGGTCGCGTCATTGCGGGGAGCTAACCTCGTAGTATGCTGGATTTGTTCTGCCTGGGCCACAACAGCCCTTGTTTTCTCATCACGGACGGCAGCTGACCGTGCTAGGTCACGGGTCTCCTCCCATTGCTTCATCATCTTGTTCCATTGCTTCTTCTACCTCTTGTCCATCCCGGTGTAGTGAAGCAAGCTTCGGTGTAGTGTGGGATTTGCTTGTGTAGTGTTCTCTCAGAAATCTCTTCGACTTCCTTTTATAGGGCCCGTGCGGTCATGTTGCTGTGCAAAGCTAGCGCATGTGGTCTTCTCACTGCTCAAAGCTGGCACGTGCCATCATGTCACTGCAAAACTGCCCAGTCAGGTCTTCAAACTGCGAAAAGTTGCACCCTTTAGTCTTGTCGCTGCGCAAAGCTAGGCCATGTGGTCATGTCGTTGTGCAAATGTGTCTCGTCTGGTCTTCTCATTGCACAAAGCTAGCCCGTGCGGTCGTGTCGCTATACAAAGTTAGCGCGTGTGGTCTTCTCACAGCTCAGAGCTGGCGCATGCGGTCTTCTCACTACTCAGAGCTGGCCTGTACTGTCATGTCACTGCGAAAAGCTGGGCCATCATGTCATGTCACTGAGCAAAACTGGCACGTGCGGTCTTCTCACTGCTTAAAGTTGGCACATGCTGTCATGTCATTGTGAAATGGTGGGCCGTCATGGCACGTCAATGAGCAAAGGTGGCCCGTACGGTCATGTCGCTGCGCAAAGCTAGTGTGTGTGGTCCTGTCACTGCTCAAAGCTACCCTTTGTTATGAATGATGCCGCGACACCGTGATTACGCAATAAAATGAATGGATGAGGCATTGCTAGTAGGAAGAACTATCTTTGCCGTCGTAGAGTTAGCCACTATGACAGACGCTGAGGGGCCAGTAGAATATGGGTCACCAAAGGGGGATCTTCCGCTCGAAAGAAAGGAGGACTTCGGCATTACGTACTGCTTGTTGCCAAATAGGCGTGCTCAGCTAGTGTGGCTGAAATGCAAATACATGTAGGACATGGTGGTGCAAGTGGCAGAAGGCCATACGGATGGCGAGCAACGTTCTTTCAATGCCCATACTCTGGGATACAAGTAGGCACTCATCTATTTTGTAGTACTACTAATAGAGTTTCGATGTTAACGTTCTTTTGTAGTAGATGAATAAATGCGACTTCATGCGATGGATTGATCCTCCCCATGAACAGTATGTTGCGAGGTATATGGATACGTTGTGGGAGTGAATCGCTGATTGGAGGCATGGATTGAAAGTCTTGAAAGCAGAACGATGACCCCCATCAGTAGGTGGAGCGCGAGAGGGGCAATGAGGAGGTCATCAGCATAGGGAGTTCGTACGACCCAACATGCTGCTATGCGAACCCTAGTTGTATATGTACTTGCCACTACAACAATGGCCAGGCACATCCGTGGTGACCCCCTCAGCAACACTCCATGTGGGTGCCCCGAGGCTCCTTCCACCTGTAGGCAACGATGTGTATGGTTGTACCGTTGTATTCTGGCATGTTGTTCGAAATATTTTTCAATGTCGTTAAGCAGGTAATAGAATGGTTCATACATTGCTGCGGTTGCCATCAATGCAGTTCGCTATTCATTTGGTTCGGGCATCGACAAGGTAAAGAGAAAGGAGAAGTACAACTAAGCTCATCACAGTTCTCCTTGAGGTGCTGGGTTCTTGCGAACTGATGTTTTGGACCTTGGCATCTTGAAAAGGAAATTAGAAGACAATTAGGATAGAAGGAGTAGGTTTGAGTTAATGTTCAAAAATAGTTGATGAACTTTCAGTAAAATCGGTAGTACCACATTTTCCCATCGGTACAACCCGCTTGTAGTAGTACCGCTTGGGAAGGGCAGTAGTACCGCTTCTACAAGAGATTTAGGGCATGTTCCAAATTTTGATTTTAACAAGTGCTTGGCATGAATCAATCCATAGAATAGACATAAAAGGTCACCAAGCACTAGTTACTATCCATTTGCCCAAAAGATCTCAACTATTTAAGCCACATTATCCAAAATCCTAGAAATTGTTCATGAGTCCAAAAAATAGATAAGAGAGGATTTGATGTGATTTACCTTGAGGTAAGGATGAGGAACAATCACAGAAGTTGGATTTGATGAGGTTTCCACAAAATCGTCACGAAAATGGAAGATTTGTGGAAGGATTTGAGATTGGGTTTTGGGGGGGTGTGTGTGAGAGAGACCATTTGGAATGGTTTCTGAAGTTGTGGAGAGTTGGAGAAAGAAGGGGGTACAAGGGAGAGGTAAGGCTTTGGTTACCAAAATATTGGGCCCACTTACCAGAAAGCGGAAGTACCATAGTTCATGGCCAGTCGTACCGCATAGCAGTAGTACCGCTAAGGAAAATCGGTACTACCAATTTTTTTCTAAACAAGCATGGATGGATTTAGAAAATGTAAATGATCCTTATTTTTCACACAACAACACATACTTTAGGATCATTATGCATTGGGATTGCAAATAACATCTAGATAAAATAGTTTTTTATCAATATAGAGAATTTTATGAAAGCATTTTCAAATTTGAATTTCTCAAACTCCAAAAGACCAAATTTAAAGCAAAAGACATGATGCATGATTTCAAGCCACATTGGAATAATCTATGACATTTAAGTCATTCCTCAATTTGCAAAAACGGCTTTTATCTAGAGGCTTGATGAAGATATAACTAATTGGACTTCGGTTCGTACGTGGCTAATGACAATGTCACCCTTGCTCACATGATCTCTCAAGAAATAGTGGCGAATATCTATATGTTTAGTTTTTGAGTGCTGGACCGAGTTATTTGCTATCTTCATGGCATTATCATATCACATAATAGAGCCATTTTGTCAAAATTAATTTCATGATCCACAAAAGTTTGCCTCATTCATAGTAATTGTGCACAACAACTACCCACAGAAATATATTCGGCTTTAGTGGTGGATAGGGTTACAGAATTTTGTTTCTTGGATGATCATGAAACTAATGATCTTTCTAACAATTGATAACTATCTGAGGTGTGTTTTCTATCCACTTTGCAACCCGCATAATTGAAATTCGAATATCCAATTAAATCAAATTTAGCACCTTTGGGATACCATAGGCCAATTTTAGAGAAATGCTTTCAATATCAAATAATTCTTTCTACAGCCACGAAATGGCATTCATTTGGTGATGCTTGAAATCATGCATACATTCACACGCTAAATATGATATCAGGTCTAGATGCGGTAAGATAAAGCAAACAAACAATCATAGGACATATAAAACATTAAATCTATTGGTTTACCTCCTTTATTGATATCAAGATGACCATTTGTTGCCATGGAAGTTTTGATGGGCAGGCGTCCTCTATGCCAAACTTCTTAAATAAGTCTTTCACGTACTTCATTTGGTTCATTAATGTCCTATCTTTGAGTTGCTTAATTTGGAGTCCAAGGAAGTAGCTAAGCTCTCCGATCATAAACATATCAAATTCTCTAGACATCATATCACCAATTCATTACAAAAGTCTTGATTAGTAAACCCGAATATAATATCATCAACATAAATTTGACATAAAAAGAAGTCATAATCTATCATTTTTGTAAATAATGTTGTATTAATCTTTCCAATTTTGAATCCCTTTGAAAGTAGAAAATCTCGAATGCGCTTATACCATGCTCTAGGAGATTATTTTAAACCATATAGCATCTTAGAGAGTTTGTACACATGATTTGGATTCTTAGGATCTTCAAAATTGGAAGGTTATTCAACATATATTAGCTAAGTTATTTTTCATTTAGGAATGCACTTTTAACATCCATTTGAAATAGTTCTATATCAAAGCATGATGCAAAGGCAAGTAGTACGAGAATGGACTCAAGTCTAGCTACAAGAGCAAATATTTTATCATAATACAAACCTTCGACTTGACTATAACCTTGAGCAACTAACCTTACCTTATTTCTTACCACAACTTCGCTTTCATCTTGTTTGTTCCGGAAGACACATTTTGTGCCAATTACGTTGTGCTCATTGGGTATTTCTACCAATGTCCAATGTAGTTCTGAGTGAAGTTGTTTAATTCTACATGCATTGTATTCACCCCAATCTAGGTTGATTGAAGTTTCATCTATATGTTGGGCTTAAGAGACGAAATAAAAAAGTAATGTTCACAAAAAGAAAAAACACAGGATCGAGTTTGAACATTCTTACTTACGTTACTCAATATTTAGTCTATTGGATGATCCTTTGCAATCACATTGTGAATCTTCGGAGGTAGTGTTGATGTTGCTCTTCTTCCTTTTCTTCTACATCTATTGCTTAAATGTTGTTTGTTGTAGAGGAAGTAGGAGGCTCAATTATCTCTACCATGGATAAATTGCACATTGATAGAATCAAAAGTATTTATTTTAGCACATGGATTTGAAATTAAAATAGGAGAATCAAGTTTAATTTTTGGTTGTATCAAAGATTTATACAAGGAATTAGCACACAACTCATTCTCAACACTCAAATCAATGTAGTCTGAATTCTCTACTTGAAACATGTGTATATCAGAATTATTTCTCACTAATTTTTGCTCTAAAATAGCATGAATAGTGGATAATTGTAGTTCTTCATAAGCATACTCACCTTGAGTGATGATAGCACCATGATTTTTACCTTTTTGGCTCTCCTCAGATGATGTAGATGCCTCCATCTCCTCATCTTCCTTCTCAAGCAATTGAGTCAATGGTTCAATCAACTCACTCTTCTCTTTAGCATAGTTCTCAACTTCCTGTAAGTTATTAGTGACAGAAAAGACACAAATATAGGTTTGTTCTCACGTTTTCTATCATCAAGCATTCTTAATTTCTCTTCAATCTAACTTTCAACCTTACAAATAAGTATAAACAAATAAGAGAGAAAATTATATTCTTTGTGAACAAGAAGATTCTGAATTTTTTTATTAAGTCCACTTAAGAATCTATTCTCTACAGCTTCAGCATGTTTCTCTAAACCACAACGTAACAAACAAGTTTTCAATTCATTATAGTATTCCCTTACAGTTCTACTATCTTGTTTTAAATGTTGCAATCTATTTAACAAGTCACGTGAATAATATGAAGGAATAAATCTAGATTTCATGATTCGTTTTATGTCATCCCAAGCTTTGGTGCATGGTGTTATCTACAATATTCCCTCCACCAAATTGATGCAAAATCAGTAAATTCACTAGTAGCAGCCCTAATTCTTTTATTCTTAAGATAATCATAGCATGTAAATTTTTGATCGACTGCTAGTTCCCAATCAAGATATGCATTAGGATCATATTTACCAGTAAATGGAGGTATCATAAACTTAATTTTTGTTAATGCCTCATCATGTACCTCTCGCTAAACTCTACCCATACCTCGTTGATTGTGGCGGAGTTGTTCGTGATCACAATCAGCGAAACCTCAAGTTTTGTATCAGGGGCATAGCTATCTCTTTCTTCTTCATCTACCTCATCCGCCCAAGAGTGAGCCGGGGATGAAGTGCGACAAACGGGAGAGTCCCCTACCCTTGGCTCACCAGGAGCTGTAGCAGCTGCCAGTGGGAGTTGTCGTCGCTTGAGGTGCTCAATACAGTTGTTGATATTAGCAAGGGTGTCGTTGATCTGATCCAACACATTGTGGAAGTTCTCAGTTTTCTTATTAACCACATGATCAAAGTGTTGCATGAGCATTCTTGTACAAGGGGTGAGGGGCCCTGCACCCTCAACTCTGAAAATTACTCTTCATCCTTGCTACCATGCCTAGATATGTGTGGTCCTGCCATTATTAGTAGAAAACAGGAAATTCACATGAAAGATGTTAGTTCCCTATCACTACTAGGTTCTGGAGGTTTACAAGAGTCGCACAAACTCAAGTTTTTACCAAATTCTTACTAATTCTTACCAAATCAAATAGGTGGTGCAACCGATGGCTGGTTTATGATAAACCCGGCTTGAGTGATAAGTATAGTGATTGTCGGTATGTCGAGACCTATAATGATTAGTAGTAGGTGTAGCTTTGAAGGCTCTAGATATGTAGCAATAGAGAACAATCAATTAATTTCAGAAATTACATAGAATTGAATTATAGCTCATACCTAGCAGTTAGCTTATGTTGCTGATCAACCAAGGATGGAAGAAGGCTAAAATAAATGTATAACAATTCAAAAGAGTGGTAGACACAAGATAATTCAATAGAATACAATATGGAATTGAAAACCACAAGGATTGATCCAAATCTAAAAATTGAAGATTTTCGTCCACTGGACAGTATGTCAGTATTTTGGCCATAATTTTTTTGTCATATGCCTCTTTTTTAATGATTCTTTTTTTCTGTTTCTAGACAGGCGTCGTCGATGGCACCCGCTTGTAGATGGCGACAACGGCGGGCATCAGCACAGCATGGATACGAGTGGCCAGAGCTCTATTCTTTTTAATTTTTGAGCAGCTTTTAGCTTCTATTAATAATCACTATTTATTAGACTAATAAACCACAACTAAATATATAAGCCACAGCAAAAAAAAAAAAAGCCAGAGAAAAGGTGTGCTTCTAAGATTTGTACCTGCCACGTGTGCTCTTTCTAGAGTAGGTGCTGGATAATTCTTTTCCAGTCCTCAGAAAATCCACCAAACCAAGATAAACTCAGCAATCCGGGTCCGGCGGTGAGGGGATCCTCAATTTCTTCTCCTGCTTATCGCTCTACTTCCCATCTTCTTCCTCTCCATCAGCTCGGGTCCGTCTTCCCGCGCAAACCGATGGTATGGAGCCCAAATCGCCCAATAGTACCTCAATGGCCTGATTATTTAGTTGGATTTATGCTAGTTGTTGGTAGATCTAGCTGTTACAAATGAATATTGCTGGGAGGTTCGGATTTGATCCAGCTTAGCTTTTCTCCCATTTACACTCGCTGTTCGTGGGCACTGATTTCGTTCCCCATGCTTACTTGCTGTTCGTAGTTGTTCTATATTCCCAAATATTCCTCTGTTACTGCTAGATCTGACGGTTTGCGCGTTGCATCCTCTGTATTTTGCTGTCTTAATCATCTATATTACAAGATGTGAGCTTACTAGAGCTGCTTCGTTCACACTTATATTGTAGTTGTAGATGGACAAGAGGATGGCTAGAAGAAGAAAGATGATGCTCATTAGGGCTGATGCGTTCATGGCTGCTGCTTTGGTGTCTTTGTATGTCCGGTGTAGGATAAGGAAAAGAAGAGAACCTGTTTAGTCTCCCATAAAAAGAAACTACTTAATCCCCTGTAAAGTCGCAACTATTTAGGTGCAATATCAGTTTTTAAGTACAGATGGAAATCTTATGGTGAATAAAGCACGTCATGTGTTCCATCTTGACAATATTTCAGTTGGGACGAGGGTAACAGTTTGCTTCTCTCTGTAGAGATATTGGTCTAATACTTACCTTCTGATGGAATTATGCGTTCTTCTTGTCAGGCTGACCCAGAGTTGGAAGCTATCAGGCAGAGGAGGATGCAGGAGTTAATGGCCCAACGTGGTGGGGTAAGCTACTGAGCTGCATGGTTAAGGTTGACCTGCAACAGCAATGTCCAATTTTCTTGCTAACACAAGAACTACTTATTGATGTCCCTCAGTTGACTGACTGACTTTGATGTAATGTTAACTTTTAATTAGGTAAATCAGCAAAATGCAGGGCAAGAAAAGGCTCAAGAAGATGCAAACCGGTATGGTCCATTCCTCTACCATCTTCCTCAGAATGTTGTTGCTTGTTATTTATGTGTAACTTTCTGGGCAACACTGAATTGGCTTTGTATCTAATTCTCAATCAGGGAAGCAGAGGAACGCCGACAGATGATGCTTGCTCAGATATTATCTTCTGAAGCTAGAGAAAGGCGTACGCTTTTTTTTATGTCAATTATGGTGCACTTAATGGCTGTTTTAGATCATTTACAATCAAATGATTAGGGTAGCCGGGTAGGGGAAGTTATCACTTATGTGCTTCATTTTTTAACAAGGTAGATGGCCTACCGCTATACAATGGAACTGTTATGTGTTTCAGCAGTTGTGTACTGGCCCAATGGGCATATTTCTGGAAAGCACCATGCTGATTTGCCTCTGCATACTTGGGAATCAGAGATCATCAATATTTTTGACGAATCATTACATTTGTTTCCTCATTTTTATAACATTGAGAACAGATAAAAAAAGGAAATATTGGTTCTATACCATCCAAAGATGTCGACTTTAGCAAAATACCACCGAAAGATCTTGGTTCATTTTAATTTCATTGAAATTTCACACCGTTACCTTTTCTGCCACTTCCGTCCACTTCACTCATCTTGCCGTCTACCCTGCCCTTTTTGTCATTTTCTATTAGCAACCATAGTAACGCTCTGCTCCTCACCTGAATATGTGGTTGATGGTGACGACAGCTGCATCACCTTCCCAACCTAGCTTGTTGCTGGCTCCTTGCCCAATGTCAAAAAGTACCTCCTCCCCAGATCTACTCCCCTGATGCAGTGCTGTCATGGAGCGTCGCCTTCCCCAACTCAGGTGAAGACCTCTGCCTCGAGGAGATGATGCTGGTCGTTGTGGCGTAGAAGGATGAGGTGAGCTTGTGGAGGGAGCTGCTCAGTACCACCACCCATAGGGCCGCAGTCGAATTAGTAGTTGCTGCTGCAAACTGCAGTCCTCACCGACGGTGCAGAAGTCGAAGAGATCCATGGCCACACTTCTCCACTTGGTCAGTGGCAGTACGACAGCGGTAGAGAAGATTCCATTGGTGTAGTAGTGCTTCGGTCAATCAGTACTTGCTAGTGGCTGTGGAAATCAGGTAAATTTTGCGCCCTGGTGGCTAGGAGCAGCTGAGCAGGCGTTGGTTGCAGCTGGTCTGGTGCGGCCTCTTCTACAGGCAGTCTCGGGATTTGGTGTTCACTTGTCTGCTAGAATATGCGAAAAATAGGAAAGGAGCTAACAGATGCTCACATAATGGTAAAAACACTAATGGTGTGGAAGTTTGATGGTCTTAAAGTGAACCAGCAAGTTTCAGTGGTATTTTCCTAAAGTTGACTTCTTTGGGTGGTATGAAACCAATTTTTCCTAAAAAAATATTGGGGAATGGGGATTTAAGCTAGAGAACACCCCTGTTGATTCATTGGAAAAGATTATGCTTAGTGCAGGAGTATTTAGTGAAATCTTGTATGCTATTATGTTGTGTTTAACAAGCAACATGGTGTTAGATGAAAATCAGTGCATTTCAACAGTTAGTGCAACCATTATAGATTCTTAAAGGTCTACACTGACAAAAATTGTATTCACACATTTAAAGATTCATATCATATTTGTGATTGCATCAGCAGTGATGGAATAATTTGAAGCATACTCTTGCCTCTTCATGCAGCATTTGTATGTAATAAATTCTTATCAATTAGATCTGTAGAACTAGAATTTTGTCCTGGTCTCAAAGCATGGTGGTAGTTGATCATAGCATATATTTACATGTATGATTAATCTATATTTCAGAAAATGTTTAGAAAAGGTCTTGCATATCTCTATGTAGTATGCCTGATGGGTGCAGATGTTCTAAATAAGGATTATAGTAGGCTGGAAAACAATCATAAATCTGATCAATAAAGGCGGTGCAATTGAAGGGGAATAAGTTTGGAACCATAGTACAATATTTACTTTGTGTGAAATTGGCAGTCTCCCGCATAGCTTTGGTCAAACCTGATAAAGCAAGAGGGGTGGAGGATGTTCTGCTGAGAGCTGCTCAAACTGGTGGAATATCTGAAAAGGTAATAGATATACAACACATTCCTTGCTGTACTCTTTGCTGCGCCAAGAGACTTGATAGAGTTGGTTTGTAAACTTGTTTCATTTTCTGGTTTGCAGGTTTCTGAAGAAAGGCTTATCTCACTTCTGGAGCAAATCAACACTCACACAAGCAAACAAACCGTAGTTAAGGTATGCAAATCAACACACACAAGCAAAACCTTAGCATAATATACTTCATTAAATCAATCTACTTCCCTTCCAAGTGAGTACAGACCAGCTTCCATAATAACTGATCTGCTTTGAAGTCGAAAGTTTGTTGCAAGCTGTAATTCTTTACCGTGATTGGTAGTATAACATCTATAAATAACTAGCATCTACTTTAAAGTGAAAACATCTAATAAAGATACAATCAGTTTCCCTGGTCATTGGTTACCTTCATGAAAACTCTGGTTTAACAGATTCAGAGGCGTCGGAGTGTCCTCGACGATGATGATTAGCTGCACAAGCTTGCTATATGAGTGTGTGATGAGCTGGTGATGGGAGTCGAAGGGGTGCTGCACCGTTTGCTTAAAAATGGCGATCTGATGTACAATCGACAACCATCAAAACTAGGCACACCTTATGTGGATCTTTAGAGTGTATGTGGTTGAAGTTTATTTGGGGTTACCATTCAGGACGGTCAAACTGTTCGATGTATTTAGGCCTGAAACACTTCAATATTCCTAAATTATGGGTGATTGTATCCAACCCTATCATCTTAATGCAGCCATATTATTACCCCAGCCTGAAAATTTAGACTCCCACGCTGGCGCAAGGCTCCTGGCCCTGCCTTGCCAACGCCACTCATGATATCCTAATCTATAAAATCTATAGTTTTTGCCTACAACTTTTGCACATTATAGAACTTGTAAAGATATACTGGGCGATAGCGACATGAGTTGCATCAAAGGTTAAGCTGTCATATGAAGCAGCTCTTGTTGCTGCAGTAGCTATATAAGATCGTTAGAATGATTACTGACATTTTTTTCCTCCTTTGCCTGACAACCTTATACTACTGTTATATATGGAACACTGGGAACAAGTAGTAACTGTATTCTTTTATCCTGGAAGAAAATTGTTCTTTTTCGCCTACATCCATAGGATCTGATCATCTGACCTATGCATTAACGGGGGAATAAGATTTGAAGAGCATATGGACAACTGCCCACGTTATTAAATTTGTGCACTTGCAGTTCTCCAAAAATCATCAGAAAAATCATGGAGGTAGTACTTATATTTCTATGCGCACCTGCAAAAATTGGTATACAAATTCATCTACGGTGAAGCACAAATGAATTTCACTTTGAAATTTTGTAGATATGTAGTACATATAAAGTAGTACAAGTATGAATATTTTTATATTTTTGAAACCACGTGTTGTGGTTATAGACCAAACAGAGAGAGTATGGTAGTGGAGAGTTAGGTGAGTAATAGCTTCGCCTCTCCCTCACGGCTGATATTGTACTCATATACCCTCTTGGGGAGTGCTTTTACAATAGTACCCTTACATTTGAGTATCCCCTTGGGGTACTTAAGTCATTATACATATCCCGTTTTGGGCCTTACAGGCTTCTAACAGGCCTACTGGGCTTAGGTGGGGGTCACCTCTACAACAGGAGCCTCTCATGGTGAAGGGCTTCATGGGCCGAAGTCATGCCACTGAGCCCTTTGGCCCCCTCCGTCCCATCGGCCTGTGACCCTCGATGGACTAGATACACTTGGCTTCATGCTGATGGTGGCGAGAGCCGGCTTGTCTTCCGGTCCCGGAGCTGCGCGGCTTCGAGGTAGAGGATATCCGGCAGGCCGAAGTCAGGGCGTGACATACCTCGCGCCTCGGATGTTTGCGGGCGCGAAGTAAAGCTTGGGTGGCTGCCCCGGGAGGTGGCTGCGTGGCCTGGTAGTGCGCTTTAATGACGCCCGAAATCGCGCCGGCCTTGTCAGGGGCAGGCTGTCGCGGCCGCTCTATTTGCTCCGCGCTAGGTGGGTGGGGGCACGCGGCAGGCTGTGATTGGAGCGTCGTGGGATGTCAGCGGTCCTACGACCACGGCCATTCGCCTCTTCCCCAGGGAAAGTGGCCACGCGGCAGGAATGCATCGGCGCGTTACGCGCTGATCGCCCACCTACCGCCGCCTGCCGTGGCTGTCGGCGGTTGCGCTGCCCGATCGTGGGTAGCCGAACCGCTGTAATTCTGCCGCTTGATTTTCTGCTTGCAGGGGGAGACGGGGGACTTTATAAGTCATCACCGTGGGCATGCAAACGCTCCCCTTGGCTGCCTGCTTGCTTGTGCTTGCGCGTTCCTTTCCGTTTTCTTGCGCACCCCGTTGCTGCTTCCGCATCCACTCGTGCTCGTCCTCGTAGTGGGAAGAGAGGAATGGCTACGCGCGACGACCGCCCCGCTGACAGTGGCGCTGCCCTCGACGATCCTGCGCACCGTCTTAGTGAGAGCGCGTCGTCGAGCCAGCGCTGCCTGACGCCACCACCGGCGGAGTATCGCCTGGTTCTACGCGACAACAGATAAACCAACCATCGTTGGGATGCCATGAAGAAGTCAAAGGGCCGCTGCTCCTGTGTGCTGGGGCGGAGCCGCGTCACGGAGGAGACCCTCCAAACCCTTCTTCGGGAGAAGAAGCTGGAGGACCGTGCCGGGGCTCGCTTGCCTGGGCCTGACGAGACGGAGCCGAATCCGGGGGAATCGGAGGTAATCGTCTTCGTGGCGTTCTTCGATGCTGGGCTCCGAATCCCGTCGACACTCTTTGTTCGCGAAGTGCTGCGAGCCTATGGGTTGGAGCTGGCGCAGCTGACTCCGACCGCGATCGTCCGGTTGGCCATCTTCACTTGGGCGATGCGGACGGAAGGTACCCGTCCCAGCGCCGATTTGTTCGCCATCCTGCACGACGCACGGTGCCAGCCGAGGAAAATGGAAGGGGAAGCATACTCGAACTTCGGCAGCGTGGACTTCGTGTTGAGGACGGACTGCGCGCACTTGTTCCCCGCGTTGGCTACGCGGGGAAAGTGGGAGTCTGGCTGGACACGGCTGTGGTTCTACCACCTTGTGACGAGCACGAGCGGTCTTCGAAGCCGGGGGGAGCCGATATCATTCAACCGCTGTCCGGATGTGAGGCCCCGGCCCGGCGACGAACAACAGGCGCGAAGACTTGCTGGCATCACCCTCCGGTTCAACATGCGTGACCTCGCGGAGGAGTTCACCATGTACGAGATATCTCCGCTTTCTTGTAACTGGAAGTACGAGCGGCGGGGGCCCGATCGGAAGGACGGCATCCACCCGGGGGTGTCTTCACTCCATAAGCCCTCCGCGCCCTGTAAGTATCACTGCCATAGGCCATGCACCGCCTTGGTGGTCGCAAACCCTTACGCATGACATTCCGCTCTCGCGTGCAATGCGCCGGTTAGAAGATGCAGAGCGCGCGGTGGTTGCGGTTCTTGGACCGTACACGGCGGAAGAGCACAAGGCCCGTGAGTACGCAACTTCCGTGGCAAAGCAAGGGCGGATTAACCGGGTATTCGAGGTTCTGGGAATTCCCGTTCCGGAACGCCCGGTGCCCGCCGAGCGGCGCGACGGTGGTGGCGCCGTCTTCTCGATGTGAGGTCCGGTCGGAGACTATTGTCTCCAGCCCACCGGATGCGCCACGGGTCGAGCTCGAACCGACCGGTTCGGAGAAGCACACTATCCCTGATGAGGCCTTACATGGCGGCGAGGCTGCGGGCCCGAGCCTCGTTGTTCTTGAAGATGATGCCTCATCGCCTCCAACGGCGACCGCGGCCTTGTCGCTGACGACAGCTACCGCGGCTACTAAGGCAACTACGGAAGTGTCGCCTGCATCTCCGAGGGCGAAACGCCCTCAGGTGCAGTCATCGCCACCTTCGAGGGGCCGATTCAGCGTGGCAGGCCCAGTGACCGAGGTCCTGGCACCCAGCGAAGATGTTGCTGAAGCCGAGAGGGTTGTTGCTCCTTAGGCCAGCGAGGTGATCATGACCCAGGTGGAGGCCCGGCGAAGTGCCGCGGTAGAGGGTACTGGAGCTAGGTGTGGTTCGTTTTCCTCCCGTGACTTCGCGAATCTCTCTCCGATTTGCTCGCTTATTCCGTCGACATCAGGCGAGACAAGGTCTCCTAGACGAGTACAAGAATCAAGCAACGGGGGTGCCCGCGAGGTCTCTGGCCTAGTTGAGCAGGGGACTGTGTGTGCCCCAACGGTTGCTGAAGGCGCTGGGCGGGGGCTCTAGGGCTTGACGCCTCCGACTTCGTTCCTCAGTGGGAGACGCTTCGCGCCTTGAGCGAGGTGGCGGAGTACGCTGACGGCCAGCTAGATCGGCAGGCGCTGCAGTCCTGCGGGGGCGACCTTTTAGCGCTCGCGCTAGGTGCTTCGGAGATGAGGGTAACGATCCCTGCTCGCGTTGCATGTCTTTTGCTTATCTGATGGGTAACTCTTGTTCTTGCGCCCGTGTAGACGCTTGCGATCAGCAAAGCCCTCGAGGAGACTCGCGCGCGCGAACGGAGGGCGCTGGAGGACCAGCTGCGTGCCGCCGACGATGCCCACGCCGTCAAGGACGAGCGCATTCGGGTGCTGATGGCGGAACGTGACGAGGCTATCTCCGACGCGCAGTTGGTAGGCGCGAATGCGAAGAGTGCGGCGCTAGCCGCACAACGCGCGATGGAGGAGGCTCAGCGCGTCGCGACGGAGGAGCGGATCGTCCTTCTACAACGAATCTCCACGCTAGAGGCGGAGAAGGAGCAGCTTACTGCTTCCCTTGTAGAGAAGGCCTTATCCTGGGACAACGCGTCTGCCTCTACGTGGGGGCGATGGAGTCTTTGGAGCAGGCCCTCCGGGAGCTTTCCGTGCATGTGGAGGACGCCGCCCATAACCGTCGAGATCTGATGGAGACGCTTGGGCGAATCGAAGAGGGCTCGAGCGTCGCCCTTCGCGGCGCCAAGGCCTTCGGCACCCACTGCGGCTACATGAGTGCTGGTGTTGCCCTCGCCTTGCTGCACGCTGTGGGTGTGAGCACGTCAATAAGCTGGCGAACCCCCAGCTTGACTTGCTCGCCCAGCCCGGGATGATATCTGATGCGGTTCGCGCTGCCCAGCCCGCCATCCGAAATTTTCACAATCGGATTTGGAATTACATCGGGGAGGATGCCCGACGGTTGCTTTGCGGCGGACGCTGCACGACGAGGGGGATGTGCTCCGCTGGCTCGAAGAGGTTCCTCGGCGCGGCGAAGGCGGTGCGGGCGCTCGTCGCGGCGAAGGCGGTGCGGGCGCTCGTCGCGGCGAGGATGGCGCAGACTCGTAGGAATAGTGCCGGGTTTGAGTGCGCAACGCGCCATGTGTATGTCTGCTACTGTAATGCGACTTCTGTCTTATACGAGCTAAGCGACAACTCTCCTGTGCTCTTTGTTATGTAGTATGCTGTGAGCTGGGGTGTCATGTAAGGGGCAGGTCCTCAGGCTTGACCTCGCCCCTCATGCTGATAGTAGCGAGCAGACTTGCGAGAGCCTTGTGCCGCGGACCTCAGACTTTGGAAGTAGTCGCGCGAGCGCTCTGTCCCCTACCTTCCGAAGGGGTGGCAGCGGCGCTGGCGCCTAGTCGAAGTAGTCGCGCGAGCGCTCCATCCCCTACCTTCCGAAGGGGTGGCAGCGGCGCTGGCGCCCAGTCGAAGTAGTCGCGCGAGCGCTCCGTCCCCTACCTTCTGAAGGGGTGGCAGCGATGCTGGCGCCCAGTCGAAGTAGTCGCGCGAGCGCTCCGTCCCCTACCTTCCGAAGGGGTGGCAGCGGAGCTGGCGCCTAGTCGAAGTAGTCGCGCAAGCGCTCCGTTGGGTTACATGCGTGGGAACTTCGACCACGTCTTATTTATACTCCGGGGAGTACGCACAAGGACAGTGCCTGCACGTGCGCGGGGATATCCGCGTCTTGTTTATACTCTGTAGAGTGCGCAGGGATAACATCCGCGTCTTATTTATACTCCGTAGAGTGCGCGCGGAGGCATCCCTCCGCTGCGTCTTGTTTATACTCCGCGGAGTGCGTGCGGAGGCGGACCTCGACGCTACGTCTTATTTAGAGTCCGAAGACTGCGCGCGGAGGCGAGCCTCTGTGCATTGCGGGCTGTGAAATTGCGTGCGGAGGCGAACCTCGACGCTACGTCTTATTTATACTCCGTAGAATACGTGCGGAGGCGGACCTCGACGCTACATCTTATTTAGAGTCCGGAGACTGCACGCGGAGACGAGCCTCTGTGCGTTGCGGGCGGTGAAATTGCGTGCGGAGGCGAACCTCGACGGTACGTCTTATTTATACTCCGTAGAGTGCGTGCGAAGGCGGACCTCGACGCTACGTCTTATTTAGAGTCCGGAGATTGCGCGCGGAGGCGTCCCCCCACGCGTCTTTATTCATACTCATGTATAGTGCGCACGAAGGTAACCCTTTGCGCGCTTTTGGTATGAAACGAGAAATTTTTTGTGTGAACGGTGCACTTTATTAAATTCCCGTTTGCGCGGGTGAGCGGTTACAAGAGGTGAGGCACTAACCGCTGGCCGCTTAAAGGTGGAGACGACCTCAGTTGTCATTGCCCGGTGGTGAAGCTGCATGCGTCTGGAGCCTCTAGTGCCCGGGTGGTTCGCGCAGGAGCGTGGTGGGGCGCCCCACGAAGCCGTGGAAGGTCCTTGCACTCGCATACTCGGCTTAGGCGTAATACCGCCGCAGTCTGTCTGCATTCCACGTGTGGCGGAACGTCTGCCCATCCAAGGTGGCTAAGCGGTATGCTCTCTTCTGTAGGGCCTCCGCGACGATGTACGGGCCTTCCCACCTGGATTCGAGCTTGCCTACCGTCTCCGCATGGAGTGCCATCTTAAGGACGAGGTCTCCTGGTCTGAATTCGCGTGGGTACAGTGAACGATCCCGACCGCGCACCATCTGTCGCGCATACTTTATGACGTGCTGTGTCGCGCTTGCCCGGTCTCCATCAAGGAGGTCCATGGACAATTGGCGCTCCTCGTCTGGTGCTTGGACGAGGACCCTTCGCGAGCCAGCCTTTATTTCTTCAGGTGTGACCGCCTCGTCACCAAAGAGGAGCTTGATTGGCGTGAACCCCGTTGGGCGTGTGATCGTTGTACGAAGGGACTAGAGGACGCTGTGGAGCTCGCCCGGCCACTTCCCCTTTGGTAGCCCGACAAGGCGCTTCTTGATCGCGGCGGAGATAGCACCGTTCGCCCGCTCCACCGCACTGTTGGACTGTGGGTGTCCAACCGAGGCGAACCGGAGTGTGATGCCCACGTTGTCGCAGAATTCTTTGAATGGGGCTGCGTCGAATAGCAGACCGTTGTCGACGGTGATCTCCCTGGGCACGCCGAACCGGCATATGATGTTCTGCCAGAGGAAGCGTTGCATAGCTGTCGAGGTAATCTTGGCCAGGGCTACCGCCTTCGGCCACCTGGAGAAGTACTCCAGAGCGACCGCTACGAACCGCAGGTCACCTGGGGCCCTGGGAAGCGGTCCCACGACGTCGATGCCCCACCGCGCCAGCGGCCATACCAGGGGTATGGGATGGAGGCTTGTCGGGGGCCTGCGGATGGCCCTTCCCATCCACTGGCAACCCCGACAAGGTCGACGCTATCCTGGGTATGGAACCGCCCAAGACGACGAGGGAGGTCCAGAGGCTGGCAGCCCGCATGGCGGCCCTAAGTCGTTTCCTTTCCAGGGCAGCGGAGCGGGGCTTGCCATTTTTCAAGACTCTCCGCGGTTGCGACGGGTTTCATTGGGACGACGACTGCGCAAAGGCCTTTGACGACCTCAAGAAACACCTCGCAGCCCTTCCCACTCTGGTGGCCCCAGCGCGAGAGGCTCCCCTCCTACTTTACCTCGCCGCCTCGACAACGGCGGTCAGCGCCGTCCTCGTCCTCGAAGAGGGTGCTCTCCAGCAACCAGTGTACTTTGTCTCCGAAGCCCTTCAGGGCGCCAAGACGCGGTATACGGAGCTCGAGAAGCTTGATTACGCGCTGGTCATGGCCTTAGGAAAGCTCCGGCATTACTTCCTGGCACACCCGATAACGGTGCCATCCTCGTTCCCTCTGGCGGAGATGCTGCACAATAAGGAGTCCAAGGGGCGAATTGGCAAATGGGCGGCCGAGCTTGCTCCATTCTCCCTCACATATGCCTCCCCTCCAGCTCAACCGGTCCCCCAGTCCAAAGACCCGGTGTGGATGCTCAACACCGACGGAGCTTACGGCGTCACGGGCGCAAGGGTTGGCGCAGTAATTACCACACCTGAGGGGCAGTGCCTGTCGTACTCGGCGCGCCTAGCATTTTCTGCTATGAACAACACGGCTGAGTACGAGGCGTTGCTCTTCGGCCTCGGAAAGCTCAAAGCTCAAAGCGATGGGAGTGTGGCGAGTTCTCGTCCGCACTGATTCACGGCTAGTGGCGGGCCATGTGGACAAGTCATATCAGGCCAAGGACCCGAAGCTAGCTAAGTACCTAGCAGCCGTACGAGCGAGGGAACGGCACTTTTTGGGTGTCACGGTGAAGGCCATCCCTCGGGCAGACAACGAGCAAGCCGATATCCTCGCCAAGGCTGCCAGTCAGCAGCTCCCAACTCCCGGGGGGGGGGGGCATTTTACGAGGTCCTGCCAGCGGCAGCCATCGCGCAAGATAACCGTGATGCGGCCCTCGTCCACCAAATCACCCAGTAGGGTGACTAGGGGAACCCCTTTTCGCTTTTCTGCAGGGCATCGTGGAACCGGACGACCCCACCGAGGCTGAAGTGCTCGACGAAGAGCCTCCAGTGATGACGTTAACACCACGGCACTGGGTCCCTTCGGGGGGCCCAGCGCGCGAGGGACTGCCTTGCGTACACTGTACGTGGGCTACCGCGGGGGTCATTGTCTCCGAGGCCCGGACGTGGGCCATCGCTTGCCGCAACGCCGCGATTTTGGTCCGCGTGAAATGGCCCCCGTAGCCATGCACCTCGCACCATTTGCCGTATTCTAGGATTTCCTGCTCCGCACGCGGCTTCTCATCGCGGCTTCCTTCACGTCCCCCTCCGGTGCGCGGGGTTAAAGCGGTTTCCCGGGGAACGCCTTGCGCAGCGAGGACGTGGCGAGCCTTTTGGGGTCTTCGCCGGGTACGCCGGGGCTTGCGCCTATCGTTTGGCGAGTTTTGGTGCACCCCGTCGTCGACGCGCTCACGAGTGCCACCCACAGACGCTTGCTTGTGTTTTGTTCTCGGGTTGCCTCTTATGCTTCTCCTATGCGGCGACAACTCCGCTTGACTGGCATCGGAGCTGTCGCCGCTGCGCCTCCGCGCGTCCTCCTTGGCCCGGGCCTACGCTTCTATTTTGTCGAAGAGCTTTGCCACCGACTTGAGTGGCTTCCGCGCGTTGTACTCAACGAGCGGTCCCGGGCGGAGACCTTGTATCGCTGCATTGATGATGGTTGCCTCGTTAATGTCCCTGACTTGGCAGCATACCTTGGCGAAGCGTCTGAAGTAAGTCCGGAGCCCCTCCTCGAGTTTTTGCTTGATTGCGAAGAGCTGGTCCGCATCGACACGCTCGACGTAGTTTCCCTGGAAGTTATTATAGAGTCGATCGCGAATCTGCTCCCACGCGTAGATGGACTGCGGCTCGAGGGTGAAGAACCACCAGAGCGCTACCCCTTGTAGCGCGAGGGGAAGTCCCTTGGCCTTCGTGGTGTCATCTCTGCCAGCGGCTTCGATAGCGGTCTCATACACGTGCACGAACTCTCGCGGGTCGGAGTCACCCTTGTACGCCTCGATGACGCTCGGGAACTTAAAGTCCTCAAGCCATGCCGCCTGCTACAGGCCCGCGGAGAGCGGGGACTCCGGGTCTACGCGCCGTAATGGGACGCGACTAGACGTAGGGACGTCGGGCTATCCGCCCTCTCCGGAGCGGGTTCCGATGTCACCGCCGGGGGGCGTGTTGGCTCCGGGCCTCTTGCATGTCTCGCACAGCTCCGCGGAGGTCTGTCATCTCCCGCTGAACGCGCTGAGGGCCGCCAACAGGGCGGTCTCCACCGCGGACGTGGCTGGGGCCGTCGGTGCGCCCGGTGGCGCGATCGGCACGGCGGTGGCCACGGCCTGCGTGCCCAGGCTGCCCGCCGCGTTGTCCTGGAGGACCCTGGAGCTGGTGACGAGGCCCACGTCATTGCCGAGACCGCTCACCGCTCCTGCGCCGGGTGGGAAAGTGGACGTGCATGGGTTGCCACCGCCGGGGTTGGTCGTCGGGGCGGTGGTGGCGGGGTTGTTCGTCGCGGCGGTGGCGGGGTTGGACGTCACATCGTGAACGCCGGTGCTCACAGTCATCACACCTGCATCGCCACCCATACCTGCAGCTGCTAAAGCCGAAGCCCTGGTATTGACGCAGGATTTCGCCGCTTCCGCCTTCTTCTTCGCCGCCGATGGTGAAGCTTTCTTTGGTGCCATCCTCCTTCGGATTTGGAGGCTTGCTCTTGTCCTCCCCACGGACGGCGCCAACTGTTGTGGTTACAGACCAAACAGAGAGAGAGTATGATAGTGGAGAGTTAGGTGAGTAATGGCTTCGCCTCTCCCTCACGGCTGATATTGTACTCATATACCCTCTTGGGGAGTGCTTTTACAATAGTACCCTTACATTTGAGTATCCCCCTTGGGGGTACTTAAGTCATTATACATGTCCCGTTTTGGGCCTTACAGCCTTCTAACAGGCCTACTGGGCTTAGGTGGGGGCCACCCCTACAACACCACGGATTATGCAATTTTTTTAATATTTGGCAAAGATGGGCAGCTGCCCATATGGTCAGCCGAGCATTTCCCGTTAACCGAGCCTATTGAGCTGGGTGAGTCAAGATACATAGAGAGATCATCAGGCTTGGAATGGCCATTTTCCCTTTGGAGGATGGCTTTGACCAAAGCCTGGAAACAACCCGTAATGTCTCGAGCAGAAGTGAATTTTGGGTCAGTCTGGCCCATGCGACCTTGTAATTCCATGTGTAGCCCTTGGGTGGTCGAAAGTTCTGATTTGGCCCCCTAATGTGACCGGAGAGTGCACGAGGTGGTGACCTGGTGTGCTTGTGGAGTGCATGAGGTGGCCAAATACTGTAGCAACACTATAGAAGTACTGAAAGCGATTTTAAGGAAAAACCATTTAAATGTACTTTTTGTAGGAATTTTTAAAAATGAGAAATAAGCTTCAAAAATAATATTTTTTTATGGAGCCTCCTGACATAGGGAACTTGTGTACTTTTTTCCATAATTTGTATTGCTCTGAAATTTTCTTGAAATTTTATTTAATTATACTGTTTGTAGAAAATTTTAATATAGAAAATAAGGTCATGAAATTTTTTTGAAGGCCCATTACACAGTGTACTAGATTGTGTAGTTTTTTTTCATAATTTTGCATGTTCTGAAATTGTCTTGGAAATTAAGGGTTTAGGTCTCGGAAATTACGAATTTAGGTTTTGGAAATTAGGGTTTCATGATTTCAAGTGACTTGGAATGTGAGAGTTTCATTTGACTAATTTCCTCCGGTAACTATTTAACAAGTTTTGTTGTGTCTTCGGTACTGAATTATTTGATTAATGCAAAAATAATGTAAAAATATGTCTGAACAGAAGATCTTTTGCCATGTTTTACATTTAATTATTTATGCCTCATTCATACGGTATAGATTTTGAACACCATTACAGAATGTTATGAACTAAATTATTGTAATTACTGAATGGAAATAATCTGTTGCGTGCTTTTTTGTCACTACATTGGCTTCCTGTATGTGTCCATGTGGATCCTATGTTCTGGTTATCTGGTAGCTAGGCACTCCCCCTTTTCCTGCGACACAGTAAGCGCATTCGCATGTTACCAATATTTTTATGGCCAATGGTCCCTGCGAAGCAAATGTACATTTGTTTAGAAACAAAAGCAGAAATCCAAAAAGTACTATGTTCGAACTTTTTCCAACGTGGAAGTAAGTATGAACAAGTTTAACATATGGTGAAAAATATTTTAACAGGTTACAAGAAAACTTGCTCATTGGATTTTGTTTTCAACAACGCTACTACAAAGGTATGCAGCGACACATGCACTCGGACTATGTAAGAATGCATGCCTTATGGAGAAAAGAATAGCTTGGCGGATAGGATGGCGAGCTACTACGGAATGGCCCGGTCTACTACGTGGACCATAGCCATTTGCCCTGCCTCCCGATGTCAATATTGTAGTCCTCGTCGACCGCCCTGGCCTTGGCCGCTAGTTCGCGCTTTCTCTCGCACTCCCTGCACCTGTATGCCTCAAAATGAGCCTGTGTCTCATATCGAATACACTCACTTCGATCTACGCTGCACTGCTACTCCTCCCTCTCGCGTTCCGCCTTGGCGTCCCACTCCTTGCAGTCCAGGTGCCACTGGTTTTATGAGTGGATCTCCTGGTTGATCCATTTGTGTTACGCGCATAGCGGATTCGGAGAGTACGAGAACAAGGGAGAACTTGTTAGTGCGTGCTAATCATGAAATCATAAAATTGGGGAGAACCGGGGAGAGCTTGTTAGTGCATGCTAATAATAAAATTCCCATATTCCAAATCATTTGAAATCATGAAACCCTAATTTTCGAAACGTAAGGTCCTAATTTCCGAGACGTAAATCCTCAATTTTTGAGGCAATTTAGAAATATATAAAATTTTGGAAAAAATACACAACCAAGTACACTGCATAAGGATCTTTCAAAATAAATTTCAAAATATTGGGACTTTGTTTTCTATATTAAAAAATTCGTTCAAATAGTATACATAAATAAATTATGGAGGAAAATTTTGAACATTTAAAATTACAAAAAATTACACAAGCAACTACACTCTGTTATGTGACTGAGCTTAATGAGTGACGGGAGTGGCGGCGGAGGGGACTTCCCACCGGGGGAACTTGCTAAATAGCTACCGGAGGAAATTAGTAAATGAAACTCCCACATTTCAAGTCACATGAAAGTATGAAACCCTAATTTTTCAAACATAAAATCACAATTTTTGAGATAATTTTAGAATATACAAAATCATGAAAAAACTACATAATCTAGTACATTGTGTAATGGGCCTTTTTAAAAAAATCATACTGTTTCGACATGAAACTATATTAAATAATTCCTATAAATATTATTGTTGTAGGGGTGGCCCCCACCTAAGCCCAGTAGGCCTGTTAGGAGGATGTAAGGTCCGAAATAGGACATATGTAATGACATAAGTGCCCCCGAGGGGAATACTCATGTGTAAGGGTATAACTGTAACAGCCCAGGTTTTTATGAAAATAAAATTAAATAATTAAATAATAAAAATTGAATAAAATAAAACTTAAATTAAAATAAGTATTGTTGTGCCCAAGTTTTAAATTTGGATTTGCCCTGAATTTCTGTTTTTGAAAAAGCTAGATTTGAAAAGCAATTTCAGAAAAACCTAAAATTATTAAATAAAATGATATTTTGATTTTCTGTAAAAATCCTATGTAAAATCAAATATTTGGAGTTTATTTGGTTCCCTGGATTTTTCTGAGTTTGAAAATGTATTTGTGAAATTAAAAGTATTTTTTTTAAAGTATGAAAATTAAGTACCAACAATAGTTGGAAATATTTTTATTAAGTTCCAAATGTCTCCAGAAGGTTCTAGGAATTTTTCTGGAATTTTTGGAGGTCATTTGATATTTTTCTGAGGCTTATTGAATTTTCTGTGCTTTTCTGGAAAAGAAAATCTAAAATCAAAAAAATAAATTTCCCCAGCCTCCCCCTCCGGTCGCCACGTGGATGACCGGATTGCGTCCACGTCGCCGCATCTCCGCCGCCGCTCAATCCCGCCTTCCCCTCTCCCCTGCCTGCCACGTGGCTGCCCCCGATCCCCGCCACGTCGCCCCCACCGCCCCATCCGGCCGCCCGCGCCTCACCCCTCTCTCGGCCATCCGATCGCCGCCCCCGCGATCCCAACCGCCCTCGCTCTCTCTCTCTGCTGCCTGGGCCCGCCTGTCGGGGCTGCCTTCTTCCTCCTTCCGCCCCTTCTTCCCCGTGCGAGCGCCGCCGCCAGGCCGTTGGCCGCCCCGCCCTTTCCGGCCTCTCCCCCACCTCCCGCGTGCGCCGCCCACTCCCCAACCTCCCCCGCAGGACCCGCGCGCCCCCTCCCCGCCGGATTCGCGCCCACTTCCCCAACTCCGCCCGCAACCGCCGCTCGCTCCGGCGAGAGATCCCCGCGGCCACGCCCCTCCTCCGACCCTATAAAACCCCCCTCGGGCTTCGCCTCTTCACACCGCAGCTCCCTCCACCCCCGATTCCTCTCTCCGGTGAGCCTAGCGTCTCGGCGCCGTGCGTACCCGCCTCCGCCGCCGCCTCAGGCTCCGGCGAGCGATTGCCGCCGGCCTGGGCCTTCTCACGCCTCGCCGTCCCCGCCACCGTCTTCGCCGCGCCCTCGCGCACCTCGGAGACACCGCGGCCGAGCCCCTCCACCGCCGGAGCACCACCTCCGCCGCAGCCCGAGCATCCCCGCCGCCTCTCCCTCGCCGCCGGCCCTTTCCCCCACCGCCTCCAGTAAGCCCGCGCCACCACCAGAACCCCCGCGCGCTCCTCTTTCTCCTCCGCCCAGCGCCACTCGCCGCCGGCCACCGGAGCTCCGGCAGGCGCGTCGTCCCCGAGCCCCCTTCTCCGGCCGGCCACGTCAGCATGGCCGTGTCGGCGTGGCAGCTGGCGTGGCGCCACGGCTCGGCCACCCCGGCGCCACCTCACCCCGCCCGTGCCCCGTCAGCGCCACGCCTCCACCCCACCACGTCAGCAACCTCCTTCGGTTCATGGACAGAGTCCACATGGACCCGGGCCCGCATGTCGGCCCCTCTCCCTCATTTTCCTGTACAAAAATAATTCGGCCGAAATTCAAAATTCCCTGGCTGACGCAATGCTGATGTCATAAATCCTTTTTCAGTAGAAAAATAATTCCAAAAATCCAGTTTTTCCATTTTCTCTGAATTTAAACTTCCCGGAGCCCGTTCTCCCTCGTTTTAACTCCGATTTGGCCCATTCAAATTTCTAAATTCATCAAAAATTCCCCTCTATCCATTTCTAGCCTCAATTCAAATATTTGAGTTCATTTTGAATTTAATTTGAATTTATTTGAATTTGGTGGGTTATTTTGACGTGTAGACTTCGACGATTCGGGAAATTTCCTCGACGAAGATTCAAGCCAATTTGAAGAGCAAGGCAAGTCACCCTCCTTGATCATGTTGATCCCAGTTTTCAAAATAAAATTATGTTGATTTAAATTATGTTGCATGCATATTTTTATTCAGCGTATTTCAATTCAGTTTTAAATATAGTTAATGCCTATTTGTTAATTCTCCCATTGTTATTGAATTCCTCATACCTTGTCACCCTAGAATCAAACTCTAGTTAATACATTAGTGTTGGCTAGAGAATTTAATCAAATGCTTAGCCCTGCTCAATCATATAATTTTGTTTTGGGATATCTTTCACATAAAATGATAACCCTGCTTACATAAAATGATGTACTCTTGACTTTGGTGAGTCAAGGAGGTTTATGAATTATTTTGAAAACAAATATAAACCTGGTTTAGACTTAGGTAATTGGTTAGAGTGGTGGGTGCAGGCATGCCCTGTTGGTTGGAGCCGCAGTGGTTGATTGTCGTGCACAGGGGTATGTGGTTGGGCCTGAGTCAGATTAAGGACCGGTCTGTGAGCTACTGTTGCAAAGCCCTAATCGTACTACCACATGGCTGGTATGGGACAGCCCTGGCTGAATAATTTGCGAAGTCCCAACCTGAGTTGAGTCGTAGGTTGAAAGTGAGCGTGATTGGTGCCATGTGAAGTCTCACTTGGGCGAGCGTGGTTAAGCCATGAGAAGTCTCGTCTAGGCTCAAGAGGGGGTCCCGGTCTGGTGGATTCCTTACTGGGGTGAAACCTTAGAGTTGGCTCGACCAGGTTGAAGGCTTTGCATTGTAAAGGCCTTGTCATGACTCCTTGCCGCACACCTAAGGAAGTGTGTAACTTGCGTGGCACAAAAGGATGATCGTGTCTTGTGGGTAAAGCTGTACAACCTCTGCAGAGTGTATAATCTATCCTGGATAGCCGTGCCCACGGTCATGGGCATGCTGAGTAAAAGTTTTTCATGGATTAGACTTTGTTTTTCAAAAATGTTTTCGAAAACCTTGTGGACAGATGGAATCCACGAGAGATGAAAACCTTACGGATGGATGGAATCCGTGAGAGATTGAAATCTGGTGAATGGATGGAATTCATCAGAGTTGCGCAATGAAAGCGTGTGGATGGATGGAATCCATACGTGATCTTTTGGAAAAGATGGTCCGGGTGGGATGCCCGTTGATAGGTTGGTGTATGGTCGGAGCCTGCACTGACGGTATTACTTTCTGCTACAAGTAAAGCTTTTACTTACTGTATTAAATTCAGCAATTTCAATCTACTTATTGTATTTCTTAAATGCTGTTTTATGCAAACTAACCCTATAAGCCTTCCATTGAAGCCTTTAACATTATGTTGCATTTTCCCGGGTGATTTGCGGAGTACAAGTTTGTACTCACCTTGCTTTTTCCACACAGAGAAGGAAGACGTCAACTACGGTGAAGATCTGGTCGAGTAGGCCGCGTCTTACTGTCGTTTGCCTGTGGGCAGGCTTGGGCTTCGCTATTTATCAGTTTGCTTCCGCAGTTATTTCCTTTATTTATTTTTGCCATTGAGCATTGATGTAAGACTTGGCCATAGGGCCGTATCTTTTATTTAATAAAATCAGTCGTTTGTGCTTGGTATTTATCTTTGTTGTGACTGTGTGCACTAGCTGATCCTGGACTAGTGCGATTTACACAGAGGATCCAGGAGTCGTTACTCCGGGTTCCGACAATAACTGTACAAGCACTCACCATTTGGATATATATGTGTGGCATAGGCCACGGGGAGGACCCCGAAGCCATTCATTTTACTCAACTCTCCACTACCACACACTCTCTCTCTGTTTGGTCTGTAACCACAACAGTTGGCGCCGTCCGTGGGGAGGACAAGAACAAGCCTCTAGGTCTGAAGGAGGATGGCACCAAGGAAAGCTTCACCGTCAGCGGCGAAGAAAAAGGCGGAAGCGGCGAGGTCTTGCGTTAGCACTAGGGCTTTGGCTTTAGCAGCCGCAGGTACGAGCGGTGGTGCAGGTGCGACCGCGAACCCCGCCACCGACGCAACGCCCGACCCCGCCACCGACGCGACGACCGACCCCACCAGCACCGCCCCGACGACCAACCCCGGCGATGGCAACGCAGGCGCATCCATTTTCCACCCGACGCAGAAGCGGTGAACGGCCCCAGCGGCGATGCGAACCTCGTCACCGGCTCCAGGGTCCTCCGCGACAGCGCGGCGGGCAGCCCGGGCGCGCAGGCCGTGATTACTGCCTTACCGGTAGCGCCGCCAAGCGCACCGATGGCCCCAGCCACGCCCGCGGCCCTTAGCGCGTTTCAGCGGGAGCTAACAGACCTCCGCAGAGCCGTGCGGGACATGCAAGTGGCTCGGAGCCAACACCCCCCCGACGGTGGCATCCGAACCCCCTACGTCTAGTCGCGTCCCATCGCGGCAAATAGATCTGGAGTCCCCGTTCTCCGCGAGCCTACAGCATGCGGCTTGGCCCGAAGGCTTCAAGTTCCCGAGCGTCGTCGAGGCCTACAAGGGCGATTCCGACCCGCGAGGCTTCGTGCGCGTGTACGAGACCACTATCGAAGCCGCTGGCGGAGACGACACCACGAAGGCAAGAGGACTCCCTCTCGCGTTACAAGGCGTGGCGCTGTCCTGGTTCTTCTCCATTGAACCACAGTCCATCTACGCGTGGGAACAGATCCGCGACCAACTCTACAACAACTTCCAGGGAAACTACGTCGAGCGTGTCGATGCGGACCAGCTCTTCGCAGTCAAGCAAAAACCTGATGAAAGGCTCCGGGATTACTTCAAGCGCTTCGCGAAAGTGCGCTGCCAGGTCAAGGACGTCAACGAAACAACCGTCATCAACGCAGCAACACAAGGTCTCCGCCCGGGACCACTCGCTGAATATAACGCGCGGAAGCCACTCAAGTCGGAGGCAGAGCTCTTCGACAAAGTGAAAGAGTACGCCCGAGCCGAAGAGGACGTACGGAGGCGCAACGGCAACGGCTCCGACGCCGGGCAAGCGGAGGGCTTGTCGCAAAGAAGCAGCGCAAGAGACAACCCGAGGACGGAACACAAGAAAGTGTCCGCAGGCGACACTCGTGAGCCCGTCGACGATGGGGTACACCAAACCTCACCAGGCGACAGGCGTAAGCCCTGGCGTAACCGGCGGAGACCCCAAAAGGCCCGCCATATCCTTGCTGCGCAGGGCATTCCCCGGGAGGCTGCGTCAACCTCGCGCGTTGCAGGGGGACGCGAAGGAGGCGGCGATGCGAAGCCGCGCGCGGAGCAGGAAATCTTAGAATACGGTAGATGGTGCGAGGTACACGGCTACGGGGCCATTTCACGCGTACATGCACCAAAGTTGCGTTGTTACGACAGGCGGTGGCCCATGTACGGGCTTCGAAGACATTGACCCCCGTAACAGCCCACGTACAACATAGGCAAGGCGGTCCCTCCCGTGCTGGGTCCCCCGGAGAGACCCAAGGCCGTGGCATTAATGTCATCGATGGAGGCTCTTCGTCGAGCACTTCCCCGGCACAACTACCTCGGCGGCCGTCCCATTGCAGCATCACCTTCACGTCAGCCGATGCCCAGGGCGTAGAATTCCCCCATCAAGATCCCTTGGTCATCCAGGCCGACATTGCAGGTTGCGATGTCAGGCGCATCCTCATTGACGGAGGGAGCTCCGCAAACATTTTGTTCGTGGAGGCCCTTGATCGTATGGGAATACCTCGGAGTCTATTAAAGCTTCGGAAGCCCCCCTTCAGGGCCTCGGAGGGCAGCCTCTGAAGGCTCTGGGTCAGGTTCGCCTCCAAGTCTCCTTGTGCCAGGCCGACAACGCCAGGACCGAAGATGTCGTCTTCGACGTCGTGGACGTCTCGTATCCGTACAATGCCATACTGGGCCGGCCTGCCATCAACTCCTTCGAAGCCGTCCCACACTACGCATTCCTATGCATGAAGCTCCCAGGACGGCGGGGCGTCATCACCATCTTCGGCGATCAGGATATGGCTCGGAGCATCGAAACCGAAGCTGGACGCTTGCACTGCAAGGTGCACACCCTCACCGACAAATACCAGGCGGACACGCCATCCGCTCCGGGATGGACACCTAAGCCCCACCCGGAGGGCGGGGTGAAGAGGGTGCCGCTCCAAGCGAAGGGCCAGTTCGTATCCATAGGCGAGGGCCTCCCTCCGGAAGTAGAGCAAGACTTGCTCCGAGTCCTCCAGGCCAACATAGACGTCTTCGCATGGTCCCCGGAAGATATCAAAGGAGTGGACCGCGCCCTCATCGAACATAACCTTGCGATCCGCCCTGACGCCAAGCCCGTCAAGCAGAAACTTCGCCGTATGTCCATGGATCGGCAGCAAGCGCCCAAGGTGGAGGTGGCGAAGCTCCTTCGAGCAGGGGTTATCCGCGAGGTTCAACATCCGGACTGGCTCGCCAATCCGGTGTTGGTCAAAAAGGCCAGCGGCGCCTGGCGCATGTGCATCGACTTCACCGCCCTCAACAAGGCATGCCCGAAGGACGATTACCCTCTATCGCGCATAGATCAACTGGTCGATGCTACCGCCGGATGTGAGCTCATGAGCTTCTTGGGCGCCTACTCCGGCTACCATCAGGTCTACATGGCCAAGGAGGACGAGGATAAAACCAGCTTCATTACGCCGGTAGGGACCTTTTGCTTCGTAAGGATGCCCTTCGGCTTGAAGAACGCGGGAGCAACCTTCACCCGCCTCGTCGCGCTGGCCCTGGCCGCCCAGCTAGGGAGGAATGTGGAGGCCTATGTGGACGACATGGTAGTAAAAACCAGGCAGCTCGCCTCCCACGGCCGGGATCTTCAGGAGACTTTTGACAACCTCCGGAAGGCGGGCATTAAGCTCAATCCGGACAAATGTGTCTTCGGTGTACAGGCGGGCAAGCTCTTGGGCTTCCTCGTATCCGGGCGAGGCATTCAAGCGAACCCCGACAAGGTTGACGCTATCCTGGGCATGGAACCTCCCAAGACGACACGGGAAGTCTAGAGGCTGGCAGGCCGCATGGCGGCCTTGAGCCGTTTCCTCTCCAGAGCGGCGGAGCGGGGCTTACCATTTTTCAAGACTCTCCGTGGTTGCGATGGGTTTTATTGGGATGACGACTGCGCAAAGGCCTTCGACGACCTCAAGAAGCACCTCGCAATCCTTCCCACTCTGGTGGCCCCAGCACCAGAGGCTCCCCTCCCACTCTACCTCGCCGCCTCGGTAACGGCGGTCAACGCCGTCCTCGTCCTTGAAGAGGGCGCGCTCCAGCGGCCAGTGTATTTTATCTCTGAAGCCCTCCAGGGCGTCAAGACGCGATATACCGAGCTCGAAAAGCTTGCTTACGCGCTGATCATGGCCTCAAGAAAGCTTCGGCATTACTTCCTGGCGCACCCGAAAACGGTGCCGTCATCGTTCCCTCTAGCAGAGATGCTGCACAACAAGGAGTCCACGGGGCGAATTGGTAAATGGGCGGCAGAGCTGGCCCTATTCTCCCTAACGTACGCCTCTCGAACGGCGATCAAGTCTCAAGTTCTGGCGGACTTCCTCGCGGAATGGACCCCTCCAGCTCAGCCCGCCCTCCAGGTCGAAGACCCGGTGTGGACACTTAACATCGACGGAGCGTACGGTGTTGCGGGCGCAGGGGTGGGCGCCGTTATCACCACCCCAGAGGGGCAGCGCCTGTCGTACTCGGCGCGCCTAGCGTTTCCGGCTACGAACAACACGGCCGAATACGAGGCGTTACTCTTCGGCCTAGGTAAGCTCAAAGCGATGGGAGCAAGGCGAGTCCTCGTCCGCACTGATTCCCGGTTGGTGGCGGGCCATGTGGACAAGTCATACCAGGCCAAGGACCCGGAGCTAGCCAAGTACCTAGCAGCCGTACGAGCGAAGGAACGACACTTTTTGGGTATCACGGTGAAGGCCATCCCTCGAGCAGACAACGAGCAAGCTGACGTCCTGGCCAAGGTTGCCAGCCAGCAGCTCCCAACTCCCGAAGGGGCATTTTACGAAATCCTGCCAGCGGCGGCCATAGCGCAGGATAACCGGGATGCGGCCCTCGTCCACCGGATCACCCAGCAGGGTGACTGGCGGGAACCTCTTTTCGCTTTTCTACAGGGCATCGCGGAACCAGACGACCCCTCCGAGCTCCGGCGTTTGCAACACCGCGCTAGGTCCTTCCAGGTGCTCGATGGGGCGCTCTACAAGAAGGGGGTCTGCGCACCGCTCCTGCGATGCCTCCCGCGCGAAGAGGGAAAGCGCCTTCTCGCAGAAATTCATGCGGGTCTCTACGGCTCGCACCTCCAACCAAGGTCTCTGGTGGGCAAGGCATTCAGGCAGGGTTTTTATTGGCCAACAGCCATCGCGGATGCCCAGGACCTCGTGCGCCATTGTCAAGGGTGCCAGTGGATGGGCAGGGCTATCCACAGGCCCCCGACAAGCCTCCATCCCATACCCCCCGTATGGCCGCTGGCGCGGTGGGGCATCGACGTCGTGGGACCACTTCCCAGGGCCCCAGGAGACTTGCGATTCGTCGCGGTTGCTCTGGAGTACTTCTCCAGGTGGCCGGAGGCGGTAGCTCTGGCCAAGATTACCTCGGCAGCTCTGCAGCGCTTCCTCTGCCAGAACATCATATGTCGATTCGGTGTGCCTAGGGAGATCACCGTCGACAACAGCCTGCAATTCGATGCAGCCCCATTCAAAGAATTCTGCGGCAACATGGGTATCACCCTCTGGTTCGCCTCGGTCGGACACCCACAGTTCAACGGGGCGGTGGAGCGGGCAAACGGCGCTATCTCAGCCACAATCAAGAAGCGCCTCGTCGGGCCACCAAAGGGGAAGTGGCCGGGCGAGCTCCACAGCGTCCTCTGGTCCCTTCGCACAACGGTCACACGCCCCACGGGGTTCACGCCATTCAAGCTCCTCTTCGGTGACGAGGCGGTCACACCTGAAGAAATTAAGGCTGGCTCACGGCGGGTCCTTGTCCAAGCACCAGACGAGGAACGCCAATTGTCCGTAGATCTCCTTGACGGTGACCGGGCAAGCGCAACACAACACGTCATAAAATACGCGCGACAGATGGTGCGCGGCCGCAATCGTTCGCTGTACCCGCGCGAATTCAGACCAGGGGACCTCGTCCTTAAGATGGCACTCCACGCGGAGATGGTAGGCAAGCTCGAGTCCAAATGGGAGGGCCCGTACATCGTCGCGGAGGCCCTACAGAAGGGAGCGTATCGCCTAGCCACCTTGGAGGGGCACACGCTCCGCCACACGTGGAATGCGGACAGGCTGCGGCGGTATTACGCCTGAGTCGAGCACACGAGGGCAAGGGCCTTCCACGGCTTTGGCGGACGCGAGCGGCTAGCGGTTAGTACCTTAACCCTTGTAACCGCTCACCCGCGCAAACGGGAATTTAATAAAGTGCATCGTTCATGCAAATTCTCTCGTTTTCATATCAAAAGCGCGTGAAGGATCACCTTCATGTGCACTGTGCATGAGCATGAATAAAGACGCGTGGGGGGACGCCTCCGCGCGCAGTCTACGGACTCTAAATAAGACGTAGTGTTGAGGTCCGCCTCCGCACGCACTCTACGGAGTATAAATAAGACGTAGCGATGAGGTTCGCCTCCGCACGCAACGCGCGGAGGCTCGCCTCCGCGCGCAGTCTACGGACTCTAAATAAGACGTAGCGTTGAGGTCCGCCTCCGCACGCACTCTACGGAGTATAAATAAGACGTAGCGATGAGGTTTGCCTCCGCACGCAATTTCACCACCTGCAACGCGCGGAGGCTCGCCTCCGCGCGCAGTCTACGAACTCTAAATAAGACGTAGCGCGAGGTCCGCCTTCGCACGCACTCTCCGGAGTATAAAAAAAAGAAGACGCGGATGCTATCCCTGCGCACTCTATAGAGTATAAACAAGACACGAACCCCGCGCACTCATGGGCGTTGCCCGTGCGTACTCTCCGGAGTATAAAAAAGACGTGGAGGTCGATCCCACGCACTCTCCGGAGTATAAAGAAGACACGGATGCTATCCCTGCGCACTCTACGGAGTATAAACAAGACGCGAACCCCGCGCACGCATGGGTGTTGCCCGTGCGTACTCTCCGGAGTATAAAAAAGACGTGGAGGTCGATCCCACGCACTCTCCGGAGTATAAAAAAGACGCGGATGCTATCCCTGCGCACTCTACGGAGTATAAACAGGACGCGAACCTCGCGCACGCATGGGCGTTGCCCCAGTGAGTACTCTTCAGAGTATAAATAACACGTGGGTACTCCCAAGTGCGCGCAGGCACTACCCTTGAGCGTACTCCCCGGAGTATAAATAAGGCGTGGTCGAGTTCCCCACGCATGCAACACACTTCGAAGGGTAGGGGACGGAGCGCTCGCGCGTCTACTTCGACTAGGCTCTAGCCCCGCTGCCACCACTTCGAAGGGTAGGGGACGGAGCGCTCGCGCGTCTACTTCGACTAGGCGCCAACCCCGCTGCCACCACTTCGAAGGGTAGGGGACGGAGCGCTCGCGCGTCTACTTCGACTAGGCGCTAGCCCCGCTGCCACCACTTCGAAGGGTACGGGACGGAGCGCTCGCGTGTCTACCTCGATTAGGTGCCAGCTCCGCTGCCACCACTTTGAAGCCCGGTATTCGAGGCGCAAAGTGTCCGCAAGTCTGCTTGCTACTATCCGAGCGAGGGGCGACATCAAGCCTGGATAAGCTCACAACATATTACATAACAAAAAGAGCACGGGAGAGTTGTCACTTAGCCCGAGTAAGACAGTTGCATTACAAAAGCAGACATACGCACGGTGCGGAACGCACCAAAACCCGAAAATATTCCTGTGAGTCCGCGCCATCTTCGCCGTGGCGAGCGCCCGCACTGCCTTCACTGCGCCGAGGGACCTCTTCGAGCCAGCGAAGCACACCCCCCTCGTTCCGCAGCGTCCGCCGTAAAGCAACTGTGGCAGCGCCCTCCCCGATGTAATTCCAAATCCGGTCATGGAAGTTTCGGGTGGCGGGCTGGGCGGCGCGCACGGCATCAGATATCACCCCGGGCTGGGTAGGCAAGTCAAGCTGAGGGTTCGCCAGCTCACTGACATGCTCACACCCACCGGCGTGCAGCAGGGCGAGGGCAAGGCCAGCACTCATGTAGCCGCAGTGGGTGCCGAAAGCCTTGGCGCCGGAGAGGGCGACGCTCGAGCCCTCCTCGATTAGCCCAAGCGTCTCCATCAGGTCTTGGCAGCTGTGAGTGGCGTCCTCCACATGCATGGAAAGCCCCCGCAGGGCTCGCTCCAAAGACTCCATCGCACTCCACGCGGAGGCACACGCGTTGTCCCAGGATAACGCCTTCTCAGCAACGGAGGCAGTAAGCTGTTCCTTCTCTGCCTCTAGTGCGGAGATTCGCTGAAGGAGGGCGGTCTGCTCCTCCGCCGCAACGAGCTGAGCCTCCTCCATCGCACGCTGTGCGGCCAGTGCCGCGTTCTTCGCGTTCGTGCCCACCAACTGCGCGTCGTTGATAGCCTCGTCCCGCTCCGCCATCAGCACCCGAATGTGCTCGTCCTTGGCGGCGTTGGCGTCATCCGCGACGCGCAGCTGGTCCTCCAATGCCCTCCGCTCGCGCGCGTGGGTCTCCCCGAGGGCTTTGCTAATTGCAAGCGTCTACACGAGCGTAACAACAAAGGTTATCCATCACATAAGCAAAGAATATGCATCAAGGACAGAAACCATTACGCTCATTTCCGAGGCACCCAGCGCAAGCGCCAAAAGGTCGCCCCTGCAGGACTGCAGCGCCTGTCGATCCAGGTGGCTGCCAGCATACTCAGCCACCTCGCTCCAGGAGCGAAGTGTCTCCCACCGAGGGACGAAGTCAGAGACGGCAAGCCCTATAGCCTCCGTCTCAGCGCCTTCGGCACCAGTTGGGGCGCGCATACTCCCCTGCTCAACCAGGTCGGTGACATCGCGGGCACCCCCATTGCTCGATTCTTGTCCTCGTTTGGGAGACTTTGTCTCGCCTGATGTCGACGGAATAAGCGAGCAAATCAGGGAGAGTTTCGCGGGAGGAAAATGAGCTACACCTACCTCCAGTACCCTCTACCGCAGCCTCCACCTGGGTCATGATCACCTCGCTGGCCGGAGGAGCGACAACCCCCCGGCCTCAGGAGCATCCCCGCTAGATGTCAGGACCTCAGTCACTGGGTCTGCCACGCTGAACCGGCCCCTCGAAGATGGGGGCGACTGCACCCGAGGCCGTTTCGCCTTCGGAGTCGCAGGCGAAGCCTCCGTGGTTACCTGGGCGGCCGCGGACGCCGTCGTCAGAAACAACGCCGCGGTTGCCGCTGAAGGTGACGAGGCGTCGTCTTCAAGGACAACGAGGAGTGCGCCCGTCGCCTCGCCACCATATAAGGCCTCGTCGGGAGTGACGTGCCTTCCCGAACCGGTCGATCCGAGTTCAGCGCCCGCCTCGCCCTCCATCCTCCTGCTCTCGATCGGCGGCACGACCGACGAGCTGAAGGCGATGGTCTCCGACTGGACCTCGCATCGAGGGGATGGCGCCACCGCCGTCGCACCGCTCGGCGATTCCGCAGGCATCGGGCGCTCCGGAACGGGAATCTCCAAAACCTCGCATACCCGATTAATCCGCCCTTGCTTTGCCAAGGAAGTTGCGGACTCACGGGCCTTGTGCTCCTTTGCCGTGTACGGTCCAAGAACCGCATCCACGGCGCGTTCCGCATCTTCCAACCGCCGTACTGCACGCGCAAGCGGAATATCATACGTCAGGGTTTGCAACCAACCAAGGGGTATTCGGCCTATGGCAAGGATACTTACAGGGTGCGGAGGGCTTATGGAGCGAAGACACCCCCGGGTGGATGCCGTCCTTCCGGTCGGGCCCTGCCGCTCGTACTTCCAATTACAAGAAAGTGGGGAAATCCCGTACATGGTGAACTCCTCGGCGAGGTCACGCATGTTGAACCGGAGTGCGACCCCAGCAAGTCTCCGCGCCTGTTGCTCGTCGCTGGGCCGAAGCGTCACGTCCGGACAGCGGTCGAATGATATTGGCTCTCCCCGGCTTCGGAGGCCGCTCGTGCTCGTCACGAGGTACTAGAACCACCGCCGTGTCCAACCGGACTCCCACTTTTCCCGCGAAGCGAACGCAGGAAACAAGTGCGAGCACTCCGGCCTCAGCACGAAGTCCACGCTGCCGAAGTTCGAGTAAGCCCCCCTTCCACCTTCTTCGGCTGGCACCGGGCGTCATGCAGGGTGGCGAACAACTCGGCGCTGGGACGGGTACCCTCTGTCCGCATCGCCCAAGCAAAGATGGCTAACCGAACGATCGCGGCTGGAGTCAGCTGCGCCAACTCCAATCCATACGCTCGCAGCACTTCGCGAACAAAGTATGTCACCGGGATTCGGAGCCCGGTATTGAAGAACGCCACGAAGACGATCGCCTCCGACTCTCCCGGAGTCGGCTCCGTTTCGTCAGGCCCGGGCAAGCGAGCCCCGGCACGTTCCTCCAGCTTCTTCTCCCGAAGAAGGGTTTGGAGGGTCTCCTCCATGACGCGGCTCCGCCCCAGCACACGGGAGCAGCGACCCTTGGACCTCTTCACGGCATCCTAGCGATGGTGGGTTTGCTTCTTGTCGCGCGGAACCAGGCGGTACTCCGCCGGTGGGGGTGTTAGGCAGCGCTGGCTCGACGAGGCGCTCTCGCTAAGGCTACGCGCAGGATCGTCAAGGGCGGCACCCTTGTTAGCTGGAAGGTCGTCGCGCGCAGCCATTCCTACTGCGGCAACGAGCAAGCACGGATGCGAGAGTAGCAGCACGATGCGCAGGTAAAACGGGAAGGAACGCACAAACAAGCAAGGGGCCAAGGGGAACGACCGCATGCCCACAGTCGCGACTTATAAAGCCATCCATCTCCCCCGCAGGCAGAAGATCGAGCGGCAGAATTACAGCGGTTCGGCTGCCCACGATCGGGCAGTGCAACCGCTGGCAACCACGGCAGGCGGCGGTAGGTGGGCGATCAGCGCGTAATGCGCCGATGCATTCCCGCCGCATGGCCACTTTCCCTGGGGAAGAGGCGAATGGCCGTGGTCGTGGGAACGCTGACATCCCACGACGCTCCAATAACAGCCGGACGCGTGCCCTCACCCAGTGCAGGGCAGACGCAGCGGCCGCGACAGCCTGCCCCTGACAGGGGCCAGCGCGATTCCATGTGTCATTAAAGCGCAATCCCAGGCCACGTAACCGTCTCCCCGCGCTAGCGCTGCACCATGCGGAGCATTCCCCGAGACTCGGCTGCCCGAGGCAGCCGGCCAAGTTTGCCTCGCGCCCACAAATACCCGGAGCGCGAAGTAGGGCATGCCCGGACCTCGGCCCCGTCGAAGCCTTTGGCCTGCCCGGTGCCTTCGGCCTCGAGGCCGCGCCAGCTTCGGGACCCGAAGACAGCCCTCGCGCAAGCACGAGCGGACGTGCGAACTATCCAAGTCATCAAGGATCACAGGCCGATGGGACGGAGGGGGCCAAAGGGCTCAGCGGCATGGCTTCGGCCCGTGAAGCCCTTCGCCATGAGAGGCTCTTGTTGTAGGGGTGGCCCCCACCTAAGCCCAGTAGGCCTGTTAGGAGGATGTAAAGTCCGAAATAGGACATATGTAATGACATAAGTGCCCCCGAGGGGAATACTCATGTGTAAGGGTATAACTGAACAAGCACTCACCATTTGGATATATATGTGTGGCATAGGCCACGGGGAGGACCCCGAAGCCATTCATTTTACTCAACTCTCCACTACCACTCTCTCTCTCTCTGTTTGGTCTGTAACCACAACAATTATAATTAAATAAATGTTTGAGAAAATTTCATAACGGTAAATATTATTTTTAGAGCTCATTTGTCATGTTTACAAATTCCTATAAAAATACATTAAATGGTTTTCTTGAAAAATTGCTACAAGCCTACAATGCTTCTACAGTGTTGCTAAAGTGTTTTGGTCTTCTCGGGCGCTCTCCGGCCGCATTAATGGGCCAAAGAATTACGGCGCCGCGTGGGCCAGATTGCCCAAATTTCAGCAGAAGTAGACAGATCTTCCAGGGCAACTGATGAAAAAGCACCATGTCGGCTTCTACTGCTAGTGTACACTAAAGGCGTGTGATGTATCAATTTATGCAGTAGTTGATTAGTTGTTGATATGATGTATTCGGGCTGCTTTGCTGCTGTCGAAAGTGGTATTCATACGTAACAACTGAGCAATAGCAGTAACATTTCTGGTGAAGCCGGACACTAGATCAATCCATGCATACAGTATAACTTGTTATGAATATTGTATGTATATTGATGAGGCCCAAAGGGCAATATATATAGAGAGTACAAGAGAGATATAAGGAAACAAATAAGAGTCATATTTTATCTCTAATACCTTATCTCTAATACCCTTAACACCCCCCACAAATGCAAGGCGTATGCAATAACATTGCATTTGAAAAAGGGTTAATACTAAAATAAGAAATATCCGACATCCGAGTCGTGATAAAGTCGTCGTTGCGTGCAGTCGTCGAATAAACTGTCAAATCAAGCCGAAGAGGAATAGATAGAAGCATGACGGCACAGATCGAAGCCTGAGACGGCGACGGCGCAGTGCACAAAAAGCGCAACGGAGGCGCGGTGCAGAAGAAGCGCGGCGGCCTTAAAAACTCGGGGCGGCGGCTCAAAGAGAAGCGGCGACATCATAAAGACTTCTACGATCTGCAGCGGCTCAAGGAAAAGAGCAGCGGCTGTTGCCATGCAAAAGAAAATTCCTACACTTCTATGACTGACAATAAATTTGTGGACTTGCACGGCTTCGACGAACTAAAAAATTAGAGACTACAGATTTAGATGGACGCAGCGGAAGACTCACGAAAAATAACCAAAGACAGAAAGACTGACTAAAAGAAATCAGCCGCAGAAAATCCCACTCCCTCAAAAATCCCTCTCTCTCTCTTCACCTCTTCCCACCCGTAACTCCTCCCCTCTCTGTATTTCTCCATCTCTCTCCCTCACACCCGCGAGCACGAGGGGCGACGCTGGGGCGGCGGTCGGACCCAAGCGGGGAGAGCTCGGCGGCGAACACAGGAGCGGCGACGGCGGCGCGGGCGCGGCGGCCTGGAGGCGGTGGCGGCTGAAGGAGGCCAACGGCGGCGCAGCAGCTGGGAGCCGGCGGCAGCGGCGAGGAGGGCGCCGTCGAGGAAGACCGGGGAGAGCAGATCCGGCAGCGAGAAGCCTGGATCCAGTGGCGGAGAGGCCGGATCCGAGGTGGCGCCGGCCGGATCCGGGGGAGAGTCGGCCTGGAGCGGCGGCGGCGGTCCAAGAAGAGGACAACAACGACGCGGGAGCAGAGGCGACAGGAGATCCGTCTCGGCGGCGCGATGAGGCGGCTGGCGGCCGGGAGATGACCACCCGAGGCGGACACGGGGCGCCGATGCAGACGCGGATCCAGTCGGACTGGCTGGGGAAGGCGTCCGGACACGCGTTCGTGGTCGCGCCGGCGAGAAGATCCAGAAGGTGGCTGCCCCTGGGAGTGGAGCACATTCCTCCCGGGGGCGGCGACGGTGGCGGCCGGCGGTGAACGGCGGCGGCCGGAGCGAAAGTAGATCGAGGTTAGGGTTTTGACCTAAGCTCTGATACCATGTTATGAATATTGTATGTATATTGATGAGGCCCAAAGGGCAATATATATAGAGAGTACAAGAGAGATATAAGGAAACAAATAAGAGTCATATTCTATCTCTAATACCTTATCTCTAATACCCTTAACATAACTAATAAACAAAAGAAGCGATCTAAAAAAGCACTAATAAAGCGCCCGTTACAATACGTCACAAACTTGCAAATCGGCAGAAACACAACGAGATCCATATTGGCGAGCGGCGAGCCATGCATCGAGTTTTATAGGCATTGCCACATCTATCCATGGTAAAATATGGCGAATCGCACTTTTTGTGGCTAAAAAATTGGTGATCACACCTTAGGCAAGACAGACAAAGTTATCATCGAGTCTATAACAGGTGGTCTAGAGAGCTAAAAACCAATAGCAAGCTAAAACCATGTAAGAATCAAACGGTTGCCACAAAAAGTTTGGAGAAGTATGCCCAGGTTTATCCAAGCCCTGCAACCAAAGCTTTAGGACCAACACTCGGCCGCGAGGCGTGAAAAGCCCTGCAAAATTTCAAAATAAAAAAAATTTCCAAAAATTTTGCTGTCTTTTGAGTGAAAGTCTGAAACTTTCCGTTTCGGGAAAGTCGTCCCTCTCCCCGCCTTCCCTTTCGGGCAGTGCGCCTTCCCCCTTGCTTGGCGCCCTGCCTCCCCGTCCGCTTTCTTCTCTCTCGCGCGCTCGCGCCCGCGCCAGCTCGTTGGCGCCGCCTCCCCTCCCGCCTTTCCCCTCGCCCAGCGCCTCCCTTCGCTCCCCTCGGACGCAGGCGCCCAGCTCCTCCCTCGCGTGTGCACCACGCCTGCGCCTCCCCGTTTCCCGTTTCCGTCGGCGCCGTGCCCGTGCCCCGCCTCCTCCCCGCGCACGCGCGTGCGCTGCGCGCCGCCCCGCCCCGGCGCCCGCGGCCGCGCTGTCACCGCGTCGCCCCGACAGCTTCGGTTCGGAGGAGTGGACGCGCTCGCGCCACGTCGCCGCTCCCCTATGCCCAACCCCACCCGCCAGTCGCCTCTTGTCACCTACGCCGCGCGGGAGCACGCCCTCGCCACGCCCGCAGCTCGCCTGCCCCGTATCCTCGCCATTACTCCGCTACAGCGCCGCGCATCATTCCCCTCCACTGTGCGGAGGAGACGCCGATCAACTCCCCTGTCCCCCTGTCGCCCCGGAGCCCGAACCGCTGCCTTCTCCCCGAAGCTTTCCTCCCGTCCGCGTGGGTATAAAAACCCCCTTCCCTCTCCCTCCTTCTCCTTTGCCTCCCGAGCTCTCCCACCGCCTCCACCACCCTCCCAACACTCCCGGCCACCTCCCGGAGCCGCCGATTGAAGCCCCGCCGCTCCGAGCTCCGCCATTGCCGCCCTGTGAGCCGGCGACACCCCGGAGCCAATCTCCCTCTCCTCTCCCTCATTTCTCAATTGCATTCGCCCAAAGTTTCTCCTTGGTGTAACATTCATCTTGGTGTATCCCCCTGGACAGGTGATTGCCCGTGGAGCTCTGACACAGAAGCACACCGCCGGCCGCAACCACCTCCCCGTGGCCAGCACACTCTGAGGCTCCTCGACTCGCACCACCGCCGCCAATGTGAGCTCCCAACTCCCCAGATGGTGTAGCCGCCCCCGATTGACCTCTCTCGCCGCCGGCGACCTCCCTCACCGCCAGCTAGCCGAACCACCCCCTTCTCTCCCCCGCTCTCTCCGCTGATCCCCTCACCTCCCAGCTGCCCAAAATGGACTCCCCTCACTCAGACCTACCCGGTGGTACCCTCCTTTGCCGTCGGGAACCTTCGCCGTGGCCGGAGAGCGAAGGCGCCGCCGTCTCCGTCCCTCGGCTGCGCGCGCACGGCTGGAGGTAGAAGACGAAGGCGTGGCCGCTTCTCTGCCGTCCATCTCCTTCCGCGCCTTCTAACGCCAATCGTCGGATGTCGCCTTCCTCGCCACCGTCCGATGATCATAACCGCACCGCCCCTCGTCCGTCGGATCTCCTTCCCGTACCCCTTCGCTCCACCCCATCCAACCGCCCACCCGAGCCACGCGTCGCTCATCCGAGCCGCGTGAGCGCGCACGGGCGTGGGCCGAGTCAGGCCTGCCCCGTCCCCCGAGCGCGCGCGCGAGCTGCGGGCCGCGCGCCGCCGCCGTGGGCCGCACTGGCCTTCGGCCGCGCGGGCCATCTCCCCGGCCGGGCCGCACTGTGGCCATGGGCCGGCCTTCTACTGTTCATCGAATTTTCAGACGATTTATGAATTTTCAAAATCCCAGAAAATCTAAATAAATCCTAGAAAATCACAGAAAATCCCAAAAATTCCCAAATTTCACCACTTTGCTCCAAATAATATTCTGAACCCATTTTTGGCTTCCATTTCCACAGAATCATTCCCAATAAATCCCTAAAATTCCATTTGAAGGATTTATGCATTTTATTCCTTTTTAATTAGTTTAATTTTCTCCTCGCTTGATTAGTTGCAAGCTGGATTTAATTGCTTTATTTGTTTGCGCTAGTGACGGAAATTCCGGAAGCCCAGGTGCAATCTCAGGAGCCAGAAGGTTCTTCGTTCGAGCTTGCTGAAATAGTCCGGATTGACGGCAAGTCCCAAATCCTTTGATCATATTGCAACCCATGTGATTTAATTATGTTAATATGCTATTTGCATTATGCTAGTTGTGAAATGTTAGTTTAAAATAAAATAAAATGTTTAGAATGACATGTGATATAGTTAGACCTACCACCGCTAAATGCCCTGTTAAATTAGTAGCCATGCCATTGAAACCCTAGAATTAATTACTGTTATTCTAAGATAATTGTAGGATATTAATATTATCATGCAAAGTCTTACACTAATAAGGTTGTGGCTGTGGGCCAATAGAATTCGGAAAACCCGACTCTAAGGTAGGGTGGTATGGGACACCGTATCTTAGAGCGGAGAGTGCCGGCGTGCACAAGGTAGGGTAAGGGTTGGGGAAGAGCCGCGAGATGGTCTTTGCCCATCTTGTTACCCTAGGTTTGGAGTAGGGTAAGGGTGAGTGGGAAACCGCGAGACGGTCTACGCCCATCGCTTATCTTAGTTTGGGTCGCGGGCCTGGTGAGGTTGCGGGCCATGTGAAAATATAAGGACTGAAACCCTTACGCTGAGCAAATGTCACAGTGATCGCTCAACCACAGGAGTTGACTTGTCAACACTGGTCTAGTAGCTGCTCAACTCGATTGAAACTCTACAGGAGGTTTAGCAGTGAGGTTAGGCAGGCCGTGCTACGGGTGCCTAGCAACGGTAGAATTCACTCGAAGTGGACGTTGGTTTTCTCTTCTTGTGGGTGTGTGTGTGTGAGCCAGACCCGAGTGGATTCTACTGGGTAGAGCCTATATAAAGAATTGAGCAGTGAAACGACCTGGCCTTCTTAACTCTTTAGCGGGAGTTAAGGGATCGTGTGGGTAAAGCTGAGCAAACTCTGCAGAGTCAAATAAATGGTATTCGAATACGCCGTGCTCCCGGTTATTGGAGCTGTGTCACTTGGGTGATTCCAGCAGCAAAGCTTGAGTAGTTTTGTACATATTTTAACTTGGTTAGTTGGTTAAGGAACTCTTCGTGAAAAACCCCTGAGATCTTAAGAAGTAAGTTTTGGGTCCGTCTTATTAAAATGTTTGCAAATAAAACTGCATCCACTCAAAGTTAATAAACCAAATATATTCCCTTCCTTGAAATTCCGTGCATGTAATAAGTTAGGATCCCTTTGGGATTTGCTGAGCCGGTTGTTTGGCTCACGGTTTGCTTAATCATTTCTTTAGAGGATCAAGACGAAGGAGAAGGTCTCCCCGTTGAAGAAGTCCCGGAGGATCTTTTCTTCGACGAGGACCCTTGGCTGTAGGTCTCCGCCGCGCTCGAAGCGGATTCTGGAGTCTTTTGTAATGTAATTACACTTTGGGCTTGCACGCCCCGCTGTAAAAACTGGATGTTAATCCTTATGTCAAATATATGCTGGACTTTTGTTGTAAGCATGCAATGGTATACTCTTGCGCGACACTCCATAACTGTTCATGCGTGAATAGTTGCGGAATGCCGTGTCCGTACGCGCCCCTGGAAATGGGGGCGTTACAAGAAGTGGTATCAGAGCATGCTTTTTGACCGTAGGTTGAGACCTAAGGCAGTCTAGGAAGCGATTTTATCGCAAAACTTAATTTAAGCCATAAAAATGGTTTACGAAAAATATAAGGTTTATTGCTATCTTGTTCCTCTCTTGTTGCTACCTTATCTGTCTTAAATTTAATTTTGCTTAAGTTTTAATTTTTGCAAAATGTTTACTGCTTTACTTGTCTAATTTCAAAATTTCGTTTCCGGCAGATGGTGCACTACGTCTTCTCCCGCCCCGACCGTATGGATGGATGGCCCCGGAAGCTGTGGGAGATGAGGAGGTACCTTGGATCGAGGGAGCACTGTAGCCCGGTGTTCCGCGCTGTGAGTCGCACCCGTGGAGAGCAGCTCTACGAGTGGAAGGCATGGGTGACCCTTACACCCCTGCCTGTCCGCCCCGACCTGGAGCGCAGGTTCGTCGCCAGGAGGATCAGCAGAGATGACGCAGTTCAGGACGCAGCCCAGAAGGCTGCACTCCACCTCAGGGACTACTACAGCCAGGAGCTTGCAGGCTCCCCCTTCGATTTGGTGCCACGACCGCACTTTGGGGACTTCTTAGTCCCTCGGTTCAGTGAGGAGGACGATGCCCGCCTGGAGGTCGTCGCCGCCCTCATGACGCAGCAGGTTGTCCGCTACGACAGTACAGTCGAGGAGTCCAGGAGGCTGCAGAGAGAGCTGTGGGACGCCCGTGAGCAGGTGCAGCACCTCCGGGAGTCCCTCCTCCGCTACGAGGCCCTCGAGGCAGGCGAGGCCTCGGACTGCGGAGAGTCGCCCAGCGTTCAGTCTTCCTGTTCCACGGTGCAGTCTCGGCGTAGGCGCAGGATGACTGCGGCGCAGTACCGTGCTCGGTTCTGCCCCGCAGCCCCGCTTGCCCTCCAAGCACCCGGGGACAGGGAGGAGTAGACGCTGACCGCTAGCTTTAGCCCGACCTTTTGTAGTAGCAGTACTTTTGTATGTAATGCAAGTGTATTCACGAACCTTAAAGTGGTCTGTGTACCGCTTGCTTAATGTAAATTTATGTTCATTAATCTTTTATGTTGTTTGCCTAATTATCAGTATGTTCTCCCTGTGTTCAAAGTTTCTCCTGTCCTCTTTCGCTCTTGTTCTTACCTTGTTCACCCTATACTTACCTTGAAATTCGATGTCTTACTTATCTGTTCTTGCTTGTCAAAGCCGCTGCAAAGCTAACCTCAAGTTCCTAATAAACAGATGGAGCCGGCAGAGCAGACGGGTCAGACCAGCGGGCAGGGTGCACCTGCCACAGATCAAGCCACGCTCGCCAGTGTGATAGCAATGTTGGAGCAAAATCGTTACCAGGGAGAGCAGAACATCTTACGAGTGTTAGATCAGCAGGCCCGTCTACTTGAGCAGATCGCAACCAGATCTCCAGGCCTACCAGGTGGAAGCAATGTTAATCGGGATGGTGCACCAATTTCCACCCGATGGGCAGACTTTTTGAAGACGCGTCCACCAGTCTTCTCCACCACAGCTGACCCTATGGTGGCTGAGGATTGGCTTGTGGACGTGGAAAGGAAGCTTCAGACAGCACAGTGCGATGACAAAGAGAAAGTGCTATATGCATCCCACCAGTTGCAGGGCGCTGCAGCAACATGGTGGATCAACTATCAACGCACCTTACAGAACAGAGAAGTCAGTTGGGAAGATTTTTCAAAGGCCTTTCGCAAGGCCCATATACCAGATGGTATCAAGGAAGCCAAGCGCCGAGAATTCTTAGCGCTTAAGCAAGGTGGTCGTACAGTCATGGAGTACTTACATCAGTTCAACCACCTTTCCCGATATGCCCCCGAGGATGTCGACAGCGAAGACAAGAAAATGAGTAAATTCCGAGCAGGACTGCAACAGTCCCTAAAATTCCATATCTCAGCCATGAAGTTCAGAGACCTGCACGACATGGTGGACAGCTTGATTATCTCAGAAGAAGCTAGGGGTGAAATGGAGGATTTCCGGAAGCGTAAGGCAGCACATAAGTCCCAGTCTTCTTCATACAACACTCAGCGAAGCAAGACTTCGGGATCCCCCTCATTCCGATCCCAATCCTCCCGACAATATGTAATGCTGCCAAAGAACCAGTCGGGACAATCCCAACAGTACAACTCACCTACACCATTGGCGATCAAATGCCCCACATGTGGTGGAAATCATCTCGCCAGCGCCTGTCCACGGAGATCAAATGCTTGTTTTCACTGTGGAGAAATTGGACACTACAGAGATCAGTGTCCCCGGAAGAACTTGCCATCCGATGCAGCCAAGCTACAAGTCCAAAACCAGCAACAGCAAGAAACAAAGACACAAGCCAGCCCTAGTACTCCAAAGGGAGGCTATCTGCAGATTAAGGCAGCCGGACCCCAATCTCCAGCAGGCACAGCCAACTTCACGTCAGTAGGCAGAGGCAGAGGTCGCACCAGACCAACCTTTTATGCAAGGGTGAATCATGTGTCCGCTGAGGATGCAGCTGGAGCAAGTGACATCATTGCTGGTATGTTCCCAATCAACTCCATACCTGCATTGATTTTATTTGACCCTGGTGCAACACATTCATTTATTTCAAAGAGTTTTGCCTCAAGAAATCAGTTGCCTTCTGTTTCACTTCCAAGACCTTATGTGGTTGAAACCCCTGGGGTTAGAATGGAGTCCCACCGTGGGTGTGCGGGGCTTAACATAAAAATCCAAGGGGTAGACTTTAGAGCAGACTTATTGCAGTTAGATATGTCTGGATTAGATGCCATCTTGGGCATGAACTGGTTAGCCAAGAATAAAGGCAAAGTAGACTGTGAAATCAAAACAGTGTCATTGGTTAACCCTGAAGGTCAGAGGATAGTAGTAGAAACAGACCAAAAAGTGCTGAAGGATGCCAGAAAGCGTATGATCAACATGATAGCAGCCACACCTAATCAAGTACCAGTGGTACAAGAGTATCCAGATGTATTTCCAGAAGAATTGCCAGGAAGACCCCCTGACAGACAAGTGGAGCTCGCCATAGAGTTGGTTCCAGGTACGAAGCCAATTGCCAAACATCAGTACAGGATGTCAGCCAGTGAGTTGAAAGAGCTAAAGAAACAGTTGGATGAATTACAAGAAAAAGAATTCATTCGACCAAGTACTTCACCGTGGTCAGCCCCAGTTCTGTTTGTGAAGAAGAAGAATGGAGATTTAAGAATGTGTGTCGACTACAGAGGTTTGAATGCAGTCACAATTAAAAACAAGTACCCGTTGCCAAGGATTGATGATTTGTTTGACCAACTCAAGGGTGCCAAAGTGTTTTCCAAGATCGACTTACGCTCGGGTTATCATCAACTCAAAATCCGAGAGCAAGATCGAGAGAAGACAGCCTTCATCACTCGATATGGATTATTCGAGTTCGCAGTCGTTCCCTTTGGTTTAACCAATGCGCCAGCTTATTTCATGAATCTCATGAATCTGGTGCATATGGACCAATTGGACCGATTCGTGATAGTCTTCATCGATGATATTCTGATATATTCCAAGAGTGAAGAAGAACATAATGAGCATTTGCACATGGTATTGACAAGATTAAGAGAGCACCAATTATATGCCAAGTTTGACAAGTGCAGCTTTTGGCTGAAGGAAGTTGCTTTCTTGGGTCACATTATATCTGAAGATGGAGTCAAAGTTGATCCAGAGAAGATATCAGCAGTTATGAAATGGAAACAGCCTAAGACAGTGACTGAAGTGAGAAGCTTCCTAGGATTGGCGGGTTATTATCGCCGATTCATAGAAGGGTTCTCGAAGATATCTCGTCCACTCACTCAACTGTTGAAGAAGGACAAGCCCTTCATCTGGACAGATGCTTGTGAAGAGAGTTTTCAGATGTTGAAGACCAAGTTGACAACTACGCCAGTCTTGATTTTACCCAATCCAGAGAAGGAGTTTCAGATTTACTGCGATGCCTCAAAGCAAGGTTTGGGTTGTGTGCTTATGCAAGACGGAAAAGTTGTTGCCTATGCGTCAAGACAGTTGAAGCCACATGAAGAGAATTACCCCACACACGATCTAGAGCTAGCAGCTGTGGTGCATGCACTCAAAATTTAGCGGCACTACCTGCTAGGGAATCGGTGTGATATATTCTCAGATCATAAGAGTTTGAAGTACCTATTCACCCAGCTAGAATTGAATATCAGACAGCGCAGATGGCTAGAACTGATTAAAGATTATGATGTTGACCTCCAGTATCATCCAGGCAAAGCCAATGTAGTTGCCGATGCCCTTAGCCGAAAGGCTCACCCAAGCAAAGTCAGCACCACAGAGTACCCACCAGAAATGAAAAGAGATATACTACGACTGAATCTAGTGATCACAGAACAAGGTGAAGAAGTAACATTAAAGATTCAACCATTACTGACCGATCAGATCAAAGCAGCACAAGATGAAGATGAAGAGATTCAAAAACTGAAAAAGGATATTCAAGAAGAAAATTCATCAGAGTATGCGATAGACGAACATGGAATCCTTACCTTCCGTGGTCGCTATTGCATACCCGACAAGAAGGAGTTGAGAGAGTTAATCTTATCTGAAGCCCACTCCTCTCAATTTTCAATTCATCCAGGAGGCACAAAGATGTATCATGATTTGAAGAAGAGGTATTGGTGGAACCAGATGAAGAAAGAAGTGGCAGAATATGTAGCTAAATGTGATGTATGTCAACAAATCAAGATAGACCACCAAAAACCATCGGGATTGTTGCAGCCTTTGCCAATTCCCGAATGGAAATGGGATAGCATTGGTATGGACTTCATTACTGGACTTCCCAAGACTCGTGAGGGATATGATGCTATTTGGGTCATTGTCGATAGATTGACTAAAGTAGCTCATTTCCTCCCGATCAAGCAAACATATGGGAAAGACAAGCTTGCTGAGTTGTATTTGACCAGAATAGTGACACTACATGGAATTCCGAAGAAAATTGTCTCAGATAGAGGAGCGCAGTTTACATCCAAGTTCTGGGAGAAATTACATGAAGCTATGGGCACCGATTTAAACTTCAGCACAGCATATCACCCACAGACAGATGGACAGACGGAGAGAACAAATCAGATTTTGGAAGATATGTTGAGAGCTTGTGCAATTGTGTATGGTGCAACCTGGAATACTTGCTTACCGTTCGCTCAGTTCTCATACAACAATAGCTACCAGGCCAGTATCCAAATGGCCTCGTTTGAAGCACTTTATGGCAGAAAATGCAGGACTCCACTGAATTGGACAGAAACAGGAGAACGACAACTCATTGGTCCCCAGATTGCTCAAGATGCAGAAGCACATGTCAGAATTGTCAGGGACAGACTGAAAATGGCACAAGACCGACAGAAGAACTATGTAGATAACCGTAGGAAGGACTTGAGTTTCGAAGTTGGAGATTATGTCTACATTAAAGTCACCCCATTCAAAATAGTCAAGAGATTTCAAGTCAAAGGCAAATTAGCCCCAAGATATGTGGGACCGTTTCAAATAATTGGAAGAGTTGGGGAAGTAGCCTATCAAGTGCAGCTTCCACCCAACTTGTCAAGAATACACAATGTGTTCCACGTATCTCAGCTTCGAAAGTGTCTGCGACAGCCAACAGATGAAGTGCCATTGTCAGATATTGAATTGCAGGATGACTGCACGTATGCTGAAGAACCACTACAAATACTTGAAACATCAGAAAGGCAGCTCAGAAACAAGAACGTTAGGTTTTGCAGAGTACAATGGAAAAATCATACACCTGAAGAGTCAACTTGGGAACGAGAGTCAGATTTGCAGCGAGATTTCCCCAACTTACTCCCTGGACCAAGTTAATCTCGGGGTCGAGATTCTTTTAAGGGGGGTAGGTTGAAAAGCCCTGCAAAATTTCAAAATAAAAAAATTTTCCAAAAATTTTGCTGTCTTTTGAGTGAAAGTCTGAAACTTTCCGTTTCGGGAAAGTCGTCCCTCTCCCCGCCTTCCCTTTCGGGCAGTGCGCCTTCCCCCTTGCTTGGCGCCCTGCCTCCCCGTCCGCTTTCTTCTCTCTCGCGCGCTCGCGCCCGCGCCAGCTCGTTGGCGCCGCCTCCCCTCCCGCCTTTCCCCTCGCCCAGCGCCTCCCTCCGCTCCCCTCGGACGCAGGCACCCAGCTCCTCCCTCGCGCGTGCACCGCGCCTGCGCCTCCCCGTTTCCCGTTTCCGTCGGCGCCGTGCCCGTGCCCCGCCTCCTCCCCGCGCACGCGCGTGCGCTGCGCGCTGCGCGCCGCGCCGCCCACGGCCACGCTGTCACCGCGTCGCCCCGACAGCTTCGGTCCGGAGGAGTGGACGCGCTCGCGCCACGTCGCCGCTCCCCTGTGCCCAACCCCACCCGCCAATCGCCTCTTGTCACCTCCGCCGCGCGGGAGCACGCCCTCGCCACGCCCGCAGCTCGCCTGCCCCGTATCCTCGCCATTACTCCGCTACAGCGCCGCGCATCATTCCCCTCCACTGTGCGGAGGAGACGCCGATCAACTCCCCTGTCCCCCTGTCGCCCCGGAGGTCGAACCGCTGCCTTCTCCCCGAAGCTTTCCTCCTGTCACATCCCAAAATTTGGCTTTTTGAAAAATTTAAATTCAAATTAATTATTTTAAGGTAATTGGAGTTTACTTGGTTTTTATTTGCCTTTCTGGATTTTTCTGGAATTTAAAAACTATTTTCAGAATTTAAAAAGTAATTCAAAATACAAAAATTTACTATCAACAATAGTTGGAAATAATTTTATTAAATCCAAAATATCTCCAGGAGCTTCTGTGAATTTTTCTGGAATTGTTGGAGGTATTTTCATATTTTTCTGAGGCCTAAATAAATTTCTAGCATTTTCTGAAATTAAAAATCATTAAAAATCCAAATCTTTTCCTCCGGCCGACGCGTGGACGGCCCAGATCCGTCCACGTCACCGCTCGGCCGATCCCGGCCGCACCTCCCTCTCCCTCGCTGTCCAGCGGGCCCGGCCCGTCAGCCGGCGGCCCCGCCTTCCCCTCCTCCGCGCCCGACGCGTGGACGGCTCGGATGAGCCGAGTCTCCGCGCGGGCCATCCAGCCGCCCGCTCTCACTCCCGCCCTCACCCCCACTGACCCGCGGGCCCCGCCCGTCAGCCGCGCACGCCCTCGCTCCCGCTGCCACCGGGCCCCGCCTGTCAGACCCGTCGTCCCCGCGGAGCCGGCGCCTTCCTTTCCTTCCCCCTCTTTCCTTTTTCGCCGGCCGACCGAGACCGCGCCGGATCCCGACTTACCTTACCCGGCCCTCCTCTGTTTTGGAAGTCCCAGACGCCGCCGCGACCGAATCCCCGATCTCCCGGGCTCCCCTTCCATCGACGCCCCCTCTTTCCCGTTTTTCCCCCTTTCCTTCCTTTTCCCGGCCGACACACCGGCGAGCGATTGCGCGCCCGTGTCCCCTCCTTCGCCCCTATAAATAGCTCCCTCGGCCTCCCCTCTCCCCGCACCACCTCCCAGCGCCCTCCACTTCTCCCCTTGAGCCCCGAGCGCCGTCGCACCAGAAGCTCCCCGTGCGCGTCCGGTAAGTGCTCCGGTGAGTAATCGCCGTCGCCTCGGTCTTCCCCGAAGCTCGCCGCCGCTACCTCGAGCACCCCCGTGGCCGTGCGATCCTCCCCGACGCCTCAGCCGCCCCTCCTCGCCGCCGGAGCGCCGTCGCACCGGAGGACCCGAGCCAGCTCCGCCTCCCCCTCGTCGCCGGCCTTCTCCGCTCGTCGCCGCACCTCGTCGACCCCTCCAACCGAACCCCCTTCGCTCAAGGACTGCATTTCATGCGTCACCCGAACCTCTCCGACCCTCCCTCGCCGCCGACGACCCTGCCTCCGGCCACCTTCCCCGGCCTCCCCTCCGGCAGGTAACTCAAAAGGCTTGATTGCCCTATATGGGTAGGCAAAGCCTCCCCGCTCACTTGGCTATCACCGCTCGCTCTCCCCTCCCCCGACTCCCTCGGCGCGCGTTCGAGCCCTCGGCTCCGCACGCGGAGGTTGAGTTTTTCTTAATTAAACCACGCTGACAAGTGGACCCCACCCGTCAGTGACAGCTGTCCTCGCAGGCCACTGCCGCCTGGGCCCCACCCCTCTGGGCTATCTCTGACAAGTGGGCCCGGAGTCCAGTGGGTCCCATGTGTCAAAGGCTGAGCCGTGGGCTCACTGTCCAGTGGGTCCCACATGTCAGTGACCGCCAGTGGTTACTGTTCAGTGGGCCCCACCTGTCAGTCTCTCAAAATAAAAATAGAATTTAAAATCTAATATTCAGTGGGCCCCACCTGTCAGAAATTTGGGAATTTCTAGATTTATTCAAATCTGAGATTTTCAAATGAGCATAACTTTCTCATTTTAACTCCAAATCCAGCCATTCAAATTTCTAAATTCATCTAAAATCATTATCTATCCAACTATGGCCTCTGTTGAATTTTTGGATTTTATTTGAATTTTCATTTGTATTTATTTGCTTTGTTGCCTCGTTTTTTCTCGCGTAGATTCCAACGTTGTCAACGAACCCTCTTCACAGCAGCAAGAAGACCCCGAAACCCTGCAAGAAGGCAAGTCTCCTTTGATCATTTTGAGCCTATGCTTTTGAAATGTTTTTAAAGTAATTTAAATTATGTGCATAGCTATTTACATAAAGTCACTAGTTCAAGTCTTTAGGAATTAGTTATTCCAACTTTGTTATGCCTCATTTGACATTGATTGCCATGTACCTTGTCACCCTAGAACTTCCTTTGTCTCAATAATGAGATTACTATTAATCTTTGTGAATATTAGAATGGTAGGTTAATGCTTAGTCTTGCTAGCTAGTATCTTTGGAAAATCTTGAAAATGGGAAATTATGATTTATTATTAAATCCTTGTGTTTGAAAGTGAAGTGGCAATTGGAGTTGCCACTGTTTCCTTTAAAATAAAATAAAAATGTGAAAGTTGGTTTAGATTAGGGTGGATGGCTGTTTGGGTTGGTGCAGTAAGCACGAGAACTTGTTAAGTGTATGTTCCACCCTAGTCAAGTAAGGACCGACGCTTGTGTTTGTCCAAACTGAGCATTAACCGTACAACCACAAGTCTATATGGGTACGACCTAGCTAACTAACTTATGATAGTCTAGTTTAGGTGCCACCAGTGGAAAGTGGATGCCAGGGATGGACTGGTTATTCATAGTGAGGGACAGGGATTTACTGTACTCATATGGCGCAAGAGGGGGCTTCAGATTGGGCGGATTTAACCCTTCTGCGGTGAAACCTCAGCGGGTGGTATCTAGCTAGATTAGAGTAAGGTAAAAGCTTTGTGGTATTTTATCTGGGTCTCATGCCAAAGGAAGCGTGTTGACTTTTAGGATAATTTATCTCTTGTGGGTAAAGTTGTACAACCTCTGCAGAGTGTAAAACTATTCGAATAGCCGTGCCCACGGTCAAGGGCGGGCAAGGAATGCATTCACATGGTAGATTTCTGGTTTTGTTTCAAAATCAAAAGTTTTGTATTCCGAGGGTGGAGGGAACTCTCGGAAGGGAATCCTGGCGGATGGAGCCAGAGAGGGTGGATGGAACCCGCAGTTTAAAACTTGACCAATGGTAATTGGTTAGCTAGTGTTGGTAGTTGGAACCTTCACTATAGAAATAATGATAGTTTTGCTAAAACAATTAATTGGTTAAAATGTTGCCTTCGAAAATAATTAGTAGTAATTGAAATTTTAAAATATTGATTTGTGCAAAAGAACCATATGGCCTTCCTTTGTTAAGCCTTGCATCTATGCATTTTCCCAAGACTTGCGGAGTACTTTATGTACTCACATGCTACACTTAAAAATAAAAATCTCAGAGGAAGTTGAAGCTCAAGAAGGTGACTACGACTACTGCTTCGCTTGTGGCTGCGATGGATTCTTCCCGGAGGACTAGGTCGCGCTTCCCCAGTCAACTGCCTGTGGCGAATTGATGGGTCGTCCTCAAGTTTTATTTGCTTCCGCTTTATTTCTTGTGTGCGAGGTCTTAAACCTCCATTGTAATAATGAGACCCGGTGGTCAATACTCTTATCTATTGTAATAAATCGTTGATGGTGATGTTTCCCATTCTGTTTGACTGTGTGCACTAGCTTTGATCTGGGACTAGTGCTGTAATACACAGAGGGTCCGGGTTTGGTAATCCGGGGGCCCGACAGAGATGGTATCAGAGCCAATTTGACTGTAGGACGTGACCTAGATTAGGAATGGCAAACCATAAGGACTTATATTTATAAAAAGAGTATATTAAAAAAAATGTGTAAGCTTCTTTGCTTCTACTCTCTTCCTACTTAGAATCTCGTTCTTATCTCCAACTCCATTTGTTAAAAACTTTTTACTAATCTTTTCTTTCACTCAACTTTGTAGATGGCTGGTTCATCCTCCGCTGCCCCGTGGGACTACTACTCGCATGGAGAGAATGCTGGAGCATTCGCTAGCCTTCTCCGTCAGCTGATGCAGTGTTTGGAGTACCGTCAGCCGCCCATCTTCAGGGGTCGGAAGACGCGGATCCTGGATCGAGACTCTTGGACGATGGAGGTATTCCTGTATGCACGGGAAGAGGAATTCAAATCCCACACCTACCCCATCAAGCACCCTCGGTCCCGCTGTTTCGACGCTGTCCAGGACGCAGCACGCCTCGCCATTGACGAGTTGTGCCACCTGCACAAGGATGCTGTACATCAGTCCCCTTTTTGCTTCTTCATCAACCCCAGGGTAGGACAGAGGTATCCAGATCCCTTTGATATTCCAGCCGACGATCCTCGACTGTCACATCAGGTGCAGCTCACCCAAGCAATGGCAGTCACTTATGCTAGAGCTCAGGAGGAGATTGGACAACTTCGGATGCTTCTCACTTCCAGCTACCAGCATTCCGACACGCTTCGCGCACAGCTTCTCCAGAGCCAGGCAGCTGAGTTTGAGTTGGGACGTCTCCGGGCCGCAGCCGACTACGCGCCGTCTTCACCCGTAGTTGATTACACGCCGTCTTCCCCAGTACCAGCTGTCATCCCCAACAACCCGGCACCAACTCGACTTTCAGGACTCCACATCAGACTTACAGCACGCAAGAAGGTGCGACGCCCCAGTCCGCCACCTGTCATTACTCTCAAGAAGCGCAAGCCTTCTCCTTCTCGTTCTCGGTCGACTGCCTCCAGTCGTAACCGTGCCTCGGCCGAGTGTGACTGTTCACGTCACCACGTGAGAGAACGCCAGGAAGACCCGGAGGAGGATCTAGAAGAGGACCCGGAAGAAGACCCTGAGGAGCGCGTCTTTGGAGAGGATTAGTAATCTTTTGAGTCCGTAGTACCCAAATAAAATGTCCGCGTCCTTAGAACGCTTATTGTTATGTTTTGGTGTGCTAGATGGACTGTACCAGGCCTATGTGCACTTGTGGTACAACCATCCTTGGAGTTATCTTGTTTTTAATAAAGTTTTCCCCTAAGTGGTTGCTAGCTCTTTCTTGTGTGTTGGCTTGGGATGTGGTTTAGTTCCCCTAATCTCTTACCTTTGCTATTTCCCTCTTACCTTCTGCTAACCTAAACCGCTTCAGATGGTGAACACAAGGAGCAACCCTGGCAGCAGCCGTGACGCCAACAATCAGCCAGAGGACAACATTCCACCACCTCCTGCTCAGGCCCCCAACTTGGAACAGATGATGGCTATGCAGCTGCAGTTACTTCAAGCTCTCGCCCAGAACCAAGTGCAGCCAGCCCAGCAGGCACCCAACCAGGCACCTCAGTCTAAGTTGGGAGAATTCATGAGGACAAGGCCTCCCACTTTTGCTGGATCAGTGGATCCCTTAGAGGCAGATGATTGGATCAAGGATGTGGAAAGAAAATTGGTCCTAGCTCAGTGCAACGATAATGAAAAGGTGCTGTATGCTGCTCACCAGCTCAAGGGAATGGCTGCCAACTGGTGGGAAAACTACCGCGCCGCCCATCAAAATGCACAAGCCATCACTTGGGAGGAGTTTGTCGAAGCTTTTCGCACTGCCCATATCCCTACTGGGATAATGGAAATGAAGAAGAGAGAATTCTACCAACTACAACAGGGAAACCTCAGTGTTTCCGAATACCTGAACAAGTTCACCCAACTGTCCAGGTATGCATCTAAAGAGGTCACCTCAGAGGCGACCAAGATTTGGAGGTTCACGCAGGGACTTGACCCCAATCTCAAGGTGCAGCTGGTATCCAATGACTTCCCAACCTTCCAGCACCTAGTGAACAAGGCCTTTGTCCAAGAAGATGCTCAGCGCCAGCTGTACGAAAATCGGAAGAGGAAGTTTCAAGCCCAGCAAGGAGCAAGCAGCTCTCGATTCCGCCCCAACGCACCTCACTTTCACAAGCTCTCGGAATCAAGCGTGCCAAGGACTCCCTTCTCAGGACCCCGCCCAAATCTACAAACTCCCCGGGCAAACATTGGTGGCCAACCCCCGCAGAACAAGACTTCAGCAGCAGGAGTGCAGTGCTTTAACTGCAAGAACATGGGGCACTATGCCAGCAACTGTCCCCAGAAACGCCCAGCAATGACCCCAGTTCGTTTCAATCTGGGGACTACGCCAGCAAGAGCTCCGACTGCAGGTCAAGGCCGTGGGGCACCACAAACCCCAAGGACTCCACAAGTGGTGAACAGAGGGCATCTCAACCATGTGACCGCGGAAGCAGCCCAGGATGCACCCGACGTAGTTCTGGGTAAGTTTCTTGTCAACTCAGTAATTGCATCAGCATTATTTGATTCTGGAGCTTCGCATTCCTTTGTGTCAAAAGATGTGGTTGAAAGGTATAAATGGGATGTGAGTAAACTACAGAACCCCATGCTAGTCCAGTCCCCTGGAAAGGAAATGAGGACTAACACAGTTTGCCCTGACGCAACTGTGGATATAAATGGAGTTAAGTTCTTAGCGAATCTTATTATAATAGACTCCAAGGGTTTAGATGTAATACTTGGAATGGATTGGTTAACCAAGTATAAAGGGCAGATAGATTGTGCTGATCGAGCTGTTACAATCACTAATTCTGATGGGATTCAAGTAAGGTATAAGTCAAACTCCCCTACCCCGAGCAGGTGTAGTTTGAACAGTGTGAAGGGAGTGACTCTGGAAAAAGTACCTATAGTGAGTGAGTACCCAGATGTATTCCCTGAAGATTTGCCCGGAATGCCGCCGGACAGGGAAGTAGAGTTTGTCATCAACCTAGTACCTGGAACAGCTCCAATTTCCAAGAGACCTTATCGGATGTCTGCAAATGATTTGGCGGAAGTTAAGAAACAAATTGAAGAACTGCAGGATAAAGGATTTGTAAGGCCAAGCTCGTCACCTTGGGGAGCACCAGTACTGTTAGTGAAGAAGAAGGACGGAAGTCTTCGCATGTGTGTGGACTATCGATCCTTGAATGATGTGACGATTAAGAACAAGTACCCTTTACCCAGAATAGATGATCTGTTTGATCAGTTGAAAGGATCATGTGTATTCTCTAAGATTGATCTTCGATCAGGGTATCACCAATTGAAGTTAAGACCAGAGGACATACCCAAGACCGCATTTGCTACCCGTTATGGATTGTATGAGTATACAGTGATGTCTTTCGGTCTAACCAATGCCCCAGCATACTTCATGAACCTGATGAATAAAGTGTTCATGGAATATTTGGATAAGTTTGTGGTTGTATTCATCGATGATATTTTGATATATTCCAAGAATGAGGAAGAACATGCCGAACATTTGAGGATAGTTTTGGAAAAGCTCAGAGAAAATCAGTTGTATGCCAAGTTTAGTAAGTGTGAGTTTTGGTTAAAGAAAGTAGCTTTCTTGGGCCATGTGATTTCGGCAGGAGGAGTGTCCGTAGACCCTGAGAAAGTTAATGATGTGCTTAATTGGACACAACCAAAGTCAGTATCCAAGATCAGAAGTTTTCTTGGATTGGCTGGTTACTATCGTCGATTTATTGAAGGTTTCTCCAAGCTCGCAAGACCTCTCACCCAGTTGCTGAAGAAGGAAAAGAAGTTTGAATGGAGTAAACCATGCGAGGATAGTTTCCAAGAGCTGAAGAAGAGGTTGACTTCTGCACCAGTGTTGACGCTTCCAGACATTAGGAAGGATTTCGAAGTCTTCTGCGATGCGTCAAGGCAAGGGCTAGGTTGTGTACTGATGCAAGAAAGAAAGGTAGTAGCTTATGCCTCAAGGCAGCTGCGACCCCATGAAGGAAATTACCCAACTCATGATCTAGAGCTTGCTGCCGTAGTGCATGCCCTGAAAATATGGAGGCACTACTTGATTGGTAACCGCTGCGAGATTTACACGGATCACAAAAGCCTGAAGTACATATTTACTCAACCCGATCTTAACATGAGGCAAAGGAGATGGCTTGAGTTAATAAAGGATTATGATATTGGAATACATTATCACCCAGGAAAGGCTAATGTGGTAGCTGATGCCTTGAGCAGAAAGAGTTATTGTGCCAAGCTGTGGATTAAGGACAGTATGCCTGCCCTTCAAGAAGAATTCCAACGGCTCAACTTAGAAGTAGTGGAGGAAGGATTCCTAGCCACTTTGGAAGTTCAACCAACCTTAGAAGATCAAATCAGGGCAGCTCAAAAGGAGGACAAGTATGTCCAGGAGATCAAGGATAATATGAAGAAAGGAAAAGCTTCGGGATTTTCAGAGGATGAAGAAGGTACCCTTTGGTTTGGGAAAAGGATTATTGTACCTGAAAAGAAAGAGGTAAAGGAGTTAATATTAAAGGAAGCCCATGAATCTGGATATTCAATTCACCCTGGGAGCACCAAGATGTACCAAGATCTCAAGGAAAGGTATTGGTGGTCAAGTATGAAACGGGAAATTGCAGAATACGTAGCCTTGTGCGATGTATGCCAACGGATTAAAGCTGAACACCAGAGACCTGCGGGACTTCTGCAGCCATTGCAGATCCCTGAGTGGAAATGGGAAGAAATTGGTATGGATTTTATAACTGGATTACCAAGAACCAAAACAGGGCACGATTCAATTTGGGTTATAGTGGATCGTTTGACAAAAGTCGCCCATTTCATTCCAGTAAAGACCACATACTCCGGGGATAGACTTGCAGAGTTGTACATGTCAAGAATTGTGTGCTTGCATGGGATCCCAAAGAAGATAGTGTCCGATCGAGGAACCCAGTTCACTTCGAGATTTTGGCAAAAGCTACATGAACTTTTGGGCACAAACTTAAACTTCAGTACAGCTTATCATCCACAGACAGATGGTCAAACAGAAAGAGTAAATCAAATCCTGGAAGACATGTTGAGAGCTTGTGTACTGGCAAACAAAAGTAATTGGGATCAGAGTTTACCCTATGCAGAGTTCTCCTACAACAATAGTTATCAATCCAGTTTGCAAATGTCTCCATTCGAAGCCCTATACGGCAGAAAGTGTAGGACTCCATTGTATTGGAAGGAAACAGGAGAAGGACAAGTGTTTGGACCAGATGTGCTGAAGCAAGCAGAAGAACAAGTTCGTCTAATCCAGGACAGATTGAAAACAGCACAAACCAGACAGAAAAGTTATGCAGACAATCGGCGTAGAAGCTTAGAATTCGTACCTGGGGATCATGTTTATTTGAAGGTGTCACATCTCAAAGGAATGAGACGTTTTGGAGTCAGTGGAAAGCTAGCTCCCAGATTCATTGGACCTTTTCCTGTTGTGGCGAAACGAGGAGAAGTTGCTTACCAGTTGGAGCTTCCACCTCAGCTGTCAAAGGTGCATGACGTCTTCCATGTGTCTCAGCTAAGAAAGTGCCTTAGAGTTCCAGAAGAGCAGATGCCTCTAGATGAAATAAACGTAAAGGAGGACCTCACCTATCCAGAATATCCAGTCAAGATATTGGAGGAAGCAGAGCGCCGTACGCGCAGCAAGGTTATCAAGTTCTGTAAAGTGCAGTGGAGCAACCATTCAGAATCGGAAGCAACTTGGGAGCGTGAAGAGGATCTAAAAGAAGAGTTCCCCGACCTTTTTCCCAGTCCATCCGAATCTCGGGGTCGAGATTCTTTCTAAGGGGGGTAGGTTTGTCACATCCCAAAATTTGGCTTTTTGAAAAATTTAAATTCAAATTAATTATTTTAAGGTAATTGGAGTTTACTTGGTTTTTATTTGCCTTTCTGGATTTTTCTGGAATTTAAAAACTATTTTCAGAAGTTAAAAAGTAATTCAAAATATGAAAATTTACTATCAACAGTAGTTGGAAATAATTTTATTAAATCCAAAATATCTCCAGGAGCTTCTGTGAATTTTTCTGGAATTTTTGGAGGTATTTTCATATTTTTCTGAGGCCTAAATAAATTTCTAGCATTTTCTGAAATTAAAAATCATTAAAAATCCAAATCTTTTCCTCCGGCCGACGCGTGGACGGCCCAGATCCGTCCACGTCGCCGCTCGGCCGATCCCGGCCGCACCTCCCTCTCCCTCGCTGTCCAGCGGGCCCGGCCCGTCAGCCGGCGGCCCCGCCTTCCCCTCCTCCGCGCCCGACGCGTGGATGGCTCGGATGAGCCGAGTCTCCGCGCGGGCCATCTAGCCGCCCGCTCTCACTCCCGCCCTCACCCCCACTGACCCGCGGGCCCCGCCCGTCAGCCGCGCACGCCCTCGCTCCCGCTGCCACCGGGCCCCGCCTGTCAGACCCGTCGTCCCCGCGGAGCCGGCGCCTTCCTTTCCTTCCCCCTCTTTCCTTTTTCGCCGGCCGACCGAGACCGCGCCGGATCCCGACTTACCTTACCCGGCCCTCCTCTGTTTTGGAAGTCCCAGACGCCGCCGCGACCGAATCCCCGATCTCCCGGGCTCCCCTTCCATCGACGCCCCCTCTTTCCCGTTTTTCCCCCTTTCCTTCCTTTTCCCGGCCGACACTCCGGCGAGCGATTGCGCGCCCGTGTCCCCTCCTTCGCCCCTATAAATAGCTCCCTCGGCCTCCCCTCTCCCCGCACCACCTCCCAGCGCCCTCCACTTCTCCCCTTGAGCCCCGAGCGCCGTCGCACCAGAAGCTCCCTGTGCGCGTCCGGTAAGTGCTCCGGTGAGTAATCGCCGTCGCCTCGGTCTTCCCCGAAGCTCGCCGCCGCTACCTCGAGCACCCCCGTGGCCGTGCGATCCTCCCCGACGCCTCAGCCGCCCCTCCTCGCCGCCGGAGTGCCGTCGCACCGGAGGACCCGAGCCAGCTCCGCCTCCCCCTCGTCGCCGGCCTTCTCCGCTCGTCGCCGCACCTCGTCGACCCCTCCAACCGAACCCCCTTCGCTCAAGGACTGCATTTCACGCGTCACCCGAACCTCTCCGACCCTCCCTCGCCGCCGACGACCCTGCCTCCGGCCACCTTCCCCGGCCTCCCCTCCGGCAGGTAACTCAAAAGGCTTGATTGCCCTATATGGGTAGGCAAAGCCTCCCCGCTCACTTGGCTATCACCGCTCGCTCTCCCCTCCCCCGACTCCCTCGGCGCGCGTTCGAGCCCTCGGCTCCGCACGCGGAGGTTGAGTTTTTCTTAATTAAACCACGCTGACAAGTGGACCCCACCCGTCAGTGACAGCTGTCCTCGCAGGCCACTGCCGCCTGGGCCCCACCCCTCTGGGCTATCTCTGACAAGTGGGCCCGGAGTCCAGTGGGTCCCATGTGTCAGAGGCTGAGCCGTGGGCTCACTGTCCAGTGGGTCCCACATGTCAGTGACCGCCAGTGGTTACTGTTCAGTGGGCCCCACCTGTCAGTCTCTCAAAATAAAAATAGAATTTAAAATCTAATATTCAGTGGGCCCCACCTGTCAGAAATTTGGGAATTTCTAGATTTATTCAAATCTGAGATTTTCAAATGAGCATAACTTTCTCATTTTAACTCCAAATCCAGCCATTCAAATTTCTAAATTCATCTAAAATCATTATCTATCCAACTATGGCCTCTGTTGAATTTTTGGATTTTATTTGAATTTTCATTTGTATTTATTTGCTTTGTTGCCTCGTCTTTTCTCGCGTAGATTCCAACGTTGTCAACGAACCCTCTTCACAGCAGCAAGAAGACCCCGAAACCCTGCAAGAAGGCAAGTCTCCTTTGATCATTTTGAGCCTATGCTTTTGAAATGTTTTTAAAGTAATTTAAATTATGTGCATAGCTATTTACATAAAGTCACTAGTTCAAGTCTTTAGGAATTAGTTATTCCAACTTTGTTATGCCTCATTTGACATTGATTGCCATGTACCTTGTCACCCTAGAACTTCCTTTGTCTCAATAATGAGATTACTATTAATCTTTGTGAATATTAGAATGGTAGGTTAATGCTTAGTCTTGCTAGCTAGTATCTTTGGAAAATCTTGAAAATGGGAAATTATGATTTATTATTAAATCCTTGTGTTTGAAAGTGAAGTGGCAATTGGAGTTGCCACTGTTTCCTTTAAAATAAAATAAAAATGTGAAAGTTGGTTTAGATTAGGGTGGATGGCTGTTTGGGTTGGTGCAGTAAGCACGAGAACTTGTTAAGTGTATGTTCCACCCTAGTCAAGTAAGGACCGACGCTTGTGTTTGTCCAAACTGAGCATTAACCGTACAACCACAAGTCTATATGGGTACGACCTAGCTAACTAACTTATGATAGTCTAGTTTAGGTGCCACCAGTGGAAAGTGGATGCCAGGGATGGACTGGTTATTCATAGTGAGGGACAGGGATTTACTGTACTCATATGGCGCAAGAGGGGGCTTCAGATTGGGCGGATTTAACCCTTCTGCGGTGAAACCTCAGCGGGTGGTATCTAGCTAGATTAGAGTAAGGTAAAAGCTTTGTGGTATTTTATCTGGGTCTCATGCCAAAGGAAGCGTGTTGACTTTTAGGATAATTTATCTCTTGTGGGTAAAGTTGTACAACCTCTGCAGAGTGTAAAACTATTCGAATAGCCGTGCCCACGGTCAAGGGCGGGCAAGGAATGCATTCACATGGTAGATTTCTGGTTTTGTTTCAAAATCAAAAGTTTTGTATTCCGAGGGTGGAGGGAACTCTCGGAAGGGAATCCTGGCGGATGGAGCCAGAGAGGGTGGATGGAACCCGCAGTTTAAAACTTGACCAATGGTAATTGGTTAGCTAGTGTTGGTAGTTGGAACCTTCACTATAGAAATAATGATAGTTTTGCTAAAACAATTAATTGGTTAAAATGTTGCCTTCGAAAATAATTAGTAGTAATTGAAATTTTAAAATATTGATTTGTGCAAAAGAACCATATGACCTTCCTTTGTTAAGCCTTGCATCTATGCATTTTCCCAAGACTTGCGGAGTACTTTATGTACTCACATGCTACACTTAAAAATAAAAATCTCAGAGGAAGTTGAAGCTCAAGAAGGTGACTACGACTACTGCTTCGCTTGTGGCTGCGATGGATTCTTCCCGGAGGACTAGGTCGCGCTTCCCCAGTCAACTGCCTGTGGCGAATTGATGGGTCGTCCTCAAGTTTTATTTGCTTCCGCTTTATTTCTTGTGTGCGAGGTCTTAAACCTCCATTGTAATAATGAGACCCGGTGGTCAATACTCTTATCTATTGTAATAAATCGTTGATGGTGATGTTTCCCATTCTGTTTGACTGTGTGCACTAGCTTTGATCTGGGACTAGTGCTGTAATACACAGAGGGTCCGGGTTTGGTAATCCGGGGGCCCGACACCTCCCGTCCGCGTGGGTATAAAAACCCCCTTCCCTCTCCCTCCTTCTCCTTTGCCTCCCGAGCTCTCCCACCGCCTCCACCACCCTCCCAACACTCCCGGCCACCTCCCGGAGCCGCCGATTGAAGCCCCGCCGCTCCGAGCTCCGCCATTGCCGCCCTGTGAGCCGGCGACACCCCGGAGCCAATCTCCCTCTCCTCTCCCTCATTTCTCAATTGCATTCGCCCAAAGTTTCTCCTTGGTGTAACATTCATCTTGGTGTATCCCCCTGGACAGGTGATTGCCCGTGGAGCTCTGACACCGAAGCACACCGCCGACCGCAACCACCTCCCCGTGGCCAGCACACTCTGAGGCTCCTCGACTCGCACCACCGCCGCCAATGTGAGCTCCCAACTCCCCAGATGGTGTAGCCGCCCCCGATTGACCTCTCTCGCCGCCGGCGACCTCCCTCACCGCCAGCTAGCCGAACCACCCCCTTCTCTCCCCCGCTCTCTCCGCTGATCCCCTCACCTCCCAGCTGCCCAAAATGGACTCCCCTCACTCAGACCTACCCGGTGGTACCCTCCTTTGCCGTCGGGAACCTTCGCCGTGGCCGGAGAGCGAAGGCGCCGCCGTCTCCGTCCCTCGGCTGCGCGCGCACGGCTGGAGGTAGAAGACGAAGGCGTGGCCGCTTCTCTGCCGTCCATCTCCTTCTGCGCCTTCTAACGCCAATCGTCGAATGTCGCCTTCCTCGCCACCGTCCGATGATCATAACCGCACCGCCCCTCGTCCGTCGGATCTCCTTCCCGTACCCCTTCGCTCCACCCCATCCGACCGCCCACCCGAGCCACGCGTCGCTCATCCGAGCCGCGTGAGCGCGCGCGGGCGTGGGCCGAGTCAGGCCTGCCCCGTCGCCCGAGCGCGCGCGCGAGCTGCGGGCCGCGCGCCGCCGCCGTGGGCCGCGCGCCGCCGCCGTGGGCCGCACTGGCCTTCGGCCGCGCGGGCCATCTCCCCGGCCGGGCCGCACTGTGGCCATGGGCCGGCCTTCTACTGTTAATCGAATTTTCAGACGATTTATGAATTTTCAAAATCCCAGAAAATCTAAATAAATCCTAGAAAATCACAGAAAATCCCAAAAATTCCCAAATTTCACCACTTTGCTCCAAATAATATTCTGAACCCATTTTTGGCTTCCATTTCCACAGAATCATTCCCAATAAATCCCTAAAATTCCATTTGAAGGATTTATGCATTTTATTCCTTTTTAATTAGTTTAATTTTCTCCTCGCTTGATTAGTTGCAAGCTGGATTTAATTGCTTTATTTGTTTGCGCTAGTGGCGGAAATTCCGGAAGCCCAGGTGCAATCTCAGGAGCCAGAAGGTTCTTCGTTCGAGCTTGCTGAAATAGTCCGGATTGACGGCAAGTCCCAAATCCTTTGATCATATTGCAACCCATGTGATTTAATTATGTTAATATGCTATTTGCATTATGCTAGTTGTGAAATGTTAGTTTAAAATAAAATAAAATGTTTAGAATGACATGTGATATAGTTAGACCTACCACCGCTAAATGCCCTGTTAAATTAGTAGCCATGCCATTGAAACCCTAGAATTAATTATCTGTTATTCTAAGATAATTGTAGGATATTAATATTATCATGCAAAGTCTTACACTAATAAGGTTGTGGCTGTGGTCCAATAGAATTCGGAAAACCCGACTCTAAGGTAGGGTGGTATGGGACACCGTATCTTAGAGCGGAGAGTGCCGGCGTGCACAAGGTAGGGTAAGGGTTGGGGAAGAGCCGCGAGACGGTCTTTGCCCATCTTGTTACCCTAGGTTTGGAGTAGGGTAAGGGTGAGTGGGAAACCGCGAGACGGTCTACGCCCACCGCTTATCTTAGTTTGGGTCGCGGGCCTGGTGAGGTTGCGGGCCATGTGAAAATATAAGGACTAAAACCCTTACGCTGAGCAAATGTCACAGTGATCGCTCAACCACAGGAGTTGACTTGTCAACACTGGTCTAGTAGCTGCTCAACTCGATTGAAACTCTACAGGAGGTTTAGCAGTGAGGTTAGGCAGGCCGTGCTGCGGGTGCCTAGCAATGGTAGAATTCACTCGAAGTGGACGTTGGTTTTCTCTTCTTGTGGGTGTGTGTGTGTGTGAGCCAGACCCGAGTGGATTCTACTGGGTAGAGCCTATATAAAGAATTGAGCAGTGAAACGACCTGGCCTTCTTAACTCTTTAGCGGGAGTTAAGGGATCGTGTGGGTAAAGCTGAGCAAACTCTGCAGAGTCAAATAAATGGTATTCGAATACGGCGTGCTCCCGGTTATTGGAGCTGTGTCACTTGGGTGATTCCAGCAGCAAAGCTTGAGTAGTTTTGTACATATTTTAACTTGGTTAGTTGGTTAAGGAACTCTTCGTGAAAAACCCCTGAGATTTTAAGAAGTAAGTTTTGGGTCCGTCTTATTAAAATGTTTGCAAATAAAACCGCATCCACTCAAAGTTAATAAACCAAATATATTCCCTTGAAATTCCGTGCATGTAATAAGTTAGGATCCCTTTGGGATTTGCTGAGCCGGTTGTTTGGCTCACGGCTTGCTTAATCATTTCTTTAGAGGATCAAGACGAAGGAGAAGGTCTCCCTGTTGAAGAAGTCCCGGAGGATCTTTTCTTCGACGAGGACCCTTGGCTGTAGGTCTCCGCCGCGCTCGAAGCGGATTCTGGAGTCTTTTGTAATGTAATTACACTTTGGGCTTGCACGCCCCGCTGTAAAAACTGGATGTTAATCCTTATGTCAAATATATGCTGGACTTTTGTTGTAAGCATGCAATGGTATACTCTTGCGCGACACTCCATAACTGTTCATGCGTGAATAGTTGCGGAATGCCGTGTCCGTACGCGCCCCTGGAAATGGGGGCGTTGCAAGGCGCGGAGGCAGTGAGGGTGTTGATGATCGAAAAGATTTATATCCAGAGGAATGGGAAATATCAAGCTACCAAAGCATATAAAGTAATGACAGGCACTGCTCTGATCCCTCCACATTTTTCTTGGCTCTGGAAAAGCAAATGCCAAAACAAAGAAATGTTCTGTTCAAATCCTACATGAATTAAAAACATAAGAAATCTTTTTTTTAAAAAAAGGTACAACATATATACGCACACACCGTATATGTATATATACATAGGTATGTATGTATGTATGTATGTATGTATAATTAATTGACATACCATGGTGTCTGGATAACATGATCTTAAATAGGTATTTTCTTTATGTATCACGTGCGAAAAATTTTGGATTTTTTATGTCAAGTTTAACTAGTTTATTAACTAGTTCAAATAAGTTTGAACTAAAATTCAAATTCTAGTTTGAACTAAAATTCTAATTGTTGCTATCAATTTTAACCAATAAGAAAGGATTCAATAAAATAGTAAATATAAATTTCAGCAACACTATAAACCATATACTGACCTTGATATGAGATATGAACTAATAAATACCAAGATGAAACATAACCAAATCTAAATTGAGTAAAGCATCAAATAACAACATATAAACTATAAAGACTAAGAAAAACCATAAATCATCTAATTATTACAGTGAAAGTTACTAAATAATTCATGATCATAAATGATAAATTGCTAGGTGGAGTAAAAAAGCTACAAAATGAATGTTCCATGTCCTACATCCATCTATGCACAACTCAACAAGTACAAAGCAGAACAATAGATTAATCCACATCATTTTAATAATTACTAGTCATTTACCATTAACTCAATTTTCACATCTCATTCTGATCAATTCTCAACTACATATCTCAATATCTCATCTCAATCTCTGTTAATGTAATTCAATGCACATGACTCCTGTGTAGCTCATACCATACAGGTATCGTCGCTCTTATAAGATAACCCTGGGCCTATGTGAATTTCAGAGAGATTTTTTTGAAGCAATTCATACGTGCCGAACACCCTAGCTGGGCAATTCGTATGGAACTCCAGTTTTCGGAAATCCCTCAATTTAAATAAAAATGCAGAAATTCTGGAGGATTTCAGATCTAAAAAAATCCTACAATAACATGTTTGGAATCAAGAATATTTGTAGTGACACTTGCAGTTGGAAACACCAGTTGATTAAGCCCCGTTTGGAAGACAACAATTATTTTCGATCCCGATAGAAATTGAACCATTTCTTACGATAAGCCTGCATTCCAAACAAGACTAATCCATGGAATCAGACCCAGATCCTATCACTTATCTGAATCTGATCATGCATCAGCAAATCGACGGGCCCGTTGACCAGCGCTCTGCCACGGGCAGGATACCCCCGAAGAAAACGCCATGGCAAGCACCTTCCTCGCGTCCCTTCGGTGGCTCACATCGTGCCTGCAAAAGCTGGTGTTCGAAGTCAGTGCATGGAAGCTTTGAACGTAAGTTTTCCTATTTAAAAACTTTAATGACAGAATCTTCAAATGTCGGAGTGTGTCCTTGCAAAGCCTTTTTCCGGTTCACACACACATTTAAGGAAGAGAGGTGGGTAGAGTACAGTGACGGGTATGGCGTAGGGGCTCTAAACACATGTTTGTCATCATATCTTATAAGTTATTTCTCTAATGATACGTTAGTTAAAGTTGACTGATCTACACCTTTATCTGCGAAGCAGATGATTCAAATACCATATCCAAACTTATGCTTTTAAATAAAGCCTTATTGTTATTAATTGATGCTTATTGGAAGTCGAGCAGTGTCTATCTTTCTTGTGGCAACATTTAGAAGATTGGAGAATATTATAAAACTATAGTTTTAGTGCTGCTCTCACTTAACACCGGTGTATCTTTAACATAAAATAGTATAGTGCTTAGAAGTACGACAAATCAATGATTCGGTTAATAACCCTTACTATTGTGGTTGTGGAAACTATTATTATTGGCACGATATTTTTTAACACTTGGTGCTTATATATATATATGATATAAGCTTATGATCTTGTCATTCTAAAGCTAATGTCGAGTTCATTATGAGATCTCATTATGAGATCTCGGATTCATGGATTTGCTAATACAAATGGGGGAGAGAGCGGTTAAACGTACATATATTTGCTATAAATGTTTTATTTCTACTGCAACGCACCTTACTAGTCAAAGAAAACAACCAGGCATCACAAAACCAAAATCAACCCTCCGCTTTTCCCATTCCCTCGTCGTCGTCCTCCTCCTCCCTTCCTGCGCCCATCCTCCTCCACCTCGCGAGGGAAACAATCGCCCACACGGACATCCCAGGAATAGTCTAGGGCGCCCGAATCGGCGGCGGCATCGGCGGCGATGGCGACGCGCGAGCGGAAGACGATCGATCTGGAGCAGGGGTGGGAGTTCATGCAGAAGGGCATCACCAAGCTCAAGAACATCCTCGACGGCAAGCCCGAGCCGCAGTTCAGCTCCGAGGACTACATGATGCTCTACACGTGCGTAACGACCCTAACACCCCCCCCCCCCCCGCCCCAATCCCGTATTGGGGTGCTTGCTTGGTTTGTGCTTCATGATCTGATTTAGGGTTTTTCTCGATGCCGCAGGACGATATACAACATGTGCACGCAGAAGCCGCCGCACGACTACTCGCAGCAGCTCTACGAGAAGTACCGCGAGTCCTTCGAGGAGTACATCACGTCCATGGTGAGGAATTCTTGATTCCTCGGTTTATTAGCTCGATTCGTGTCCATGTGCTCGATTAGAGGAAGCGTAGCAAAGATACTGATGGAAAATCGTGCTTGCTATGGCATATAAACTAATGAATTGACAGCACGCACATTTGAGTAATACGGAGCACAGCTGTTTATATAGAAGATGAGGGATTTCATGCCTAAAACTTGAATCCTAAGCTGCTGTAGTAAGTACAAGGATGACGTTCTAATTTTGATAAAGCTCAATGCTCTTGGCGAATTACGAACTCTGTGTTGGTTGCTTAGCATGGGTGGATTATTGGGCTTTCATTAGTAGGGAGGAGCTACAACTTTCTATGTGGCATGTCAAGTAGTCTTGCACAACTGTTGGTGCAGAGGGATCTGGATAATGGATTGTTGGGATTACCTCTAGGCAGTATTTAAATACTCTAGGGGATGCAATGAGCATTACATGTGGCGCTAGCAGTCTGCTGCAAGCAGCGTTTTAGCACGAAACAATGTTTCAGATTTGTATGGCCATTTATCATGTCTTCTTTCTTTTCTGCCAAAAGCAATTGTGCCAGCAATTTTTGTTAGAGAAGTACTATGGCACGGTATGCCATTGGGATGCCTTCCGATGGCATACCTCCCTTGTGCCGCCCCTCCCCTCCCCTCTCCCTCTTTTCTTCTGCTCCGGAGCAGCTCTACTAGCCTCCTTCACCGCCCCCCGCCTCTCCACCACCACCGGCGGCCAGCGGTGCCGTCGCTGCCTCGTCGTGTAGTCCCTTGACCCCTCACCACCACGCCACGCTGCCCAACCAAACTACCACAACCGCCGCTGCCACCGCCCTCCGGTTCTGCCCGCCGCCCTCCTACCATACCCATCGCCCTAGCCGCCACCCACCGTTGGTCCACCACCTCCTCCCGACCTCTTAAGCGTCGGGGAAAGGGTGAACCCGTAGCGGGGGAGCCGGATCCGGCGGCAGAGGAGAGTGAGGGGATGACGGCGATGAGGAGGGAGGGAGTGGTGGACGGGAGCGAGAAGGAGCACGAGAGGGAGGGAGTGGCAGGAGAGGGAGGTAGCGGCGGCGCTTCGGGAGGGAGAAGGAGCATGAGAGCGAGAGGGGGGGGGGGATGGTATACCGTTCAATGGTATACCATTTGCTAGTTTTTCTTTTTTAGTTAATGACCCTTGAACTTTCCGTCTTTCTTCACATTCCACTTAATAACTTTCTCATCTACTCTCTGCTGATTTGAATACTTTAAACATGAGATAAGACCTGAAGCCCTTATACACATTGCTTTATTGGCTTTTAAATCTCGGATATTGTACACTTAGGAAGTTTTAAGTAAGTTTAGATTTTTGCAGACATTGCTTGGCATGTTGTGCTTATATGGATGTTAGATGCTGTCTGGCTGTCTGCTATAAAAATACTCTGATGTTAAACTTCCAGTGCTCTCTATCTAAACTTCGCAATTTGCTTAGAAAGCACAAATTGCTTGATTCGGGAGGTTTTCCCTCAGCGCAGCAGGATGATGCCGGTAGCCAGTGGTACCGGCATCATCCATATTGATTCTTATTTTTCTGATGTGATTCTTTTGGTTGTTAAAATGTTTGTTCCTTTCACCTTTTTACATCATTAGCTCCTGTATAACTTCAGCCATGCATCTTTATACATGTACATTTCTCTTGGATGTATATGTTATTATGTTTGTTACCACTTAAAGTATACTGATTTGTGACATATTAAATCTTTTGTTTTACTTCTTGTTGATAAATTAACTTAGCTATATGTAAGCTTAAATTATGTATAAATTACTTTGGCTATTTGCAACATATATTTGGTATAGATAACACCATGAATAATTGTACATTCATCCCTTTGGGAGGGATACCTGTTCTCTGCCATACCCCTAGGCTGTTACTTTGGGATGAAATGTCCATGTTAATGTGGTGGGAATGGTGTTGGACACTTACTACCTTCCCCCACCTTGTTGCCATCCATAGGTTTGGCATGTCTCACTGGTAATTTTAATGAATTATTATGCTGTGAAATGCCTACTTGCAAGGCTTTTCTAGTCGACCAAATTCAGACAAGTTATTGTCCAAAGTTTTGTCATTTACTTGTTTCTGTTTCAAAGCTAAACCTTGATTTGCCAACTGTTCATTGGTTCATGCCTTACCATTACTATGAAGTAAAAGGATCTTGATGTAGTGCATTGGAACTGTTGGTGATACATCTTCATATGTGAGAGAATCCACAAATTTGTTGGGTCTCATCCTCCATATGCTAATTTGTCGTTGGGTCTCATCCTCTAATTGATTTACATTTTGCATGGAATCATGTAAATATTGAGCGTCAGGTACTTAAGCAGAAAGGATGGCTTTGCATGTTCTGCATTGTGCTGTGTCCACTGTCCACTATATTTTCTGCATTTTTTTGGAGGTGTAGATCTTCTAGGTTAGACTTTGCTTAGAAAGCATGCATTGCTTGATTTGGAGGATATTCTTTGTCATAGTAGGATCTGGTAATGCTGAGAGCACTTAAGACACCAGCATGCATCCATACTAAGTCTTTTATCATGGCTTATTTTGGCTGTTTGAAATATTGGCTGCTTTCGCCCTTTTCATCAACAGCTCCTGGATTACTTCACAACTTTGGCCCTGCATATAAATACATATATGTTTCTCTTGGACTTATGTTTTCATTACCATTTAATGTGTAGTGACTTGTATTAAATCTTTTTATTGTACTTTGTTGTTGATAAGTAATCTATATGTAAAATATATTGTTGATGAATTAACTTAGTTACATGGAACATTTTCTCGAAGTAGACGTTGCAGTGTAAATAATTCTATGCTCATCCCCGCTGAGACCCCTGTTCTCTGCTATATCCTTAGGTAGTTACTTGAGGGTGAAAATGTCCATGTTAATGAGGGGAGAATGCGTATGGGGACTTAGCCTCTGTTGCCATTCCTATTTTGATATAGATCATTGGTAATTTTAGTTAATTATCATGTAGTAAAAATGCCTCCCTCTCTTTAACACTATGTAGCTGGATAAATTGTCCAATGATAATTGTATTCAATGAACATAACTTGCAGTTTAGTGATGCTTCATCACCTGCACGATCTCCATTTTATCTCTTTTTTCCTATATTTGCATGTTCACATTTTTGAAAGATAAGTCCAACACCCAGCTTCAATTTATTGCAGGTTTTACCTTCAATAAGAGAAAAGCATGATGAGTTTATGTTGAAAGAGTTAGTAAAACGGTGGTCAAACCATAAAGTGATGGTTCGGTGGCTGTCACGCTTCTTCCATTATCTTGATCGGTACTTTATCTCACGGAGGTCACTACCACCATTGAGAGAAGTTGGGCTTATTTGCTTCCGAGATTTGGTAACGCAACTTCTTTACACGATTGACTCATCTTTCTCCTGTTTTACGGGATCCAGCTTACGGTTCCTTGCTTAATGTAATATCTCTAGATTTTAATCATTTTCCATTGTGGTAACAGGTATATCAAGAGATCAAAGGAAAAGTAAAAAGTGCGGTCATATCCTTAGTGAGTCATTGTATCTTGTCATGTTAGCTTATTTGGTTGTGTATAGTTGGCATTAGAAGTGCTTTCTTCAACAGATAGATCAAGAACGCGAGGGTGAACAAATTGATAGGGCCCTATTGAAAAATGTTCTGGATATATTTGTTGAAATTGGCTTGGGTAGTATGGAGTGCTATGAAAATGATTTTGAAGATTTCTTGCTCAAGGATACTGCAGACTACTACTCTATCAAGGCCCAAACCTGGATTCTGGAGGACTCTTGTCCAGATTACATGTTAAAGGTATCTTTGAGAAGGTTTAATGAACATTTCTACCTGTAGTTAAGCATAACATTATCTTTCTAAGGGATATTTGTTTCATTAGGCTGAGGAGTGTTTGAAAAGGGAGAAAGAGCGAGTTGCTCATTATTTGCACTCTAGTAGTGAGCAGAAGTTGTTGGAGGTTAGTGGAAAGTCTGCTGTTGCTTTATATTTTAACTTGTCAGAGTATTTCGTAATGTTTGATTATCTATATTTGCTACGTGTACACCAGATGTATAATTTGGAATTGTATGTTCAGAGTGCTGTTGGATTTCTGATAGAGCACTAGCCGTGAGTTCCCCCCATATGACATGATTTAATGTGTTTTCTTTCCTTAATTTTCACAGAAAGTGCAACATGAATTGCTAACTCAATACGCAAGCCAGCTTTTGGAGAAGGAGCATTCTGGATGTCACGCATTGCTTCGTGATGACAAGGTTTCATGGCGAAGCTCTTTCTTTCTTTCTTTCTTTTTGAACAGTATATCAGCAATATATGAAGCCTGTTGACATAATATCTATGCAATCTTGCAGGTTGAGGATCTCTCTAGAATGTATAGGCTATTTTCCAGAATAACTCGTGGTCTGGAACCTGTTTCTCAAATATTTAAGCAGGTATTATTTGCCTCAAAAGTGTTCTCTATTTCTTCTTGAAGCTATTTCAATATTGAAATGGAACGCTTCTCTGCAGCATGTTACTAATGAGGGAACAGCCTTAGTCAAACAGGCTGAAGATGCTGCTAGTAATAAAAAGGTGCAACATTTTATATATTCAACCATTGAAGTTTTATGCTTTTTTTGTTTGTATCACTGTTTTCTTAGAACATTGATTTGATTTTCTTTGGTAGTAATTTAGTGGTATGTGTTTCATCAATCAGCTGGAGTTCGTACTCAACTCTTGCTGGTATATGCATAGTGTATTCCAGGCTGCTGCCTCGACATATTGCTCTGCACTCTACTAGCCACTTCAGACTTACATTTCTAGTGATTACTTATTTCTTTCACTTGAGTATTATTTAAAATTATTAGAATTATCTAAATTATTTGTTTTATTACAGCCAGAGAAGAAAGACATGGTTGGTTTGCAGGAACAGGTTTGATGCCTTGATATAATCTTTGCTGTTAGCTCTCAACTTTTTTTATGACATCTGTTACCCATTGTGTTCCTTTCTTGTTCTTTTTTTTTTTTGAACTTAGGTTTTTGTCCGGAAAATCATTGAGCTTCATGACAAATATGTAGCATATGTCACTGAGTGTTTCCAGGGCCACACGCTCTTCCATAAGGTTTGCCATTTGATTTATTTATCTACTGCTTCATACATCATTCTTTTTATCATGATATCAAAATCTTGGATCCTGTTTATGCAGGCACTTAAAGAGGCTTTTGAGGTTTTCTGCAACAAAGGTGTTTCTGGTAGTTCAAGTGCCGAATTACTAGCTACCTTCTGTGACAACATCTTAAAGAAAGGTGGTAGTGAAAAGCTTAGTGATGAAGCAATTGAAGATACCCTCGAGAAGGTACAGCCATCAATTTGTTATGTTTGTGCTGCTATGTCATTACTAGTTTTCCAGAGCTAGGAACTTAATCTTGAAACTGGATGAGTACCAGGTCGTAAGGTTACTCGCCTACATCAGTGACAAGGACTTGTTTGCTGAATTTTACAGGTAACTTGTTATCTTGCATGCTGATTCTTACTGTCTTTAAGCTCGTGGTATATTGGAATATGCATGCAGTCATTGACTTCTGGGGCTAATTTGCAGAAAGAAGCTTGCAAGGAGATTGCTTTTTGACAAGAGTGCTAATGATGAACATGAGAGAAGCATTCTGACCAAGCTAAAACAACAGTGCGGGGGGCAATTCACTTCAAAAATGGAGGGCATGGTTACTGACCTTACTGTTGCAAGAGATCACCAGACGAAATTTGAAGAGTTCATAAGAAAACATCCCGAGTTGAATCCTGGGATAGACTTAGCTGTTACTGTTCTGACAACAGGATTTTGGCCAAGCTACAAATCTTTTGATATAAACCTGCCTGCTGATATGGTAAGTTTGCTTTTTTCTCGAGGCTCTCTAAGGAGCTGTGTTGGAGCTTGGTAAGCTTAATCAATATTTTAACCATGAGTCCTGAATTTGCCTTGTTTTGCATATAATGTTTGTGATTGATGTCTTACTCTGCACAAGATAGTTATTTTCATTCTCGATTTTTCAGGTGAAATGCGTAGAGGTTTTCAAGGAGTTTTACCAAACAAGAACAAAGCACAGGAAGCTTACCTGGATATATTCCCTGGGAACCTGTAATATTATTGCTAAGTTCGAGGCCAAAACTATTGAGCTCATTGTTACAACTTATCAGGTAATTCGAAGCTGCATTTTCAATGAGCATTTGCTTCTTGTGTTAGATGTAACCTAACATGCCTTTCTCTTCTGTTGGTAGGCTGCATTGCTGCTGCTATTTAATGGAGTTGACAGACTAAGCTATTCTGAGATTGTAACACAGCTAAATCTCTCAGATGATGATGTTGTGCGTTTGCTCCATTCTCTCTCTTGTGCAAAATATAAGATTCTTAACAAAGAACCAAATAACAAAACTATTTCACCGAATGATGTCTTTGAGTTCAATTCAAAATTTACTGACAAGATGCGAAGAATAAAGGTATCTTTTTTGTATGTTTTCTAAATTTCGTAATTTACTTTTCCGAGTTCTCTTTTTTTTTGATGTATTATCTTGGTTTTTTAATGCTATTTACAGATACCTCTTCCTCCAGTTGATGAGAAGAAGAAAGTAGTTGAAGATGTTGACAAGGATCGCAGATATGCAATTGATGCATCCATTGTGCGCATCATGAAGAGCCGCAAAGTATTGGGTCATCAGCAACTTGTAATGGGATGTGTGGAGCAGCTTGGTCGCATGTTCAAGGTACGAAACATTTGTTCAAGAAAGTAGTTCAAGAAAGTATTTGTTCTACTTTGTTGATTTCTAGGGTTCATTTATTCCCTCCATGGGACTGTCTTCCATTACGTAGGTCCTTTTGGCTAGCACCTTGCCGCCTTTAGCTCTCTGCATTCTGCATTGCACGCCTAAGACTTGCACCATCATCTTGATGGCCTTTTCTTTTGTGTAATATAATTGTGTGTATATGGTTAAACTGGCACTCAGGAAATGTTCAAAGCATTTGATTATCTGAGCTTCCTTGGATTACTTCACATGATAAAAGGGCTGCTCTTTTTTTTTTGTGCAGCCTGACTTCAAGGCAATAAAGAAGCGGATTGAGGATCTTATAACAAGGGATTACTTGGAGAGGGATAAAGAGAACCCAAATGTGTACAGATATTTGGCTTGATCTATCGGTTCTGCCTGTGGACTGATATTTTCCTGAGACTGACTTCTGTGCCCTACAGTGTTGCCACGATTTATCGATGGCAATGTTACAGTTGTCTCGTGGTGCGGCATCGTTGGCTGCTCCGATCTTCTAGCACCGCTGATTTTGCGTGCAGCACGGACATATGGCCAATGCAAATGCAGCTTGACCAATGGTTGGGACTGTCAATAGAGCTCACGAGGGCAAATGTTCGCAGCTGGGAATGCATGCGAGTCTTGCATAAATGTTGTAACATCATGTATTAGGTCCTGTTCCATTTGTTTTATTTTTCTCCATATATATAGCTTTGTTGTATTTCAATCAGTTGTCTAGATAAATGCAGAGAATTATGAACTTGCGATCTATCCGTCCTGCTCTTAATGCAGTAAGATGCCAATCTACATTGTATTTGTTATGAATTTATGTCTTAGGCTACGTTCATTCTAGCATGGGCTTTTGGCTTTCGGCTTCTATAAATTGGAATGAATATGTGGCTTCTTATTTTTGGTTTTATTTGCTTTTGTTTTTTGTATTATCCGTGAAGATATAACGATGTTTTCTTATTTTTCTTTAATTGCATGACTTAGAAAAACTAACAGCTGCTACAGTATAATTATAGTCAAAAGTTGGAAGTCGCCAGTAGCCGAAAGTCAAAAGCCGCCAGTTAAAGTTGGATTGAGCGGCCCCTTAAGACTTGCTTGAAGTACTGGTGATAATGGTCACAACTATGGCCATGCTTGTATCAAATGCCCTGACAAGTCTAGCATAAGCCAAGTGATGTTTGAGAGAAGGGAGCTAAGTGCTGTTTGTGCATGTAACTTTGCCTTGCAAATAAGCTTTGAGCACCATTTTCCTTGGCTGAAAAATCCAATTCTAAGGTAGTGTTTGATATATAAGACCGTGCTGCAAATTTCAAGTGAATAACAGAAAACTGTGGAAGAAAAGAGTGGAATCGGTTGTAGATGGGGGAAAAGAATCATGCATGGAACATTTGACCAGTGGGCCCAGGGGCGAAGCTAGAGCACGAAGGACCCGAGTGCACACATTACACTTAAATGACTTCAATATACATTACTGCAGGCTATATGGGCTAGCTGCAGGCCGGGTGGTGCACATACTGAGCTCTAAGGGAGTGTACAAACGGTGAAACTTAATTGCTAATTACTTAAAATTATTTTTTTCCCTGGTGCCGGTGCACTCGGCAAGCACAACTTGGCTTCGCCCCTGAGTGGGCCATTATCTAGGATTTTTTTGTGAGGGGAATTTCATGAATTTTTGTGAGTGGCAACTCAAATAAAACTGAAGAGCTTCTAAACTAGGACAGGGTGTTATGTTTTTAGTTTGCAATCAAATCTAGAAATATTATGAAGCTTCCACCAGGGTTTGCAAAAAGCGAATTAAAATAAACCCTTGGACCTATGCCGGCAACGGTGCGGGACTGGTAATTGGAAATTAACTGGGTGTGTGACCAACTCAAATGCAATTGCATATTTGAATTGACAAACGGTTCGTGAGCATATTTAACTAGTTCACAGCCAATTGCCGCTAGAGCATGTACAATGATATAGACAACAATGATCTTCAATATGTCTATCATTTATAGATCGGATTAAAGACAACACATATAATATATTGTCTATATAGTTGATTGTGATAGCCCCATACAATTAATGTATTATCTATATAGTTGTCTATACAATAGCATAGACAGTAAACAATCGTCTATAAGACCGTGTGTTAAATAGTAGACATTTTCTTTCTCTTTCCTCCTTTCTTCCACATCACCTAAAGTTCTATGTGGCATATCTTTACAGGCAGCTAATACTACCGTATACAAAGCTGGTGGGATTCGCCGCCCCTCGCCGCGTCCACGTCGCCACCGGCGGGCCCCCAGCGCTCCCTCGCCCGCCGCGTGCCCGCGGGAATTCTCGTTTGGGCGCTGCCTTGCGTTCGGGTCGTTCCGCCGGCTCGTTTCGCCGCTTTGGTCGCTGGTTAGCGCCGCGCGGTCTGCAGGCGTTGAGGCCGCTTGCTTTTGCGCGCTTCGTGGAAAGCTTCGAGAACAAGCCTGACGCGCCCTGTGGGGATCCTCGAGGCCAGTGCGGACTTTCCCACGGGATTCATTTACCTTTTCTCCACTACAGCACGTCCGTTCGCTTCGTCTTCTCGGTTCTTGTTGCGTCCCTGCCTCAGGCATTTCTTCGTCTGGTTGTTTCGTCTGTGTTCCTTGGTTTCCACTTGGTCTGCTTGTTTCGCCTCTCCTGCTCGCTTTCTGCGCGGCGCTTACGTCCTCTACGCCTTGTCTGTGCTTTCGGTTTTGGGGTTTACATCTTTATCCAAGGTATTACTTACTTCTTGTTGTTCTTCCTATTTTTTTACAGTTCCGACCGGATGCTCCTGTGTTGCCGTATGCATTTGTTTGCTTCTTTTTTTTTTCCTTACCGGTGGCTGATCTGGGTTACGTGTTTCAGCTAGGATGCCTGCTCTTACGGTTTTGCTAGGGTTTTTGTGATGTTGTCGGCTACAGATTTGTGTTGGTCTGATCTCGGTTAGGGTGGGGTTTTTGGTGACGTTTGTTGTTGTGGTTTGTTAGATAGTCCCTTTAAGGAATTTTTTAGGGTTACTTTCATATTATCGAGTCCACATCTGTGCTAGCCATTATTGGTGGCGTTGTTTCGCTGCTATCAGGTTTTTCTTCGTCCTCTCATATCTGTGCTTTTTTAGGGTTATACAGCCGTGCTTCAACGTACCTTCTTGTGTTGTATTCTGTTGTAGAGTAGTGCTTCTTGCTCCGTATTTATAAGCCTCGCATTTCTTCTTTAGTACGCATATTAGTTCTGCTATGATGCAATTATTATTGCCGATATGTTCCACGCAAATAGAAGGTCGGTGTTATTCGTCGCATTTCTTGGTTGCTATGTATACCGTTCACAGTTCTTCGTTAGTCTAGATGCTTCTGTTATTTTCCTTATCATTTCGCTGGCTGATGTATAGTGAGATGTATATATTTTCCATGTTGTAGATTGCTGTTGTTGCTGTACTTTCGTTAGGTGGCCTCCGGTGAGGCGTACATGCTTTCTGTTGTAGAGTGGTTCTTGTTCTTATCTATTATTATTTGCTAATTTTTTTTCCTGCTGTGCACGTTGCTTATGATTTGCTTATAGGTTTGTTAGCTGATCTAGAGTTAGATATACACGCGTTGTGGTGTAAAGCAGTGCTTGTTCTTTTGTGTTATGATGCGCTGTATTTTATTGTTATACAGGCATGCTTTCACAGAGCTTGTGCTATAGACGGTTGTTCATTACAGCGCATGTTAATTCTTTCCTATTTCTGTCTTTACCTTTTTCGATCTTTGTTATTACCATATAGTATCATTCTTCGTTAGTCTAATGCTTGTGTTTTTTTGTATGTACTATGCAGGAGTCCTCTTACATAGCTTGCTGCTTTATGTTATATAAGACAGTGTATATTTTTGCGAACTTTTTAAGGTGCTTCTCTTACCTTTTACCGCTTTTATTTAATTGTTATTACAGTACTGATATTGTAGTTTCTTTTCGCTCCTTACATCTTTTATGGTTGCTATCATTTTACTGTTATAACCATTTCTTCATTATTGTACACCTTTGTTCTTTCCCGGTTTTGTCTTTACCTTATTCCATGTGTGTTATTACTATATAATATTTAGATTACGATATAGTGCTAGCAAAAAATGTACCTATCTATAGTGTGTTTGTCTTGTCCTTTGATCGTATTTACTTACCTGTTCTTATATATTATTTTTATTCCTTTAGTTCCTTCCATTATTATTATTATTTTGTACTCTAATGCCTGTGTGTGTTTTTTATGTCCTATGCAGGTGTGCTTCTAGATGGGTTGCTGCTTTGTGTTATAACATATTGTCTACCTTCGCGTGTTTATAAGGTGTTTCTGTTGGCTGTTGTCAAATTTATGTATCTATTATTACAGTGCTGCTCTGATGTTTAGAGGTTTCTTTTCATACTATTGGTTTCATCCCTATTTCTTTATGAGTACATTGTGCTGTACAGTAGTTCCTATCATTACGTATTATGGTTTAAATGGTGTTGCTTTTCATCACATTTGTTTAGTTATTGTTGGAACGCTATTATTTTTATTGCTTTTGTCTTTTTCATCTGTATTATTGTTAACATTTCTTTATTACTATACATATTAGATCTCTTATGGTTCACTTATTATTGCTACCAGGCTCTGTAGGCTTATATCACATTTATTTAGTAGTTATTACAGCGTTGTTGTTATCATCGCTATGTGTTTTTTTCCCACCACATGTATTTAGGTCTTATTGCAGCTGTTCCTGTTATTGTTGGCGCATTTATTTACCTTTTGTTGCAACGCTATTATTATTGTTCATTATTCTATTACACTATAGACAAATGTTGTTTACTCTGCATGTTGCCCCTCTTACGTCTTACATATTATCGCTAATACCTTCTTTTACCTTATAGCATATTTGTTTAGTTATTATAGCAACACTTCTATTGTTACTTATTTTGCTTCGTTCCCTTGGCTTTTCCCACATTTATTTACTTATTGTTGCGGCATTACTATTGTTCTTGCTTCGTGATATTTAAATTGGAATATAGCATTAGCGAAAAATGAACCTATTTGTAACGCAGCTATTACAACAGTACTTTGATCCTTATGATTTTTTTATGTACTATGCACAGGTGGTTCTACATAGCTTAGTGCTGCTGCATTGTGTTATAAACTGGTGTCTATATTTGCCTATTTTTAAGGTGCTTCTCTTGCCTTTTATCACATTCATTTAGTTATTACTGCTGCGCTACTATTTTTTCTCCTTTCGTCTCTTGCATGTCTGTTATTGCTACCATTTCTTCATTGGTATACATACTGGTTCTCTTGTCGTTTACTTATTATTGTTGACAGCTTGTCTAACCTTATAGCACATTTTTTTGTTATTTTTATAGCTCTGTTGTTATTATTCCTATGTGTTTGTCTTGCTTTTCACCACATTTATTTACTTATTGTTACTCCTGTCATTGCTATTTATCACGCATTTATTTTGTTTTTGATCCGTCGCTATTATTATTATTTCTTATTGTATTGTGCTATAGATAGTTCCGTTTACTGTACATGTTACTTTTCTTATGCCTTATGTATTATCACCAGTATCCTCTCTTTTTTTATAATGGATTTCGTTACTTGTTATAACACTACTACTGTTGGTATTCCTTTTGCTTGCTTCTCCGGCTTTGTACCACATTTGTTTGCTTATTCTTACAACACTCTTATTGTAGTTCCTTTCGCTTCTTACATCTTTTATTACTGCTCTCATTTTAGTGTTATATAGCTAATGCAATGTTTCTATTTCATTATCCTAAATGCTTGTACGTACTATTGGTGTCATAACTATTTTCTTTGTGCCTACGCTATGCTGCTAAGTACTTCCTATCGTTACCTATTATGGTTTAAATACTCCTGATTTCATCATTATTTGTTTCTGGCTGCTTTGTGCTACAGGCTAATGGTTATCATTACCTATTATGATTCGCAATTTAGTTATGTTCCATGCTTCCTTTTTTGATATGTCGTTTTCTTTATTTATGATTTTGTTACAAATATCTCTGTGTTTGTTATTTTGTTTCGTGTTATATATACAAATTGTGTCTGCTTATGTATTTCTGCATTGCTTATAGTAGTTGTTTCTAATTATTGCTCTCTTTATTTGTTTCATACATGCTTCTTTCATCTGTGCCTTTATTTACTTATAATTTTAGTAAATACCTTTTGATACTATCAATGTCAACATTTGCTATCAGTTGTTATGCGTACCACACTCTTAGCACAGTTTCCGCTATTTTCTATCTACTGTTTAAATTATGGTATGGTATAAATAAGCCATCGTTACATTTTCCTTCTTTTTTATTACCATATTTACAGATTCTGCTATAATTCTACTCTTTTCATCGGTGTTGTCTTCAAGTGCTTGAATTTCTCTTTTTTAGTCATAGGCCTTCAATTTCATAATGCATTCCTCATCTTATACATTAACATATTTATACATGCTTCTGTCATTTCATTATTTTTGTTGTCTTTCTTTTCAAACATTCATTTTTCTCTATTTCGGTAGTAAGCATAGTTTTAGTAAATAGCTTTGGATACTATCAATATCAACATTTGCTATCAGTTGTTACAAGTATCAAGTTCTTGCCATGGCTTGCACTATTTTCTAACTACTGTTTAAATTATCGTATGGTATACGCAAGCCATCTTTACACTTTGCATCTTATTTCTTACCATATTTACAGATTCTGCTATACTTCTACTCTTTTCCTCAGCATTGCCTTCAAGCGCTTGAATTTCTCCCTTTCAGTCATAAGCGTGCAATTTCATAAGGTACTTTTTCTTACCTTTTAACCCATTTCTTTAGTCATAGTTATCATCATAGTCTTATCATCCCTTGACTGCAGTTTATTCCATTAATATTTGCATATATAATCAGTCTGCTATGCTGCATTCCTGATCTTATATATTAGCATATTTATACATGCTTCTGTGATTGCATTATTTTGCTTGTCTTTGTTTTCAATCATTCATTTTTCTCTATTTCAGTGGTAAGCATACATCTGCATTGTTCCTATTTTGCTTCTTGCAATTTGCCTTTATGGATTCGTCTTCCTCTACTAAAACCCACCGTGAAGAAATTTTACGTGGAAAGCAACCGCTTGATCCTGTAGTTTCATCACACCCTTGTACATATGCTTTGTCCGCCGCTTTTTCACCAGTGGTTCCACAGACCCCATCGCAGCCATGTACGACCGTTTCTAATACTACATACATTACGTGCATCAAATTGTCTACCTTTTGCAGACTTTTTACATAGATTCAGTTGCTCACTTATTCTTTTCGCCTTTTTATTTTGTTGTTGCACAGTGTTTGTCACAGAGCCTAATATAGTCTTTCCATGGAAGCGTCACCATGGTTATTCACAATCTTTATACCTCTTTGTTTCGTCTTTTTGCTTGCTTCTTGTTTATGTTCCTGTTTTTTACCATTTCTCCCCATACCTGTGTACATAATAGGAGATCACTTTTCGCCATTGGTTAGCTCATCTGAAGCAGCTAATAATAGGAAAAGAAGAAGATTATCAAATTTGCTTCGCAGTGCTGGTAGAACAGGTGCCTTCTTTTTGTTATCTCTTTCACCTCTACTTATAAAATTTTCCAAATGTTTTTCCCCATACTTGTTTCTTTCTTCATGTTTTCCCTTTGTTCTTTACTTTTCTCTTATTTCCAATTACAGAGATTTAAATGTAGCTTTTTCCATACTTTGTACTACATTTTTTACACATTTCAGGTGGTGTGCCATCTTTTAATACAGTTTCATTTAGAGAAGCAGGTGTTTCCCTTTTTAAGGAACAAATTTCTTCGTTAAAAGGTTTGCTCCAGCAATATGTTTTGTATTACATGATTTCTCTGCTTCTCTTTTTGCCCTGCCCCTTTCTTCTGCTTTTTCACATCGTTGTTTCATTTGTTTGTTGTTCTTTGTTCAATACAGTTTTTATTAGATTGTTTCAGCCATGTATGTGGATCGATCATATTATGGCGGTCCAGACTATGAGTGTAACAAATGTGGTGCTATTTTTTGGTTCCACGAAAGATCTCAGCATAGCAGCTCTTCTAAACATCAACGAATTGTTTATAATAAATGTTGCCGAGGTGGAAAGGTCTCTCTTCCACCACATAAAAAATCCCCATACCCACTATGTGAACTTATTGGTTTTGACAAAGGTGCTCGCTCAAATGAATTTATGCGTTTAATACGCCACTATAATTCCTTGTTTGCATTCACTTCCTTGGGCGTAAATGTTGATAGAACTATTAACACTGGTGGAGGTCCTTATGTTTTTCGCATAAATGGTGTTGTTCATCATCGTATCGGTTCTTTAGTTCCCACACCAGGCCGGAGCCCCCAGTATGCTCAACTATATATTTATGATACGTTCAACGAAATTGGCAATAGATTGTCTGTGTTTGATAAAGAAGATAGTGGACATAGTAAACGAGATCCTAATATTGTGGCTGCCTTGATTGCCATGCTTGATTGCTGCAATTTGTTAGTCAAACAGTTCAGAATGGCACGAGACCGGTTATTTTCTCAGGAAAATCCAGAAGTTTATATTCGCTTAATTGGTTCGGCTAATAGTCATGATGATAGATATTCTCTACCAACTGTTCCTGAGCTGGCTGCTTTAGTCGTAGGTGAGCTATCTCTAGAAAGTAACAAATTTGATATAATTGTTGAGACTCACCGCAATGAGCTCAAACAAATCTCGGCTCTAAATCCCGCTCTGATGTCTCTTCAATATCCGTTATTGTTTCCATATGGGGAAAAAGGATTTCATCTTGGTATTAAATATAAAGAAACAGATAGCAGCATGCCTTCGGTTAGAGAAGAGGTATCTATGCTTGAATTCTGCTGCTACGAATGTCATTACCGAAGGAATGAACCAAATCCCTATACATGCTGTGGTCGGCTCTCAAATCAAATAGAGGTCGACTGTTATTCATGTCTTGAAGCAAATCGGCTTTCATTCCATTTTTTCAATCAAGATGTCCTAAGATCAGAAACATATCAAGGCATTTCGGATGCACTTGGGGAAGGTACATCGCAAGGCAAAAGCATTGGTATAAAGATTTTACTTCCTGCAAGTTTTACTGGTGGTCCTCGATATAACACACTTAATTATCAAGACGCTATGGCCATCTGCCGTGAGTATGGTCCTCCTGATCTATTTTCTACCTTCACGTGCAATTCACGATGGCCAGAAATTATGGACGCACTTAAATATGAACCTGGGCAGAAATATATTGACCGTTCTGATATTGTAACTCGGGTGTTCCATATGAAGCTTACAGAATATATTTCTGACATTAAAACTGGACTCACCTTTGGTGCTGTGCGAGCAGGTTAGCCTATTGTTTTTTCCATACATATAGTTTTCTTTGTCTTAATAGTCATGCTTTTTTTTCCTCATTCTGAATTGTCTCTTTTATTTATGATAGTTGTCTACACTATTGAGTTCCAAAAGAGAGGTCTGCCTCATGTTCATACCCTTATATGGTTAGCTCCTCATGATACAAACCTACCTGCTGAATATATAGATAGCCTCATATGTGCTGAGATTCCTGATCCAACTGTTGATCCACTTGGGTACGCTTTGGTTGACGAATTTATGATGCATGGACCATGCGGAGACTTTAATAGGAAATGTCCATGTATGAAAGATGGGTCATGTTCAAAACACTATCCTAAACAGTTCAGCTTGGAAACAACAGTTGATAAGTCTGGCTTTCCAGTATATCGTCGACGAGACGGCCCTCATTTCATAATTAAAAATGGAATCAGATTAGATAATAGATGGGTCGTTCCATACAACATGACATTGCTTAAAAAATTTCAAGCTCATATCAATGTTGAATGGTGCAATAAGACAAATCTTGTGAAGTACTTATTTAAATATCTTACTAAAGGTCAAGATAGAGCAAAAGTGAAATTTTCTAGTGCTGCCCAGCCATCAGATTTCGCTGATTCACAACCTAAACAGGGGATAGACGAAATTGCTGATTATATTAAATGCAGGTAATACTTTATCCATATAGCAAAGTCCAATTTGTTTCACCAAGTTATTTAGAACTCCCTCTTTTCATATCTCATGTTCGTTCTTTGCTACATAAACATGTGCGCATTGATCTTCGTATACGTCTTTTTTATTTTATGCTTACTTTTTCCTGCATTAAAATATAGATACTTATCTTCGTGCGAGGCAATTTGGCGATTATTTGAGTTTGAAATACATGGTCGAATGCCTTCTGTTGAACGATTATCTGTGCATATGCCTGGTATGAATAAGGTTATGTATCACGAGGAAGCAGACCTGCAGCAAGTTATTTCTGACCCTAGAGCTTATAAAACTACATTGACTGAGTGGTTTATTGCTAATCAACAGTTTGAAGAAGCAAGATCTTGCACTTATTATCAGTTTCCATCCAAGTGGACATGGGATGTTACTAATAGGAGATGGAAAAAGAGAAAACGCACAGCATCGAAGATTGGTCGAATATATAGCGTACACCCGAGTACTGGTGAGTTATTCTATCTAAGAATGCTTTTAATGGTTGTCAATGGTGCACAAAGTTATGAAGATCTTAGAGTTTTCAATGGTGTATGCTACCCTAGCTTCAAAGAGGCTTGCAAAGCCCGTGGTTTAGTTGGTGACGATACAGAATGGTATCTATTGTTTGATGAGACAATCCTTTGGGCTACACCACATCAACTTAGGCACCTGTTTATGATAGTGCTATGCTTTTGCAGTGTAATGAGTCCTCAAAATTTATTTGATAAGTATTGGCACTTCTTTGTTGATGATATAGCATACAGAATACGGCAAGGATTACAAAATCGAACATATCCCATACCAAATGATTACTTGCAGTCTCAATTAATAAAAGAATTCTTTCTTATGTTCTCAAGAAACGGCCTGAATTTTGGCACATACAATATAAACACTGAATCATCACATAGTGATTCTACCTCTGGAAATCGACTTGTGACCGAAGAATTAGCATATGATAGAGTTAGCCTAACAGCAGAAGCTGAAACACTATGCCATAAACTAAATGCTGACCAATCTGCTATATATGACCAAATTTTGACAGCTATTGGTCACAACAGAGGTGGTTTTTACTTTATATCAGGCCATGGTGGTACTGGAAAGACATTCCTCTGGAACGCTATTATAACAACACTAAGAGGTAGAGCTCAAATAGTCCTTGCTGTAGCTTCATCTGGGATTGCTTCTCTTTTATTGCCAAATGGTCGCACAGCTCATTCCCGATTCAGAATACCTCTTGATATTAGTGAAAGAAGCCTATGTAATATACCACGAGGGACAATGCTTGCTGACCTTATTATCAAGACTTCCTTAATTCTGTGGGATGAAGCACCTATGACACATAGGCACTGCTTTGAAGCACTCGATAGAACATTACGGGACATTATGTCTACTCAAGACCCTACCTGCATCAGTAGACCTTTTGGTGGAAAGCTTGTTGTTCTTGGTGGAGATTTCCGGCAAATTTTGCCTGTTATTGAAGGTGGTACCAAAACAGAGATTATTGAAGCTTCACTTATTAGATCTTCACTGTGGCAACACATTAGTGTATTAAAACTATCTACCAATATGAGTGCCCAACAAACACAATTGCTGATGAATTAAACAAGGCTGTTTTTGATAGAATACCTGGTCATACAGAGGAGTATCTCAGTTGTGATTCTATTTCTCAATCAGATAGTCACATCGGTGATGCTGATCTTTTGTATCCACCTGAGTTCTTGAATTCTATAACAATCAATAATTTTCCGCATCATAATATCAGTTTGAAAATAGGTGTTCCAGTGATGTTATTGAGAAATATAAATCAATCTATGGGTCTTTGCAATGGAACACGACTCATTATCACAAGACTTGGTGATCGAGCTCTTGAAGGACGGATTATTACTGGAACCAACATTGGTCAATCTATTTGTATTCCCAGAATTGTTTTGAATGCAACAAGTCCTCAGTGGCCTTTTACTCTCCAGCGTCGACAATTTCCAATCAAGCTTTCATATGCAATGACTATTAATAAAAGTCAAGGCCAGACTCTAAACAAAGTTGGGATTTATCTGAGAAATCCGGTCTTCTGTCATGGACAATTATATGTAGCAATATCGCGAGTTACATCTCGCTCAGGATTGAAGATACTTATTGAAAACGACAAGGGTGTTGCTTGCACTGAGACAAAAAATATAGTATATAAAGAATTGCTTACTTGCATTTAGTATATTCTCCTACTAATATTTCCACATCTCCTTGCTCATCCTTCCAGCTTAAAACATTTGTTCCAAAATGTCTTACTATATACTAAGTATAGCAATTACACACAATGCCTTTGACAAATACACATCTACCTTTCTAATCCACATACCAATCTATACATATATAGTTTCCCATCAATGCAAACGATATACTCCTTCGTTTCAGCTCTATACACATTCCCGCTATTTCAGTATGTCTCTAAGACAGCCTAACACAGGTGGGCTTTAGTGAATGCACTTTTTTCCCCATTGCATCATACAAAACATGCACATATATTTGTTTACGCATAAAGCTTTGCTTAATGCTTTTTTTATTAGACTATACAACACATGCAGATTTATTTGTTTACACATACCAAACATTTTTGCTTTGCTTTATTCTTTCTGTATATGTCCCATGTATACATAGCATACTTTTTCCCTTTGCCCAATTGCTTCCATATATATATATATATATATTATTTTTCATACTTTACTTTCATATATCTAATTGTGTTCTATTCCTATATGTAAAACATTGCAGATTTGTCTCCTTTACTTACACTTTCCAATTACTACAGTATGTTCTAAAGAGGCTGTTCACCCATGAGCTATACCCAGCGCATTTACAGCGCCTCATATTACATAATGCATCACATATGCATCTATCTGTCTATAAATATTACACATCTTATGTTTATTTTTCCCCTTTCTTATATACATCACTCATCTTGCTATGTACATTTTCATGACCAACGCTATTATACCAATTTATTATTGTTCTTTTTTAGCCTTCTATCTTTTCATATATAATTGTGCCTCTGCTGCATAAATATATATGTGACTGTGCATTTATACATACTACACATCTTATGTTCCTTCCTCTACTTTTTTATATACATAATTCAGATTGCTACATAGATTTTATTTTAGCAACCCTATTGCAAATAATTATTCTTCCCCTTATTGAGGCTTCTATGTTCTGATACCTAGGTGTTTCTACAGTACATATCATAAAATGTACTCCTTTGTCTCTATTCTATCAGCTTCCTTTATATATCTTAGCATATTCTAGAAAAAAACTTAACAATTTAGTTATACCTTACTAAATACATTTATATGCCTTCATACAGAACACCACACCCCATAGGAACCTATCCATTTATACATCTCGCCCACGATATTTTCCTCACTTTCTTCTTATATATATCACTCACTTTAACCTATTACTCTTTATCTTATGCTTTTTTAGATATAATGATTGCCTCATTAATATAACTCACAGTATTATCGTTCTATCATACACAAATGCTTTCCCAATTGACACTAAATACCTATTTGTAAACTACTTACTCTATAACTTTGTATTCTGCAGAGCTTTAACACAATGTATACATTACTAAATCATATCAATCCAAGTTCGCACAAATGGAAGATTCTTGTTCGTTTAGCTCGACTTTGGGAATTTAAAAATCCACAAGATCCAACAGATGTATTCCATCTAGACTTCGTTATGCTTGATGGACAGGTATATATTTCTTACCCAGTTATCTTATTCACTTGATACAGACTATATTAACTCTTTCTCTGTCGCCTCTATACTTCCCATACATGACATTTCTATCACTTTGTTACTATTTGTTCCATCTCCCTACACATATACTTATACAGCTCTCTCTCAGTCACCATTACCTATGATTTTTTTTAGGGCAATGCTATGGAAGGAATAGTTCCCAAAAGATGGGTTGACAAGTTTACATCTCTGCTGAAAGAAGGATCTATCTATGAGTTTGAATACTTTGAAGTGCTTGAAACAAAACAAACATACAAAGCAGTTGACAATGCTATTTGTGCTCGATTTTCAAAGTACACAAGAGTTAACGAAATCTCGCCGGAACCAGATGATTTTCCCATTTACGCATATAATGCAGTGCCTTTTTCTGTTCTGCACACTCGCATTGGCAAAAAGGTTTTACTATCAGGTATAGGTACAGCTGTATTTATACAATTCATGCACTTTCCTTCTGCAGCTACATTACCTCTTTTTTTTCCATTCTCATTTGACCCACATATACATTAGATGTTGTTGCTCTTATCACTGCTGTCTCACCACCCATCGAAACGGTCACAAAGTTTGGACCAACAACTAAACGCACTGTTAAAATAACAGATGGAAGGTACATATATTCTCTACAAACTTTACTTCCCCGCACTTTCTTTCGCTTCATAGTATATACCTCTATCATTCTTCTATTAGCTTTACAAATATGCTATAACTCAGCACTTCTACACAGTGAAACAGCGATAATAACATTATGGGGCCATCATGCTGAGACATTTAATGCTGAGCTCTTCTTTGCCAACTCTCAAGATGCACCAGTTATTGCTCTTTTTGTTGGCATGTCTGTTGGTACATACTCAGGTCAGCAACATAACTTCTCGACTGCCCACTCACTGTGCAGAAAAAAAACCATAAACATATTTATTTACCTCCTGTTTCTGCATATCTAACATATACTTCTCTTTTTCTATACATAATCAGGCCAGCTAGCATTGCAAAGTAGCTCTGCATCAAAGTGGTATATCAACATACCAATACCAGAAATAAATGCTCTACAGACCCTGTACTGCTTTTCGCTTTTCCCCCAATCGATTATAGAGTCGTTAACCAAACACCATCGTATTTTCATAACATTTCTACATTATTTTCACTTTTGTTAATCATATCCTTTACAGATTTGCTACCCACATGCACCAAATTGAATGGCAACAAAGTTCCCAGAACCAGAGCGTTCCAGGTCTCACAACAGTCCGTGAACTGCTCGAGCTTATACCTCACGAAGTTTTGGTACAACAAAAGTTTTACCTTTAAACATATACTTACAGCTTGCCTTTTACATACACTACAAATTAATAACTCTCAATTGCCTTCCACACAGGGCCAGCGATACAAAGTTACCATACTCATCACAGACTTAGTGCCAGCACATTCATGGTGGTATATTTCATGCTCTACATGCTGGAAAAAAACTTTCCCACATGGAGACGGATACAAATGCGAGCGATGTAATGGCACAACAGCAGAACCAAGGTATACAACCCTTCATATATCCTTACCTCTCACCATTTTACTACTAGCTCTGCCAACAATAATAAGAAATTAACATATATGCTCTCCAAATATTGGAACAGATACAAAATAAATGTGTACGACACTGATCCTGAATGCAGCGAGCAAGAAATACGCGTCCACGTACAGTTCATGTTCTTCGGCGACATTGGTCAAGAACTAATTGGGAAACCACCTATGCTTTTGGTTGCGGCAACTGAAGGCCAAAGAGAACGCATTCCAGATGAGATCAAAGCAATTATTGGCCAAAAATATGAGGTCATAGTGCAGATGTCAGAAGGCTCTCTCCAAAGTGATATCCCAACATTTCATGTACGCTCAGTAACAGCTCAACCAGATCAAAACACATTCCTACTGACAAACAAACCAGAAACTTCAACAGTAGCGCCCAAACAGATACAAACCATTGCGCACCATGAGCAGCAACTTATCACTGCTCCATTAACGCCTGCTCCTCCTGTTAACACATCTGCAGAAATATCTACGCCACTGATTGCAACAACTCTTCAAACTCCACAGGTCAGAACATAGATACCATCGGTATTTGCTACATAGAAGATCTACATACTTTACATTTCTCATACACGAAATACTTCTTATATACACATCTTTATGTTTAACCATTCACAACGGTATTGCAAGGTTATGTCGACACTGCAGTCCGACAAAAAAACACATCATTCACCTGTGTCCGATACAACCCAGTTACCTACCTCATCTACAGAAGAAAGCAAAAGGTGTCTCCTTTTTGTCCAACACATTGTCCATAACATCACTACAAAAAACAACAAAACATACATTCTAAGACTGCAATTCTTACACTTGTTTTCTTTTTGCAGAGTAATGCGATCTACAAAGAAAAGCAAAACCGCAAAAGAATTGTTCCCAAGCGCAAAACACTGACAATTACCACTAGGTACATACCAATATATATCTCCATGCACCTACTTACTGCTAAAAACAATCTAACAAAATAATGTATATTACCATTTCTAACTCGTTTCTTTGTTTTACAAATGCCAGGTGATTTGCTCACAACATTTGTTACATCTCCGCTCTTTACCAGCCGATTACAATGATTCAAACATCTTGCTCTAGCCTGTTGTCATATCATTACGCTCTTCCTTGCAACGGACCTGATCCCACCTAGATACACTCATTTTGTTATACAAACTGTCGCCAGCTAAGCTAGCCTTACCAATCAGACTGTCAAACCTAGATTATGTTGTAATCTAACTTCCTTACTGTTCCCTACCTTAACATGCTCAGAAACCACTTCGCTTTCTTCATCCTCCAGAACATATCTATTGTTTTTTAGATAAAACCCCTGCATATTTTACTTTTCAAACCTTCTTTCAAGATCACTTTTTTGTTCCAGTTCCTGTTCGTTTACACACTTCCAAATCTTCGTATTATCACCATGACTACACTAATTTAGCTACCCTATTGTGCATCAAATTAGCTCCCTATATGCAATCACTTTACTACCTTATAAACAACAGCCACAGCCTTAAAACCAATATACTACAAACTATTATTCCTCTTACGTGCTCTCACACCACCTTACAGTAGCTACCTTAGAGATAGCCTTAAGCAAAAGTAGCTAAGCTGCGCAAACTTACCCATTTATTTGCAAACTGTGTACAATACAAAAAACGTAATCTGTTCGCAAGAAAAAACATAATGTATTTGCCTTATCTACCAACGTACAAAAACTAAAACTTTTACATACATAATTCCTTTCACATATATAATTCATTGCGGCAAAAAAAACTGCACAATTATTTTTACTCAAAATTATTTCACAGTTTCCCACAAACACGAACAAACCATTTCTCCTTCCAAAAAGATTTACTTTTTAAAAAATAAACCTTGCACTATTCTCTTATTACAAAAAAATCATCACTTTTCAACCCAAAATACCCTCCAATTTTTCTCTACAAAATTTCTTTTCTCTCGCTTCACTTAACACAGAAACTAGCGTGGCGTGCCGCCACGCCTCCGTAGCTAGTACATACCATTATACATGCTCGGACCCTCTATGGGTGGTTCCTTGTCGTCCTAAAGTAATAAAGGTCCCCACGATGCGGAAAGAGGGGGTAGTCTTGTGCGTATGGAGTTGAAAATTCAACTGAGTTCAACACTTTACCTTAAAATCAGGTGGTTTGCTAAATGCAGGTCCTCATCAAGATTTCTAGGATCATTGAAAACCAGTTGGTTCCCAGTATAATTTGAAACCTAGACAATTCTGCCCGCGTAGTGTTTATCGTCATAAATGTATCTTTTCATTTGGCTTTGTTGGTAGGGCTATGCACAATTGAACCGAACCGAAAATCCGTACCATATTGGTCAACTTGGTTTGACCAGTATTCAGTACGGGATCTAAATTTTATATTTTCTGGGTTTGGTTTTACCGATAAAATTCAGTCGAAAATTGAAAAAACTGAATACTACTGCTATGCTCTACACTAGGTAGCCCATCGGCCATTCGGCGATCCATCATGTAATATTTTAAAAATAACCCTATTAAGGATATATGCAAAATTAGATAAAAAGGATTACAAGAAAACGGGTTGGATGAAAATTTAGAGAGGGAATTATTTTCTAGAACGAGTTATACGGAAAGTTAGAGATTGAGTTATTCTTGTGCCATGATTTCTTGTGCTACGATAAAAGAAGCCGTGGCGGGAGAGAATCCAAAACTAGAAAGCCTAGCCACGCCAGTTTCTCTTTTTTTTTTCTTGCATCGTCATCAGCAAATCATCTTGTGCCGACGCTATTCTCCACGCGTCGCCCGAGCTGCACCTGCGTTTCCCCTTCACTGACCATCGTCGCTCACGCGACGCCACGTTGCCTTCACGTGCAGAATTTTGGACACTGTTGGACCCCTGTGCATCCAAAATTCCGTTTTTGGCCCCCTATTCAAAAAAATTCTAATTTTGGACCCCTCCCCACCGCGCGATCACCACCGGCTGCCACGCGTCCCGGTCGTGCGGTCTGGTACCGCATGACCGGACTGTTCACCTGGTCGTGCGGAACCAGACTGCACGACCCGCCTGCCGCCGCGACGAGCGCGCGTTTCACCGCCCCGACCGCACGTCCTCCCGCCCGACCGCGCGAATGCCAGCCCCGAGCGCACGATCGCCGCACCGACCGCGACTGCTGCCCGAGCGCGCGATTGAGCCCTCGACCGCACGATCCAAATACCAACGCTCTCGAAGGAACTGTGGATTTTTTAGGGTTTGGTCTGTTTAGGGTTTGCAATACTTGTGAATATTTGTACGGTTTCTCAATTTTGTAGTTGTAAACTGAGAAAAAAATAGATAAAGTTGCAATAATATTTTATCTTCATTGTTAGTTGCAGATGTATAAAAAATTTGGATAATTTTTTTTAAAAACGATTAATCGTAGAACGATCGTTTCATAAAGTGGTAAGTGATATTTAGGGTTTCGTATGGTTTTAAGGTTTGCAATCACCATGTGTTTTGTATGTTTTGTCAATTTTGTAGATATAAACTCGGAAAGAATCTGAGCAAGTTGTAATAAAAGGTTATATTCATTGTAATTTGTAGATGCCAAAAAAATTTTGGTAAATTTTTTTAGGAACAATTGACCGTAGAATGATCGATACAAATAGTGGTAAGTGACTTTTAAGGTTTGGTGTGTTTTTAGGGTTTGCAAACCCTGTGATTTTTTTAAAGTTTTGTCAATTTTGTAGTTGTGAACTGGAAAAAATCTGACGAAGTTGTAAAAGGAATTCGTGTACGGTGAATAGAAATAAACTTCATACTACAATTGGGAGCAATATGCCGCGTACATTTGTATTACATGCATAACATATAGCATGATATGCGACTAACCCACCCAACTGCTCATACGACCTACTGTGTGGACCGGGGCCACTTTCCCTTCCTTGCCCGCTCGCGCCCTGGGTGTAGCGTGGTCTATTACATGCATAACTTGCTGGGTCTATTACATTTTATCTACTGGGTGTAGCGTGGTTGTTTCCCATTTTTCTCACGCCCTGAAGACGGCTTCGCTGCATCCTTCTTCCTGTCACTCTTGGACTTGAGAGCTGCCTCACGAGCTTGAAGCTCTTCCTCCTGACGCTTGATGGCTGCTTCACGCAGACTTAACTGCTCCCGCCTCTTTTGCAGCTCATCCTCCTTGCCCTTCAGATGGATTTGGTCCACCCTCACGCGACGCTCTTGCTCAAGCCGCATCTGTCGTTCCACCTCGCGAGCCCGAGTCATCTTGACAAAGTATTGTCCTTTGTTTTCCACCTGCATTGGGCGGTTCTGTGGCCATGCCGCCGGCACCGGATCCACCCATTCGATGAACTTGCAAGGCTATGTGTGGCGTGGTAGATGTCATGGATCAAGTTGAAAAACGATAATGAGAAACAAAGGATTTAGTTGTCGTCGTTACCACGAAGTCGTCATCCAGGTCTGGACACTTGAAGAACCTACGGCCGTAGTTGGCTCGTTGTACTGGATCCGTCCAGACGCACAACATCGTCCTAAAACCGCAATGGCACTTCGGGCGCTCATGCCACTCCGGCACTCCAAATGGGTCGGACCTCCAGGAAGACATTGTTGTGTAGTAGTATTGTGATGGCTTGAGGAGGAGATGTGGTTTGGAAGACATAGGAGGCCTTTATGTAGGCAGGTTATCTGGTGCACTGGGCATAGTCCATGGAGAGGACGACATGGGAATCTTTTGAGCATAGTCAGGTTTCCAGTGTAGCAATAAATGTCCCTACGAAGGCTTTTGAGCCTGTAGTCTCGTAATAAATTCAGAGCTTGGACCATTCAATGTATGTGGTACAACGTAGCCTTTTCAATCGTTTGCAGGAAACAGTATGTTCCACGAAATAAGTGATACAACATTGCCTTCTCAGATGCCAGTAATCATAACTGGGCAAAGCTGCCCGGTTTTGTCATGTCACTGCGCAAGGCTGCCCGGTTTTGTAATATCACTGCGCAAAGCTGGCCACTTTTGTCATGTCACTGCGCAAAGCTGGCCCGTTTAGTCATGTCACTGCGGAAAGCTGGCTCATTTAGTCATGTCACTTTGCAAAGCTGGCCTCTTTTGTCATGTCACTGCGGAAAGCTGGCCTCTTTTATCATGTCACTGAGCAAAAGCTGACATCTGTGCTCATGTCACGGGTCTCCTCGCAATCCTTCACCATCTTGTCCCATTGCTTCTTCTTGCCTTTGTCCATCCCGGTTGGGTGAGGGAAGCGCGGTGTAGTATGGGGTTTGCATGTGCAATGTTCGCTGCGAAATGGAATGCACACCAATTTATAGGGTCCATTTTATCTCTTCTCGTACGTGTAAAGCTGGTCCGCGTGGTCGTAGTAGTGAGTAAAGATGGGAGTGCTGCGAGACTACTGCCAAAAGGCGCCATTTTGTCATGTCTCTGAGCAAAGCTGTCCTGTGTTGTCATCTCAATGAGCAAAGCTGTCCTCTCCTTTTCATGTCATGGAGCACAGCTGTCCTCTTTAGTAATGTCACTGCCCAAAGCTGGCATCTTTTGTCATCCCACGGAGAAAAGCTGCCCCGTTTCGTCATGTCACTGCGCAAAGCTGCCATCTTTTATCATCTCACTGAGCAAAGCTGTCCCATTTTGTCATGTCCCTTGTTTGGTATAAATAGCACGGTTGGGGTCCTAGCACTTTGTAGACAGAGAACCGTGTAAATCGAACAAAGAAGTACCCTCTCTTTCGTGCTGGAACAAACCATGTCGAAAGCTGAGGGGCCAGTCAATTTTGGGTCACCGAAGGAAGACCTTCCCTTCGAAAGGAGGGAGATCTTTGGTCCACAGTACCGCTTGATACCAAGCCGGCGTGCTCAACCAGTGTGGCCGAAATGCAGACACAATGAGTACGCGGTCGTGCAGGCCCTGGATGGCCCGTTCGATGGCGGACGCCGTTTCTTCCGATGCCCACGCTCCGGGGTACAAATTACTAATAGTACATTTTTTGTTATTGGTTTTGGACCCTCCATGTTTACCATCGTGTCCCACAGATGGCGAAATGCGACTTCTCCCGCTGGATCGACCCTCCTCATGAATGGTACATTTGCCGTTATGTGGATACATTATGGGATTGAGTATTGGAGTTGCAAGACCGAATCGAGACTCTCAATGAGGCGAACAACGACCTCCGCCAACAGATACGACGCGAGAGGGGTAACGAGGAGGTCGTGAACATAGGAAGCTCTTATGATCCCACATGTTGCTGCGCGAACCCGAGCTGCATATGCGCGTGCCACTCCCAGGACGGCGAGCCACGTCCGAGGCGACCCCCTCAGCAATTTTCCATGTGGGTGCCACGAGGCTCGTTTGGCATGTAGGTAAGAAGGTGTACGGTTGTGTTGTGTTTTAATTGTTGTGTTCGTTGGTGTGTTGATGGCTGTAGTACTTGCTATATGTTATGTACGGGCAATGTATGTGTTGTTTCGTGTTGTCATGTCACTGAGCAAAGCTGGCATCTTTTGTCTTCTCACTGAGCAAAGCTGGCCCGTTTTATGATGTCACTGGGCAAAGCTGTTCTCTTTTGTCTGCTCACTGCCCCTTTATGTGCGTGTCTGGTTTGTGTTGTCTGTGGTCTTTGTGCGTGAGGCTGCCCCCCCAACACAGCCTATAAAACGGAGCCACCCCTCACATACTCCCTTGCCTTGTTATCAGTCACCTCCTGAGTTAGTTGTTCGCAATCTGTGTAGTTTTCTTTCGTGCTCACTCCCCCAGACTAGGCAATGAGTCAGCTCAGCACGTCTTCATGGGCACCCACGGTGATTTGCCCAAATTGCAACACGGTGGTTAGACGTAGGACATCACAGACGGCCGCGAATCCTGGACGACACTACTACAAGTGCCCCTATCACTCGGTGAGTCAGATTGTTTCGGGTTCATGCAAATTGTGGTGGTATGTTTAAAAATCTTCTTGTCATGGAATCGCAGGAAGCTCCTCGTGGTTGCCGATTCTGGGTGTGGGAGGATGAAATGGGCAATAGGACAGACAATGTTCGCCATGAGAGAGTTGTCGTGGGGGGTTGCGACCCCGTCGGGATGCGGCATCGTTTCGACAGGCTAGAGTGGAAGATAAATTTAATGTTGTGTGCTATTTTGTTTCTTATGTTTATTGTTATCCTCAAGTTGTAGTGCTGGAGGTTCTCCTCGTGTATGTTGGTAATGTTTTATGCTAAGTTGTCCTCAAGCTATTTTCTTTCTTGTTTTTCTTGTGTTTGTTGTTATCGTGTCTTCTCCCGCTGGAGAGGTAATGTATGTATGTCTAATGGATGCTGTTAGTTACAACATGCGTGCATACTTATTGTTATCGTGTAGTTGGGTGGCACGAGGCTCGTTTGGCATATAGGCAACGAGGTGTACGGTTGTGTTGTATTTTAGTTGTTGTGTTCGTTGGTGTGTTGGTGGTTGTACTACTTGCTACATTTCATGTACGTGCAATGTATGTGTTGTTTCGTGTTGTCATTGCCTAATGCCTTCTTATTATGTGGGTTGTCCCGTGTTGTCATCTCTCTGTTGGTTGTATGCCCTAGTAAATCAAAGAACTAAGAGCAACCCTTTTTATACAGGAAACCATCTTTGAACATCAAACCATCAAGCACTTCAAGAACATCACCAGTCTAACGATCACGCCTCATTACAATTAACTCATTACCAATCTCGTCGTCGTCTCGTCGGACGCCGTATGTGATCCTCCGAGAAGGTGAACCGGGTAGGAGAGTGCGGTGCATCTCGAAGGTCATATTGCGAGGCCTGCCCCCGAGGTGGTCCTGCGTACGGCTGCGTGGGGTCTTGCGTTGGAGTCCCGAAAATAGCACTGAGCCATTCGGTCGACGAGGGGTCTATGGGCTGCTGAGATGGTACAGGTGAATTAGGACATGGGCAGCGATGTTTGTAATGAATCTTAATATCACAAGGCATTTACCTAGGTACTCTGAAAAGCGGATGACCCACCGTGAACGTCATGGCCCTGTTGCTCGGAGTAAACCTGCATTTTTTTGCGAGTGCAATTAGATGGCTTTGAAATAGACATGTTTAGCTTAGTACATTAGTGCATACCGGGGTATGTGGCTGTCGAAATGACGATGTCGACGGGTAGTCGCGCATGTACTCCTGCGATGTGAAACCTTGATAGGTCTGCCCAAACCACTTGTCCCGATCATCTAGGTTGGTCTGCACGGTAGGGGTGTACGAGGGCATCGCCCCCTCTGGTTGGTCCGGTGAGTCTGGATCGCCCTCTGGAGTGGGCCCCCGTCGGCCTGGAGAGCGCGGTCGCTCGTCCGTCGCCCTCCGTGATGACGATGCCCGTACCAACGTGCCATCCCGTCGCAATTGCTGCAAGACGAACATGTGGTTAGACATAAATGGTAAATGAGTGGATGAACAAATAGTTGGCAATTGTCCAACCGTCGGTCCGAAGCGCGTGGAGGCCGAGCGAGCGTAGCTGGGCCGACTCTCGGACGCCCCCTCTGGTTGGTCCGCCGAGTCAGGATCGCCCTCTAGAGTGGGCCCCCGTCGGCCTGGAGAGCGCGGTCACTCGTCCGTCACCCTCCGTGATGACGATGCCCGTACCAACGTACTATCCCGTCGCAATTGCTGCAAGACGAACATGTGATTAGACATAAATGGTAAATGACTGGATGAACAAATAGTTGGCAATTGTGCAACCGCCGGTCCGAAGCGTGTGGAGGCCGAGCGAGCGTCGGACTGGGATGGACGCGACGTCGATGGCCGTGCTGATGGTGGTGCTGACGGCTGCGCGGAGGGGGTGGTGGTCCATGGCCTCGTCCGCCACCGCGTGTACCAACAACGTCATCTCGGCGACCACAACTCAAGGACCGTATCGCAGCCCTTGCCTCATCCCAGATGCTGCGCATCGAACTGACCCACCGCTCAGTTGTATTTGACTTCCTACGGCGTATAGACTCAGCAGCCTCGTCCTCGATACGATGCATGCCGTCCACCTGCAGTGAAACAAACTGTCAATAAAAACGTAATCCTGCACTGTTTAATTACATACTAATCTCGTACCGCCTGGTCGATCCGTGCTGCTAGATGACGGTCTGGACCTGCCTATAGAGCGGCCTCGTGAACGACCTCAAGTGGAGGATGTGGCTGCTCCCCAGTAAGCCTAGTGCGGGTGCGTGGAGCGTACCACTCAAGGTATGTCCTATACGTCGCGGGGTCGTCCGACCGTGTCTCGTCCACAACCATCGTATCCACCTGGTCACGCCACTGGTCTGTCCACCGTCGCTGTGTGGCTCTCCAGTCTTCTGTCGCTCGCCCTCTCCTCGATTGCCTGCAAGTTCATTGAGACATTACACAATTAGAAGGAGCACAAACTACTTCATTAATTAAATTTATGGTGTAATGACATACCGGTGGGTGCTGTCTGCAAGAGGGCGTCCTGGAAGGGGGGGACATGCTGGTACAGTCCGAACTGCCTCATGATTCGGTGTGGGTTGTATGGCTCGACGCAGTGCGAGAACACCAAGTGGCAGGTCGTCAACCAGTAGCTGTGATCCTGCCCGCACTGTGATGACAACGAGTGGGGGGCCGTGTCCATAATGAACTTTGGAGTCCATGGCCACCAGACTCTGTGGTCGTCGGGCAGAATCTCGAATCTGTTGTGGAAATATGTGTACGTACGTCTCGGTCTGTCCCTGGCCCACCTCAACTGAGCATGTGTCCAACGTGTACCCATTGTGGGCCCATCAACGGGGTCGTCGCCACCATCGAGGCCGTAGAACTGCGGGCTGAGGTCATAAGGGTGCACAACACGAGCAAACTCAGGCCTGCCAACGGAGAAGTGTTCCCACGACCACAGCTGAAGGAGAAGGTAGCAGACGGCTAGGACCGGCTCGCTGGCCGCGCTACGCTGCGAGGCGTCACACAAGCCTCGGTATGTGGCGCTAAGAACTGCTCATCCCCAGCTATACTGTGGCACCTGACCAGGCAAGACATCCGCCAAGGACTCCGCTAGGTGTATGTAGCTAGGCTGCACGGAGTCTCCAGTGGTGCTAGGGAACAAGATCCACCCGAACAGATATAGCAGGTACGCAACGAAGTGCGTCCGCACCTCGTCCTCATCTGCGTCTGCAGGACAGGTCATGTAGCGACGAAGCCATCCATGTGGCACACCAGCTGCGTTGTCTGCGATCGGATGACCGAACTGGTGACCCAGACGGACCCTCCAATCTGCTGCCTTTGGGGGTGGCACTACAGCAGCACCACGGACGGGTAGACCTGTAAGCATCGTCACGTCCTGCAGAGTAACCGTCAGCTCCCCCCACCGGAAGTGGAAGGTGTGAGTCTCCGGCCTCCATCGATCAACGAGAGCGGAAAGCAGCGGCGCATCATACTGGAACGCATGCGGTAGATCCAACATGCGGGCAATGGGCAGCAGCCCGGTGTCCCGCAGTAGTGAGAAGTACCGCTGGTCGAGACGCCAGTTCTCTCGGGGGCCCCTAAGGATGAAGCAAGGAGGCCCTTGTGCGTCTCCCGATGACCACGCATGGCATCGGTGGTGCTCATCCCAACGGTGGTCTAGCAACTTGAACGCCATGTCCTGCCAAAGAAGGATAACAAGTGAGTCTGAATTTATAAAAAAAAATATGCAACTAATGACAACATAATTAATAACAAATGTAACGACAGGGAACCGTACACAATGTACCAAAACATACATAAAATGTGCACACGAATATGACCCACACGACAAGGCAACATATGGAATGTACGAAAACATACATAACATGGTTATATGCACGACATAGATACATGGAGCCAACAATGCAGCGTACACCTCCTGAATAATGCATGGTACATCGCAACGCACAGAACACATGGAAGCAACAATGGGTACAACAAAAAATTGTGGTTGGTACTACGGAGCGTTGCTTGATGCCGGCCTATTTGGGCACTGACTGAGTGAGTGGCCAAACGTCTTGCATAGCCTACACTTTGGGCGCCGAACACGATCCCCTCGCTGGCTGTCATCCATGTCATTGCGGATGCGACGACTTTGTCGCCTTCCACGACTGACATGCTTCAGTGCATCGTTGGGCACCCACTTTATCTCCCCTGGCCATAAATCCCTGTAGTGCATGTCTACCCCGTAGGAATGGAACTCTGCACTCTAGGTTGCATACAAGTGCTGCATGTCGTAGTACTTGGAGATGTACTGTGTCAACGCCTGGTTCCATACAGCGCAGGCCGCGTACACATGGGAGCATGGCTTGTGGAGAAGCTGGGGCTTGTTGCAGGTGCAAGATGCTTCATCACCAATCGTGCATACCTGCTTGCGCTCCCCTCTAATGTGACCCATGACATACTTCTGCCTTAGGCGGACCTCAAACTTCCTCCTTAAGCCATCAATGGGCTGAGCAATGTGGGATCGACCCTTCTCCATCTTCCTGTCCATGAAGGCCTACATGACCTCAGAGTATTGCTTGTTTTCGTCAAGGTGCTTCTGCGCCATCATGGCTCTATTCACAAAGTACCCGACGGTACGGTTCCAAGTCTCGGCCACGATTGCCGTGATCGGCAGGGATCTGACGCCCTTCAAGACACCATTGTAAACCTCGGACATGTTGGTTGTCATGATCCCATACCTTGCCCCACCGGTGTCGTGCAACAAAGACCACATTTCCATGTCAGGTGCATTGGACTGAACCCATTGTGAGAATACCCCGACTCTTGTGGAGCCCCCCTCCACTGCCCCTGCTTTTGTATGCATATGCTTCGTAGCCTCCTGATCGAGCTGCCTCCACAAGGTGTCGAACTTCCGCTTCTGGTTCTGCATGCATAGCTTCTTGAAAATCTTCATTAGGTCCTTGCTACGGAACCTTCTGTGGAAGTTCGCTGCAATATGCCTCATGCACCAGCGGTTCTTCACATCAGTCCACTGGAAGGGGGGCTGCGTCCCATTCTGCAACGTTCGCAACGCAGACAGCAAGCCTGCATTGCGGTCGGAGATAAGGCACACTTCAGGGCGTTCTTGCACTACGGCATGCTTCAAATTGCAAAGGAACCAAAGCCAGCTATCTGTATTCTCGTTCTCCACAATTGCAAATGCCACTGGGAGTAACTGGTTATTTGCATCGGCTGCAACTGCGGTGAGAATAGTACCCTTGTACTTGCCGGATAGGAACGTCCCATCTACGGTTAGCACTGGACGGCACCACCTGAACCCTTGTATCGCCTGATGGAAGGCCCAGAACACTCTGTCAAGAATGAAACAGTTCGGGCCCTCCGTAGGATGGACCCTCTCCTGCTTGTTTATGTAAGTGCCTGGGTTTGATTGTGAAATTTGATGCAGCATTCTTGGGACCAGGTCGTACGCCTCCTCGTACGTCCCAAACATACGATGCAGCACCTTTCGCTTCGCCCGCCATACCTTCTTGTAGCTCACTTCGTAGCCCGCCGTGTTTGCTACTTCTGCCATTAGAACCTTCGGGGTAATTGACACATCCGCCTGGATGAGGTGCATGACCAACTCCGCAACATACGATGATGTCATGTTGTGGTGTCTATGTACTGGCCCCGCAAGCTCGCAACTGTGATCTTGCAGCACTGTTATCCGGAACTCCGTGCCAACACCCTTGTACCGTTGTACACGGACTTTGCCACCACAGGACCGGTCGACACACTTCACAACGTACGTGTCTGGCTTTGACTTGTGGACCCGATACGTCCGGCTTATGTTGACGGCATGTCTAGCAATAGCCTGCTGGACAGCACTCTTATTACGGAAGCACTGCCCCAAAAAGAGTGCGCCCTCGCTGAACCCCCATTCTCCCTCCTCCGCCTGTGGCAGAACTAGGGCTGCCGCTGCGTTGTCGTCCAGTCTGGACAACACGTACGCACCGTCCGTGGTCACAACACGACCTACCACCCCTCCAGTTGCACCTTCGCCATCCTCGTCCTTTCCAGAACTGCCTGTTTCCACCTCCTCTTCCTCCTCGCTGCCCTCTTCTCCCACCTGGTCCCCAAGATACTCATGACAGTCAATACGGGTGGCCCACCACCTCTCATCCACACCTTCGTTGGGCTGGAAATTCTCCGCACGCCTCCTGTCGTCTTCATCACCCACTTCCTCGCCCACATGTTCTCCCGCACAAGTGTCTTCATGACCGCCGGAGATGAATCCAGCCACTGCATCTCCACCAGCGGCGTCAGAACCAACCATGGCTGATGATTCTGCCCTCTCCACGAACTCGACATACACCATTGGCCTGCCATATATCGCAGCACCGGGGTTGCACACGACCTCCATGTAGTTCGCCCATGACGCGTCATTGGTCACCTTCAGAAGTTGCCATATGCTCTCCCTTCCATCATCCACCATTGATGCATAGACTGCCTCGATCCGTAACTTCTTCCTTGCGGTGTGTCGATCGAACGCTGAACGGACACACCTCCGTAGCTCAGACAAGCTCATGGCGCTCAGACCGGGTGCCGAGATCACGGTCCGCTCGCAATTTGACAGGTCCCCCCATACGGCCCATCACGTACGAGACCACTCTCATAAAACACGAACAATTGTTGAATGCCAGCCATTGCGTACCTAACATAAGTGCATAATCAACCATTTTAGTACACAGCATGTAACAATCGTACCATCTAATTAACAGTTTCGATTAGTATATGTTTTGCATTTCTAAATCTACGATTTATTTGTAACTATTTTACTTTCAAATTGTACCATACATCAAATTAAATATTCATATCATTTTTATTTCCATCAAATGACCTTCATACTACGGTCATTCACTAAGCATACTAATTATACAAATTGTCTCTAATCTAACTACTACAAATTTACCACCTACAAATGCTCCAACATAAATATTTACTTTTTCAACACCTACACATTATTTACCGCACTGTATGTAGTTCTTCCCTAAGCGTACTAATCATATGCTTCTAATCCTAGTACTATTGTTATCACCTACAATTGCTCTAACATAAATATTTATTTTCTCAACGTCTACACACTACAACTTCATATTTTCCACCTAACTGAAACTACTTTACAGTACGTATGTTCACAAAAAAAGGAAAACACTATATACACTACAATACATCATGCCTAACATATGCAAGATTTGCTATACATACATAGCGTATAAAAGATTGACATAAAATAACAGTAACACAAGATGGTTTCCGTAATTAAAGCCTAATGACGTACCTAAAATTATAGTTACACGGGCACAAAACTTACCTCTTGTTGATGCTCACGGGACGATCTACAACTTTTGTACTTTCCAAATCCACTGATTCCAATCGAAAACAACTCAACTCTTCCGGCTTTCGCTCCTCACTTTTCTTCACCAAAAAATGTATAAGCCTACCAATTATACAAATTGTCTCTAATCTATCTACTGTTGCTATCACCCACAAATGCTCTAACATAAATATTTACTTTTTTAACACCTACACATGTAAGCACGTATGTTCATCAAAAAATAACTACATTACACTACGTAACTTCCACAAATAAATACGACATTTTCTACACTACAATACATCATGCATCATTTGTACATACAACATAAACACCGTATTGCCTTATAAGAACTTTAACGACAGACGGTTTGCCTAATTACGGGCTAATGACATTCACAGAAAATACTTGCACGGGGCCAAAAATTACCTCTTCTTGAAGCTCAGAAGACGATCTACAACTTTCGTATTTGCAAAATCTGCTGACTCCAAACAAAAGCAACTCACAAATTTGAGTTTTCACTCTTTCTTTTCCTCCCTTCACTCCCTCTCTCGCTCTGTCTTTGCTTCCACTGCGAACCAGAAAACTTCACCGCATGCATCTGCTCACCAAGCGAGCTCCAAAGCCATTTTATTGCGAATGCTCCTCACTCATTCAGCAAACTTTGGGGGGCCATATCACATACTACTGACGCGTGTATGAGATGCATGCAAAGCGGCGAAAAAAGGCCACCCGTGAAGCTTTCGGCGGAAGGATTAGACGGCGAGGGAATCGCGCGGTCTGCAGCGTGCGCGCGGGCGGGGTCACGCGGTCGGCATCCGAGGCGTGCGGTCAAGAGAGATAACGCGCGGTCAGCAGCCGAGTTGTGCGGTCGGAGGCGTGTCGTGCGGTCGGGCGGCGAGTCGCGCGGCGGGGCAGGCGGGTCGTGTGGTCTGGTACCGCACGACCCGTGAACAACAGTGCGGTCGTGCGGTACCAGACCGCACGACCGAGACGCGTGGCACAACGAGAAAAACGCGCGGTCGGGAGGGGTCCAAAATTGGAATTTTTTTGGTTAGGGGGCCAAAAACAGAATTTTGAGTGCACAGGGGTCCAACAGTGTCCAAAAGTCTCACGTGCACGGGAGGCCAGCGCTACCGTCGCCACGCGCCGAAGCTTGTGCCCAACCGAGCGCACGCAAGGCAGCTACGCCTTCTTGTTGTTGCTGTCAGCTGCTGTAGCGCCATCCAAGGACTAAGAGCAAGTACAATAGTATAGCCAACTAGTGGCTATAACACTTGTCCATTTCATCTATAGTCTTCAAAAAAATAGTTCATACAATAAGGTAGCTATTACAATAACTATTTGGCCCCACGTGTAAGAGAGTGAAATGCATATTTTTACGTGCTATAGCTAGCTGTAATTTAGTAGCCAGCTTCCTTCTCTCTCTTCCTTTCTCTCTCTGCCACGTAAGATTTTGTTGATATTATATTTGCTATAGCCTGCTGACTAAGCCTTATTGTACCTGCTCTAAGGGAGTAAAGAATGGGCTGCGATTGGAAAAAGAACAGGAGAGAGGAGGGAAGGAAAATTGAGAAAGTGATCGTGATTTTGGCGTTCGTCATGGGTAACAACATGAAAGTTTTTTTTGTTTTCATTAATTTAATTAAAGATTAGAATCTAGATTAGTGAGAGAGGTAGCATGTTGTTTGTCAAGGTTATCGAATAGTGGATCGGTTAATCTGCTATATTATTCTACTGTAATTTCGAGTACTGTATGCGCATAATTGAAGAATGCCATCTACTAGATAGTTGTAGAAAATATTGCTAGCTCTCAGTAGAATATTTAATCATATCAATTGAAAGGATAAATTTTTGAGCTATGATTTTTGTAAGCTCGATGTATGGGGAATTATAGTCAATTGGCAACACTAGAATAAACAGTAGATTAAAAATAGTAAATAGAGTAATTAGGGTATTTAGTCTACATGAAAAGTATAGGTAATTTCCTAAGGATTCCAAAGAATCGAAAAACATGAATTTTGGACCGGTAGAATAGAAGTTATAAATTTTGAAAAACGGCTGTCCAGAACCGGTTGCTGCTAGACGTAGTCATGGGAAATTATTAGTTTGACATATTAGATGTCAGAATTGAATTTTTGGAGTAACTAGAAAGTGATAGATAACTTTCTGTAGTTTCGAAAAGTACCATTGTTTGTTATAATTGCATGAATAGATTAATAGATATAAAAAATTAATTCTGCTATCGAAAAGATGACATATCTGTCTTCTGGGTTAAAAACATGGTGTTAGATGATTTAATATGGGCATGTGGCCAACCTAAGAATTTGTAGATTTTTTTTGTAGATTTCATAAATAATATGGTTTGCTAGAATATGATTCGGGAGTCAAAAGTTATGTTGCTTTTAGTACCGAGACAGTATGGGAACTATCCGATAAAGGGAGATTTGTTGATTTGGGAAGCGTATAGGAGCGTTGTTGTTTAATTGATGTCTTGTACCGCTATGGTTTGTATTGAGATTGGGTATTTACTGTTGGATAAGTAGCATCGGGGTTGGTGTCATCTTCTAATCAAACTGGCCATTGCAACTAGAAAAACAAGTGTATGGTAGAATGGTATTCGAGTATTTGAAATTATTATTTTCTTAAATAAATACTTGCCATGATTAGTCATATGACCATGCTTGTTTTATATTGCTCATATGCTTATGACAAAATGATGATGATGTTGATGAATACGGTAGAACATTGATTATACCAATTGTTTAATGCTGTAAATGAATTAAGGAAAGACATAATTGTTGCATTGCATGTTCAACATTCATGATGGAAAGATGTGACCCACGGAAGTGAGATAAGGTCTCCGTATGTAAAGGACACGCTTGTGGTCCCCGTATGAAAAAGGACAGGCTTGAGGTCCCCGCATGAAAAAGTCAGGTGTTGTGGCTACAGACCAAACAGAGAGAGAGATGGTAGTGGAGAGTGAGGGAGATGAGTAATGGCTTGGGTCCTCCCCATGGCCTGTATTCCATATATATACATGTTGAGTGCTTTTACAATTATACCCTTACAGCTGATCACCCCCTCAGGGGCATTTATGTCATTACACATGGCCTAGTCTGGGCCTTATAACCTCCTATCAGGCCTGCTGGGTTTAGGTGGGGGCCACCCCTACAACAGGAGCCTCTCATGGAGAAGGCTTCACAGGGCTGAAGCCATGTTGCCGAGTCCTTTGGCCCCCTCCGTCCCTGTGGCCTGTGAATTTTTCCGAACTTGACCAGGGGCTGCGGCCTAGCCGAAATAGACGCGCGCGCTCCGTCCCCTACCCGTCGAACGGGTGCCAGCGTGATGTGACCACGCCACCAACACGTACGACCATAGCGGCCAATATCAAGAATGAACTAAAGGTGAATTCGTTTCTTCAACTTCAACATATTTTAAATGAGAATATGATGCTACCTAATGATGAAAATATATATATTTGTAGCACCACATCACTTTGGAACCAATTGAAGCAAGGATTCAAGTTGGACAGGTTTTGGAATCCAATTCGGCCTCCAGATCAATTCGGATTCAGCCTGACAAGCCAACTTCAAACGGCCATAACTTTTGATCTAGAAGGCTTCTCGGGGCCCATGAGTACTCGTTGGAAAGCTCTTGAAGTCTACTTTCAGATGGATCTGGTCTCACCTCCAAACTCCATTTGAGAAGATCAGAAACTGCGAAAGAAGACACGTCACTTTTCCAGTCCGAGTCAAAGTGGGCCGAGGGCCTTGTAACTTGGGCCATTTGGGCCGGAACTGTTCATGTGAACAGTACCACGCGCGTGAACAGTAACTAGGAATAGTACCACATCCCTTTTCATTAGATAAGTGTGGCTTCCCCCTCCCCTATTTAAAGAGGCTACACCCCTTTAGTTTTCCTCGGGTTTTTCTTAAGAGTTTATTCTGCTTAGCAGTTTCGCCGCATGTTCGGTTTGAGGAACCCCAACTTGTGAACTTAAACATTATTCGCAATTTCAGATTGCATCTTTTACTCTCTTGCTTGTGTTCTCGATTCGCTTGCAGGAGATAGCCTTCTTGGCGAGGTCAATCGTGTTCGGCACGGTTGATAACCAACGGAGCAGTGGTGTAGTGATTGCGAGGGGTTCGATTTGTTTTGGTCGGAGCCTTTGGATCATCAACGTCGAGATCTCCACAATCGACTTATCAGTACCTCTCGGAAGATCGGGCCATCGTCACATCAGATTCAATCAGCTCATGCTCCTCTTTGGCATGGTTCTCAACTACCTGCAAGTTGTTAGTCACAGAAAAGGGCACAAACACAGGTTTGTTCTCATGATCATCACCATTACCTGCAAGGTTAGCTGCATCAGCATATTCATCCTCAACATCACTAGTACTTACATAACCACCATCTTCTGTCGCAATGTACGCCCGCTGACTTGGGCACTCTCTCATAACGTGGCCCATCCCTTTGCAACGGTGGCACACAATGCCCGTTGTACGGCCCGTGGAAGCAACCGATGAAGAGCTCTGTGCTGGTGCTTGCACACTAGTAGATTTGCTCGTCTCGGGTGCGCGTGATGGTGGCGGAGGCGCTGCTGAACGCGCCCTACTCACAGAGGGGGCAGCAACTCGAAAAATAGGAGGTGGGGCTGTCTTGGCTTGCCCTGGTGTCGATCTCGATGCAGACGTACTCCCAAAGTTGCTCCTAGTCCTTTGTCGCCTACCCTGCAATTCCTTCTCTGCCAAACAAGCAAGCTGGACCAATCTATTGATATCATTATACTCTTTGTAATCAATTATGTCCTGAATTTCACGCCTTAAGCCCCCATAAAAACGATCCATCTTATCCTCCTCATCTTCTACAACATTACAACGTAACAGGCTTATTTGTAGTTCTTGATAATATTCCTCGACAGATTTATTACCTTGGTCTAAGCGCTGCAATTTCTTATGCATTTCGTGTTTAAAAACAGGAGGAACAAATCTAGCACGCATAGCTACCTTCAATTTATCCCATGTATCAGGTGCTAAACCAGAACTAACTACATGAGTCCACCAAATGATAGCACGATCTTTAAATTCACTACTAGCTTGTCTGACTCTATGCACTTCAGGAACTAGATGGGCATTAAATTTTTGTTCAACTGTCATCTCCCAATCTAGATAAGTTTCAGCATCATAAACACCCGCAAAGGATGGTATGGTAAATTTAACTTTAGCAAATGGTTCATCATTAACACGAGCATTGTAGTGCTGAAAATTATTACCTCCCATACCATAACGATTGTGATGTAAGCGGTGTTGTGGGCGTGCATCATGGGCAGCAAATGCAGCGCCAGCATCTCGGCTTTGTCTCTCATTGATGGAACTGATGGAGCGCTGCAATGTGTCTATCGAAGCTTGAAGCTTCCTATCGATGCGTCGTTCATCCAAGAGCATCATGAACTCTCCCTTTAAAACACACTCTTGATCATCAGACGACCCACCTATCATGGTTAGTAGAAAACAGAAGACAACACAAAGGTATTATCCCTATCAACTACTAGGTGGTGGAAGGTGGAATCACACATTCTTAAGCGTCTTACCACACCCTTACAAGTGTTCTTATCAATGCAGCAGGTGGTACAACCGGTGGCTGGTTTGTGACACCGTGTCGAGCGTGGGTACGATTGCAAGAGGGGACCTGTTCTGATCAAGAGTATGTGGAGCTTGGAAGGCACAATATGTAGCAAAGGAGAACAATCAGTTAATTTCAGAAATTGCATAGAATTGAATTATAGTCCGTATGTAGCACTTACCTATGTTGCTGATCAACCAAGGATGGAAGAAGGCTAAGAATAAGTGTATGGCAAAGTGTAGGAGTGGTAAATACAAGATAATTCAATCCAATTCAATCTGGAATTGAAGAACACAAGGATTGACCCAAAACTGAAAACTTCAGATTTCTGTCCACTGGACAGTACGTTGGTAATTCGGCCGTAACTTTTTGTCAGATGCATCTTTTTCACTGATTCTTTTTTTACTGTTTTCTGACGGCTTTTTCTACAGATTTTGTTTTGGGGCCAACTTCTGAATCCCAACACAGAAATTCGCACAAAAATCACAACTGCTGACTGTTGCAGATTCAGAACAGATAATTGGGTCAACTTTCACCGCACATATCTCTTAACTGCCTGGCTGGAATGACGTGAAATTTTACAGATAGATGGATAAGGAATTTTTGAATCTAATGGCGGTGGTCCCACTCAAAAATAATCTCGGAATCAAAAGATAGGATGTTTTTGGTGGCGGCTGCAGAGGAAGGAAAAATCAGCCGAAATTGGAAATTAGGGTTTGGGGTGGGGAATTTTTTTTTGTTTGGATTTTCAATGGAACAAAGATATGACCAGCAACTAGACAATACTATGACGGACACAAATTCAATTTAGCAAACCAAAACTAACAGATTGAAAGGCACAACGGGGTTTGGACAGCGGAAATTAACTCTTTTTGTGGGGCAATTTTTTTTCTGGACTATAGGAAATAAAAAACCAATCTACTAACTAGGGATACAAGAATTACCTCACGGGCAACCGTTGCTTTGATACCAACTGATGTGACGATGGCCCGATCTTCCGAGAGGTACTGATAAGTCGATTGTGGAGATCTCGACGTTGATGATCCAAAGGCTCCGACCAAAACAGATCGAACCCCTCGCAATCACTACACCACTGCTCCGTTGGTTATCAACCGTGCCGAACACGATTGACCTCGCCAAGAAGGCTATCTCCTGCAAGCGAATCGAGAACACAAGCAAGAGAGTAAAAGATGCAATCTGAAATTGCGAATAATGTTTAAGTTCACAAGTTGGGGTTCCTCAAACCGAACATGCGGCGAAACTGCTAAGCAGAATACACTCTTAAGAAAAACCCGAGGAAAACTAAAGGGGTGTAGCCTCTTTAAATAGGGGAGGGGGAAGCCACACTTATCTAATGAAAAGGGATGTGGTACTATTCCTAGTTACTGTTCACGCGCGTGGTACTGTTCACATGAACAGTTCCGGCCCAAATGGCCCAAGTTACAAGGCCCTCGGCCCACTTTGACTCGGACTGGAAAAGTGACGTGTCTTCTTTCGCAGTTTCTGATCTTCTCAAATGGAGTTTGGAGGTGAGACCAGATCCATCTGAAAGTAGACTTCAAGAGCTTTCCAACGAGTACTCATGGGCCCCGAGAAGCCTTCTAGATCAAAAGTTATGGCCGTTTGAAGTTGTCTTGTCAGGCTGAATCCGAATTGATCTGGAGGCCGAATTGGATTCCAAAACCTGTCCAACTTGAATCCTTGCTTCAATTGGTTCCAAAGTGATGTGGTGCTACAAATATATATATTTTCATCATTAGGTAGCATCATATTCTCATTTAAAATATGTTGAAGTTGAAGAAACGAATTCACCTTTAGTTCATTCTTGATATTGGCCGCTATGGTCGTACGTGTTGGTGGCGTGGTCACATCAGAATCACTGACCCCATTGGTTGAGAATGAAGATAAGGAGATGGATGCACTTACATCATCTGAGGAGAGCCAAAAAGGTAAAGAACATGGTGCTATCATCGCTCACGGTACTGATTTGGTGCTACAACAAGACATAGAGCAACCTTGTGAGTATATACCTGCTGTAGTGCAATCTTTTGATATTCCTTGTGTTGACTTAAATGAACCATGTGCTGATCTAAATTCTCATAATTTTACACATGTCGAATTAATAACACATAAAGAAGTTTTGACTAGAATTTCTCCTGCTAATTCATTGTGTTACATCATGTTGGATCTACCTATGAATTTGTCACATGCTTTGGAGAAAGTTTCTGAACTTGCATGTTCGAAATTCTTATTTAGTACCTACACCTCTGGATATAAGTTTAATTTGATTGGAGATTATGGTGTGGAAAATCAATTTCTTGTATATCGAATATGCATAACTTGTGATCACATAGATGAATTGAAACTTGCTGTTTGGGACAACAATTCTTGTATGTTGAATCATGTTCAATGTGAGAGGGAAGTAAAATTTAGTGCTCATCCAATGCCTATGTGTTCATCTCTTTTTGCATCATCTAGTATGGATAATCTGAATAAAGATGATGAATTATGGCAGAACATACAAATCTATTCACCCTTGTTAGATAAATTTGCTATTGTTCGATTGAGATATGATTATATGGATGAACTTTGCTTGATTCCAAAGGTTGTAGTTTTGTCCATATATGCCACCACTACAAGTTTACAAAATCAAATATTTGAATTGCATAAATGCTTCACTTACATTTGCAAAACAAGTTGCAATAATTACTGTGTGAGAAATTTTGAATTGTTCATTAACCTATATGATTACTCTTGGGTTAATAATACAATGAGCTTTTATGATCATTGCTGTTTTATATCATTAATTGTGCAACAACGAAGAACTGTTAAAACAGATGACATATACATATACCATGCATACACCTTGGCTTCTTTGTTACCATATTTTCAGCTTATCAAAAGCCGAGGACAGCTTTGTTTGCAAGAAGGGGAGGATGATAAGAACATGAACCCTATGGATACAACCATATTTGCTCTACTTGTTGTTACAATTACAAGAGCTCCTACGCATCACTTGAATTATGAGGTGAGCTCGTTTCAAAGAGATTTTACTTTATTTGATAAAGAACTTATGATATTACATAATGAGAGTTTGTTGCGTTTGTTATCATACACCAAGATTTATGATCAAGATCATGCAATACGTGACACTACACATATGTTAAAACCGAGGACGGTTTTCCATCAAGAAGGGGAGGATGATGTGACCACGCCACCAACACGTACGACCATAGCGGCCAATATCAAGAATGAATTAAAGGTGAATTCGTTTCTTCAACTTCAACATATTTTAAATGAGAATATGATGCTACCTAATGATGAAAATATATATATTTGTAGCACCACATCACTTTGGAACCAATTGAAGCAAGGATTCAAGTTGGACAGGTTTTGGAATCCAATTCGGCCTCCAGATCAATTCGGATTCAGCCTGACAAGCCAACTTCAAACGGCCATAACTTTTGATCTAGAAGGCTTCTCGGGGCCCATGAGTACTCGTTGGAAAGCTCTTGAAGTCTACTTTCAGATGGATCTGGTCTCACCTCCAAACTCCATTTGAGCAGATCAGAAACTGCGAAAGAAGACACGTCACTTTTCCAGTCCGAGTCAAAGTGGACCGAGGGCCTTGTAACTTGGGCCATTTGGGCCGGAACTGTTCATGTGAACAGTACCACACGCGTGAACAGTAACTAGGAATAGTACCACATCCCTTTTCATTAGATAAGTGTGGCTTCCCCCTCCCCTATTTAAAGAGGCTACACCCCTTTAGTTTTCCTCGGGTTTTTCTTAAGAGTTTATTCTGCTTAGCAGTTTCGCCGCATGTTCGGTTTGAGGAACCCCAACTTGTGAACTTAAACATTATTCGCAATTTCAGATTGCATCTTTTACTCTCTTGCTTGTGTTCTCGATTCGCTTGCAGGAGATAGCCTTCTTGGCGAGGTCAATCGTGTTCGGCACGGTTGATAACCAACGGAGCAGTGGTGTAGTGATTGCGAGGGGTTCGATCTGTTTTGGTCGGAGCCTTTGGATCATCAACGTCGAGATCTCCACAATCGACTTATCAGTACCTCTCGGAAGATCGGGCCATCGTCACATCACAGCAGAGCTGGCGCCTAGCCGAAGTAGACGCGCGCGCTCCGTCCCCAACCCCTCGAACGGGAGGCAGCGGAGCTGGCGCCTAGCCGAAGTAGACGCGCGCGCTCCGTCCCCTATCCCTCGAACGGGTGGCAGCGGAGCTGGCGCCTAGCCGAAGTAGATGCGCGCGCTCCGTCCCCTACCCTTCGAATGGGTGGCAGCGGAGCTGGCGCCTAGCCGAAGTAGACGCGCGCGCTCTGTCCCCTACCCCTCGAACGGGTGGCAGCGGAGCTGGCGCCTAGCCGAAGTAGACGCGTGCGCTACATCCCCTACCCTTCGAACGGGTGGCAGCGGAGCTGGCGCCTAACCGAAGTAGACGCGCGCGCTCTGTCCCCTACCCTTCGAACAGGCGGCAGCGGAGCTGGCGCCTAGCCGAAGTAGACGCGCGCGCTCCGTCCCCTACCCCTCGAACGGGTGGCAGCGGAGCTGGCGCCTAGCCGAAGTAGATGCGCGCGCTCCGCCCCCTACCCTTCGAACGGGCGGAAGTGGAGCTGGCACCTAGCCGAAGTAGACGCGCGCGCTCCATCCCTTACCCTTCGAACGGGCGGCAGCAGAGCTGGCGCCTAGCCGAAGTAGACGCGCGCGCTACGTCTCCTACCCCTCGAACGGGTGGCAGCGGAGCTGGCGCCTAGCCGAAGTAGACGCGCATGCTCCGTGCCCTACCCTTTGAACGGGTGGCAGCGGAGCTGGCGCCTAGCCGAAGTAGACAAGCACGCTCCGTGCCCTACCCGTTGAACGGGTGGCAGCGGAGCTGCGCCTAGCCGAAGTAGACGCGCGCGCTCCGTCCCCTACCGTTCGAACGGGTGGCAGCGGAGCTGGCGCCTAGCCGAAGTAGACGCGTGCGCTCCGTCCCCTACCCCTCGAACGGGTGGCAGCGGAGCTGGCGCCTAGCCGAAGTAGACGCGCGCGCTACGTCTCCTACCCCTCGAACGGGTGGCAGCGGAGCTGGCGCCTAGCCGAAGTAGACGCGCGCGCTCCGTCCCCTACCCCTCGAACGGGAGGCAGCGGAGCTGGCGCCTAGCCGAAGTAGACGCGCGCGCTCCGTCCCCTATCCCTCGAACGGGTGGCAGCGGAGCTGGCGCCTAGCCGAAGTAGATGCGCGCGCTCCGTCCCCTACCCTTCGAATGGGTGGCAGCGGAGCTGGCGCCTAGCCGAAGTAGACGCGCGCGCTCTGTCCCCTACCCCTCGAACGGGTGGCAGCGGAGCTGGCGCCTAGCCGAAGTAGACGCGTGCGCTACGTCCCCTACCCTTCGAACGGGTGGCAGCGGAGCTGGCGCCTAGCCGAAGTAGACGCGCGCGCTCTGTCCCCTACCCTTCGAACGGGCGGCAGCGGAGCTGGCGCCTAGCCGAAGTAGACGCGCGCGCTCCGTCCCCTACCCCTCGAACGGGTGGCAGCGGAGCTGGCGCCTAGCCGAAGTAGATGCGCGCGCTCCGCCCCCTACCCTTCGAACGGGCGGCAGTGGAGCTGGCGCCTAGCCGAAGTAGACGCGCGCGGTCCATCCCTTACCCTTCGAACGGGCGGCAGCGGAGCTGGCACCTAGCCGAAGTAGACGCGCGCGCTACGTCTCCTACCCCTCGAACGGGTGGCAGCGGAGCTGGCGCCTAGCCGAAGTAGACGCGCACGCTCCGTGCCCTACCCTTTGAACGGGTGGCAGCGGAGCTGGCGCCTAGCCGAAGTAGACGTGCACGCTCCGTGCCCTACCCTTTGAACGGGTGGCAGCGGAGCTGGTGCCTAGCCGAAGTAGACGCGCGCGCTCCGTTCCCTACCCCTCGAACGGGTGGCAGCGGAGCTGGCGCCTAGCCGAAGTAGACGCGCGCGCTCCGTCCCCTACCGTTTGAACAGGTGGCAGCGGAGCTGGCGCCTAGCCAAAGTAGACGCGTGCGCTCTGTCCCCTACCCCTCGAACGGGTGGCAGCGGAGCTGGCGCCTAGCCGAAGTAGACGCGCGCGCTACGTCTCCTACCCCTCGAACGGGTGGCAGCGGAGCTGGTGCCTAGCCGAAGTAGACGCGCACGCTCCGTGCTCTACCCTTTGAACGGGTGGCAGCAGAGCTGGCGCCTAGCCGAAGTAGACGCGCGCGCTCCGTGCTCTACCCTTCGAACGGGTGGCAGCGGAGCTGGCGGCTAGCCGAAGTAGACACGCGCGCTCCGTGCGCTACCCTTCGAACGGGTGGCAGCGGAGCTGGCGCCTAGCCGAAGTAGACGCGCGCGCTCCGTCAACGGGTAGCAGCGGAGCTGGCGCCTAAACGAAGTAGACGCGCGCGCTCCGTCCCCTACCCCTCGAACGGGTGGCAGCGGAGCTGGTGCCTAGCCGAAGTAGACGCGCGCGCTCCGTCCCCTACCCGTCGAACGGGTGGCAGCGGAGCTGGCGCCTAGCTGAAGTAGATGCGCGCGCTCCGTCCCCTACCCTTCGAACGGGTGTTGGGAAAGAGCCGCGTGACCGAGGAGACGCTGCAGCGGCTTGTTCGCGACGGGAAGATCGAGGATCGGGCTCGCCTACCCCGTCGCGACGAATCGGAGCCGAAGCCCCAGGAGACAGAGATGATCGTTTTCGTCGCGTTCTTTGACGCCGGCCTTCGCATGCCCTCAAAGATGTTTGTGGGCGAAGTCTTGCGGGCCTATGGGTTGGAGTTAGCGCAGCTGGCGCCGAGCGCAATAGTCCGCCTGGCTGTCTTCTCCTGGGCAACGCGGACGGAAGGCCGGCGTCCCAGCGTGAGCCTGTTCGCTACCTTGCACGACGCCTGCTGCCGCCCCAAGAAGGCTGGAGATGGAGCTATCTCCAATTTTGGCAGTGTGGACTTCGTGCTGCGATCGTCTTGCACGACGCTGTTCCCCGCGCCGGCCGCCCTGGGGAAGTGGGAGTCCGGCTGGACGCGGTGGTGGTTTTATTACCACGTGACCGGCCCGAGTGGTCTGCTATGCCGAGGCGGGCCCATCTCGTTCAATACTTCGCCAAGCGTGAAGCCGGAGGCTGACGACACGCAGAGACTCTGGAGACTTGTCGGCGTCGCCCACCGGCTAAGCATGCGCGACCTGGCCGAAGAGTTCACGATGTACGGGGTGTCGCCGCTGTCTTCCCGATGGAGATACCCGGGCCGGGGCGATGACCGAGCGGACGGGATCTGCCCGCCTGTGTCCCGCATGCTTCCGCCCTCCGCCCCTTGTAAGTTGTCTAGAGTGCCGCAGGCATCTCTTGACGTATCCGTACTTGTTCGCACATGATCGCCCTACTGTCTCTTGTGCAATGGCTCGGCTAGAAGACGCGGAGCACGCGACTGAGGTGTTCCTCGGCCCATACACACTTGAGGAGTAGAAGCTACGCGAGGCCGCGACCCGAACGGCGAAGGCAGGGCGGGTGAACCGCACATGCGAAGGTTTGGGTATCGCTGTGCCGGAACGCTCGATGCCAACGGAGATTCCCGCGGGGACTTCGGGTCATCATGGCGGTGGCGGCCGCGCAGACGCCTCGTCTTCGCAACGTCGGGCTCGCTCCGATGCTGCCATACTCAGCCTGCCAGCCGCCTCGGCAGCTGGTGCTGCGGGGGCAGGACGCTCGACCGGTGACGCGCCCGGCTGGGCAAGTTCGGTGGGGTGCGCCGCCTTGATTCCGCCGGCCGTGCTACCCGGAGACGCTGCTGAGCGTGCGGGCGCGGCCTTCACTAGGCCGGGGCCCGTCAACCCGGAAGGGAACGTTACGCCTGACGAAAGGGCCGTGGCCGTTGGTGCTGCTACCACCAGGGATACGTCTGGCGCGGCGGAGACCGAAGGTGGAGTAGGAACTGCGGCCGCTAATGTCTCGGAGGAATCGCCCTCGGCTCCTCAGCCGAAACGCCCTCGGATTCAGTCTCCCCTGCCTCCGAAGGGTCGCTACAACGTCGCAGGCCCCATGCTTGGGGTTGTGACGCCCGGTGTCGCCGACGGGGCCTCGCACCCCACCACCGAGGCGCTCACGCCGCAATTGGTAGCCGAACAGACGCCACCCCCTGCTGCGGTGAGGGGGGCAGGAGGTAAGCGTGGCTCCTTCTCTCCGCTTGACTTCGCGAAACTCTCTCCGATCTGCTCGCTCATTCCGTTAGCATCAGGCGAGATGACGTCTCCCGAACGCGGTGAAGGATCGAGCAACGGGGGAGTGCGCGAAGTCCAAAACCTTGTACAGGGTGTCGCGCTGGCATCTGCCGCTGTTGAAGCAGCCGAAGCCTCCACAGCCTTCGGCGCGGTGGGGTCCGAACCCGTCCTGTCCGACTACCTCCCGCGACTGGAGATACTCCGCGCTCTCACCACGGCCGCAGAACGCGCCAGTGGCAGCCTTGACCGGCGGATGCTATCATCATGCGAGGGAGACCACCTGACGCTGGCGCTGCGGGCCTCGGAAATAAGGGTGAGTACCTGTGCCGCGCATTTTGTATGGCGCTACTGGGCGCCTGGTGACTTACATTGCTGCTTTCAGACGCTTGTCATCAGCGACGCGCTAGACGAGGCCCCACCTCTGGGAGCGGAGGGCCCTAGAAGCCAGGCTTCGCGAAGCGGATGACGCTCACGCGACGAAGGACGAAGAGCTCCGTGCGCTGGAGGGTGTCTTGTCATCCCTGCAAGTCGAGGCCGAGGAAGCCGAATGCGCCACTGCAGAGGAACGTGCCTCCTTCCTGCAGCAGATTGCCGCCTTGAAGGGGGAGAAGACCCAGCTGACCGAGACTCTTGCAGAGAAGGCCCGCGCCTTGGACGGCGCGTCCACGTCAGCCTGGGGGGCCATGGAGTCTCTGAACCGGGCCCTCCGTGATCTGTGCGTTGACGTGCCCGACGCCACCCACGGGCCGGAGGACCTAATGGAGACGCTTGGGCTGATCGAGGAGGGGGCGGGCGTCGCGCTTCGCAGCGCCAAGTCCTTCGGGGAGCACTGCGGCTATCTCGGCGCGTGCCTTGCCCTCGGCATGCTCCACACCCGTGGGTGTAGGCAAACCCTCATCTGGATCTTCCTGGCCGGCCGGAGGCGCTGCCGGATGCTATTCGCTCCATCGAGCCTAGCCTCCGAAACTTCCACCGGCGGATTTGGAGTCGCGTCGGGGAGGATGCGGCGAGGGTTGCAGTACAGCAAACGTTGCGCGGGGGAGGGGACTTCCTCCGTTGGCTCAAAGAGGTTTCCCGAGGCCCTGGCGGCGGCCCGGGCCCCTCGGCGCCGCGCGAAGACTGAGGCATTGATTAGGTCAGGCGGAGGGGGGTTCGCGCTTGCGTGCCCATACCTGTAATCATTTGACCTCATATTTTTGCAATGGGACGATGCCCCATTTATTCTTAATGCTGTGAGTTGTGTTTTGGGCCGACGACGCCTGATTTATAGTCCGCAGACTGTCGCGTGCGGAGGCGAACCTCGACGCTACGTCTTATTTAGAGTCCGTAGACTGGTGCGTGCGGAAGCTGAGCTCAACGCTACGTCTTATTTATAGTCCGTAGACTCGCGCGTGCGGAAGCTGAGCTCAACGCTACGTCTTATTTATAGTCCGCGGACTCTCGCGTGCGGAGGTGAACCTCGACGCTACGTCTTATTTAAAGTCCGTAGACTGGTGCGTGCGGAAGCTGAGCTCAACGCTACATCTTATTTATAGTCCGCGGACTCTCGCGTGCGGAGGTGAACCTCGACGCTACGTCTTATTTAAAGTCCGTAGACTGGTGCGTGCGGAAGCTGAGCTCAACGCTACGTCTTATTTATAGTCCGCGGACTCTCGCGTGCGGAGGTGAACCTCGACGCTACGTCTTATTTAAAGTCCGTAGACTGGTGCGTGCGGAAGCTGAGCTCAACGCCACGTCTTATTTATAGTCCGCCGACTCTCGCGTGCGGAGGTGAACCTCGACGCTACGTCTTATTTAAAGTCCGTAGACTGGTGCGTGCGGAAGCTGAGCTCAACGCTACGTCTTATTTATAGTTCGCGGACTCTCGCGTGCGGAGGTGAACCTCGACGCTACGACTTATTTAAAGTCCGTAGACTGGTGCGTGCGGAAGCTGAGCTCAACGCTACGTCTTATTTATAGTCCTGTACATATTGCGGCCAGACGATGATACTTTTGGGAACATCGAGCTTTATTGAACTCCCGTTTGCACGGGCGAGCACCGTACAAGGAGGGCCTGATGCCATTGTAACCTTTGTCCTGCGTCTAGGTGTAATATCGCCGCAGCTTGTCCGCATTCCATGTGTGGCGGAGAGTTTGCCCCTCCAGTGTGGCGAGGCGGTACGCTCCCTTCTGCAATGCTTCAGCCACAATGTATGGACCTTCCCACTTGGACTCCAGCTTGCCAACGGTCTCCGCGTGGAGTGCCGTTCTAAGGACGAGATCCCCGGCCTTGAACCTTCGCGGATACACGGACCGGTCTCGAGTACGTACTGTCTGCCGCGTGTACTTTTCGACGTGTTGGGCTGCACTCGATCGCGCCCCGTCGAGGAGGTCCAAGGACACGCGACGCTCTTCATCGGGCGCTTGGACGAGGACCCTCCGCGATCCAGCCTTGATTTCTTCAGGCGTGACCGCCTCGTCGCCGAAAAGAAGCTTGAAGGGCGTGAACCCTGTCGGCGGCATTACCATTGTGCGAAGAGACCAGAGGACACTGTGAAGCTCGCTCGGCCACCTGCCCTTCGGCAACCCGACTAGGCATTTTTTAACGGTTGCGGAGATGGCACCGTTCGCCCTTTCGACTGCTCCGTTGGACTGGGGTGCCCAACCGAGGTGAACCGAATTGTGATACCCATGTCGTCGCAGAACTCCTTGAATGGGGCGGCGTCAAACTGCAGGCCGTTGTCGACGGTGAATTCCCTGGGCACGCCGAAGCGACATATGATATTCTGCCAGAGGAAACGCTGCATGGCCGCCGAGGTTATCTTGGATAGGGCTACTGCCTCCGGCCACCTGGAAAAGTATTCCAGGGCGACTACCACGAACCGTAGGTCTCCTGGGGCTCGGGGGAGCGGTCCCACTATGTCGATGCCCCAGCGTGCCAACGGCCACACCGGGGGGATAGGATTGAGGTTCGTCGGGGGCCTGCGGATGATGCGCCCCATCCACTGGCACCCCTGGCATCGACGCACGAGGTCCTGGGTGTCATTGATGGCAGTCGGCCAGTAAAAGCCTTGCCTGAACGCTTTGCCGACCAATGACCTCGGCGCGAGGTGAGACCCGCAGGCCCCCGCGTGGGTCTCCTCGAGGAGCTTCTTTCCTTCTTCCCGGGAGAGGCAGCGCAGGAGTGGTGCACAGACTCCCTGCTTGTAGAGCGTCCCTTCAAACACCTGGAAGGATCTGGCACGGTGTTGCAGACGCCGGAGCTCGGCATGGTCCTCTGGCTCGGCGATGCCCTGCAGGAAATTAAAGATGGGCTCTCGCCAGTCGCCCTGCCGGGCGACGTGGTGAACAAGAGTTGCGTCCCGATTGTCTTGCGCGATGGCCGCCTGCGGCAATACTTCGTAAAACGCCTCGTCAGGGGGTGGCAGTTGCCGGCTGGCTGCCTTCTCGAGAGCGTCGGCCTGCTCATTTTCCGCGGGAGGGATGGCTTTGATGGTGATGCCCAAGAAATGCCTTTCCCTTGCTCTTACGGCAGCGAGGTATTTAGCCAGCTCGGGGTCCTTGGCTTGATATGACTTGTCTACGTGGCCGGCCACCAAACGCGAGTCCGTGCGGACGAGCACTCGCCGCGCACCGATTGCCTTGGGCTTGGTCAGGCCGAAGAGTAGCGCTTCGTACTCCGCTGTGTTGTTGGTGGCCGGAAACGCGAGGTGCGCCGAGTACGATAGGCGCTGCCCCTCGGGAGTGACAATTACCGCGCCCACGCCCATGCCCGCGACATTGTAAGCCCCATCGATGGTGATTGTCCAGACCAGGTCGTCGTGCTTCTGAGCAGGGTGAGCTGGCGGGGCCCATTCGGCGAGGAAGTCGGCGAGGACTTGAGATTTGATTGCCGTCCTTGAGGCGTATGTCAGGGAAAACGGGGCGAGCTCGGCAGCCCACTTGCCGATGCGCCCTGTGGATTCCTTGTTGTGCAGCATCTCCGCCAGTGGGAATGAGGAAGGCACTGTGATTGGATGGGCCAAAAAATAATGCCGGAGCTTCCTGGAGGCCATGACCAACGCGTAAGCAAGCTTTTCCAGCTCGGTATACCTCGTCTTGGCGCCTTGAAGGGCTTCGGAGACGAAGTATACGGGTCGTTGCACGACGCCTTCCTCTAAGACGAGGACGGCACTGACCGCTGTGGCTGAGGCGGCCAGATAGAGCAGGAGGGGAGCCTCTGGTGCTGGGGCGACCAGAGTGGGGGGGACTCGCCAGGTGTTTCTTGAGCGCGTTGAAGGCCTCCGCACAGTCACCATCCCAACGAAATCCGTCGCACCCGCGGAGTGTCTTAAAAAATGGCAAACCTCGCTCCGCCGCCCTGGATAGGAAGCGGCTCAAGGCTGCCATGCGGCCTGCCAGTCTCTGGACTTCCCTCGTCGTCTTGGGCGGCTCCATACCAAAGATAGCGTTGACCTTGTCAGGGTTCGCCTGGATGCCCCGCCCAGACATGAGGAATCCCAGAAGTTTGCCTGCCTGCACGCCGAAGACGCACTTGTCGGGGTTGAGCTTGATGCCGGCTTTCCTGAGGTTGTCGAAGGTCTCCTGAAGGTCCCGGCCATACAAAGCGAGCTGCCGGGTTTTGACTACCACGTCATCGACGTAGGCCTCGACGTTCCTCCCGAGCTGGGCGGCCAGGGCAATGGCGACGAGGCGGGTAAAGGTAGCGCCCGCGTTCTTCAAGCCAAAGGGCATCCTGATGAAACAGAAGGTGCCGATTGGTGTGATGAAGCTAGTCTTGCTCTCGTCGTCCTCCGCCATGTATACCTGATGGTAACCGGAGTAGGCATCTAAGAAACTCATTAGCTCGCACCCCGCGGTGGCGTCGACAAATTGATCGATGCGCGGCAAAGGGTAATTGTCCTTTGGGCACGCCTTGTTGAGCGCCGTAAAATCGATGCACATACGCCAGGCCTCGCTAGCCTTCTTGACCAACACTGGGTTGGCGAGCCACTCTGGGTGGTGGACCTCGCGGATGACCCCGGCTCGAAGAAGCTTTGCCACCTCCACCTTGGCCGCCTGCTGCCGATCCATGGACATGCGGCGAAGCTTTTGCCTGACTGGCTTGGCGTCGGGGCGGACCGCCAAACGGTGCTCGATTATGGCGCGGTCCACGCCCTTGATATCTTCTGGTGACCATGCAAAGATGTCGGTGTTGTTGCGAAGCACCTGGAGCAAATCTTGTTCGACCTCTGGGGGGAGCCCCTCACCAATAGACACAAAGTGCTCCGCCTGGAGCGGCACCCTTTTGACTCCGCCCTCGGGCCGAGGCTTGGGCGTCCATCCCGGGGCGGAGGGCGCGTCGCCCAGCACGTCCCGTAGGGCGTGCACCGGGCGATGCAGATCCTGGCTGCCGACTTCGATGCGCCTGGCAAGGTCTTGGTTGCCGAAGATGGTGATGACACCCTCTGGGCTCGGGAGCTTCATACATAAGAAAGCGTGGTGTGGGACTGCCTCGAAGGAGTTGATGGCGGGCCGTCCCAATATGACGTTATAGGGGTGTGCGATGTCCACAACGTCGAAGATGACATGGTGGGTCCGGGTGTTACTCTCCTGGTGGAGCGTGACGGGGAGGGATATCTGCCCTATGGCCTGCAGCAGCTGACCTCCGATGCCCTGAAGCGGAGCTCCTGCCTGCTCCATGCGACTTCGGTGGGTTCCCATACGGTCGAGGGCCCCTGTGAACAGGATGTTCGCAGAGCTTCCGCCGTCGACAAGGATGCGCCTGACGTCGCAGCCCGCGATGTGGGCCTGGATGACCAAGGGATCATGGTGAGGGAATTCCACGCCCCTAGCGTCATTCAGGGTGAAGGTGATGTTGCGGGGCGGCAGCCACGATTGCGGCTGCTCCGGGGGGGCCCCTGATAAGGAGCCTCCAGTGATGACGTTGACGGCGCGGCACCGTGCATCCTCCCTGGCTTGCGAGGGGCTGCCCCTCGGATGCCGCTCCTGGACCTCGGCAGGGAGCCGAAGGGGCGAGTCCCGGGGTGCGGCCATCGCCCGTTGCAACTCCATAACCGCGGCGCACGTCTTCGTGTAGTGATCACCATAACCGTGCACCTCGCACCATTTTCCGTAATAGAGTTGCTCCTGCTCCGCCCGGGGTCGCTCAGCGTGGCCGAGTTCGCCTTCGCGAGCTCGAAGGGCATTTTCGATGACGAAGGTATGGCGGGCCTTTTGCGGTCTGCGCTGGTGACGCCGGGGCTTGCGTCTGCTCTTTGGAGAGCCTTTCGGCTCCCCGGTGGTGTTGCTTCCAGGGGGGTCCTTCCGGGGCTGTCGACTGCGGGCCTGCTTGGAAGGGTTGCCGCCCACGACCTCGTCGTATATCGAGGTGTCGCTTGAGAAAGATCGAGGGTGGAAGTGTTGCGTCTCCACGCATCTTCCTCAGCCCGCGCGTATCCCTCCATTTTGTCGAAGAGCTCTGCCCTTTCCGGCGCAGGCTCTGGCGTGGCCCCTGGCGCGACCTGCTGGCTTCGAGCCGCTTGCATGTCACGGACAGCTCCGCGGAGGTCCCCTAGCTCCCGCTGGAACACGTTGAGGGCCGCCAGTAGCGCGCCTTCCACTGCCAGCGCAGGCGGGGCCGCCGATGCGCCCCTCGGGCGGGTCGACGCGGGTACGGCCACTGCGATGCCGATGGCGGGGTCGGTCGTCGCGGTGCCGACGGCGGGGTCGGTCGTCGCGGTGCCGGGGTCGGTCGTCGCGGTGTCAACGGCGGGGTCGGTCGTCGCGGTGTCGACGGCGGGGTCGGTCGTCGCGGCACGAGCGTCGACGTCCTCGACTGCTGTGACCACGCCGCCACCCGCGCCCGTGACAGCCGACGCCGAAGCCTTAGAGCTCGTGCGACGCCCCGCCCCAGCCGTCTTCTTTCCCTTTGCCGCCGTCGTCGAAGCCTTTTCCGGTGCCATCCTCCTTCGAACTTCAGGCTTACTCCCGTCCTCCCCACGGACGGCGCCAACTGTTGTGGCTATAGACCAAACAGAGAGAGAGATGGTAGTGGAGAGTGAGGGAGATGAGTAATGGCTTGGGTCCTCCCCATGGCCTGTATTCCATATATATACATGGGGAGTGCTTTTACAATTATACCCTTACAGCTGATCACCCCCCTCAGGGGCATTTATGTCATTACACATGGCCTAGTCTGGGCCTTATAACCTCCTATCAGGCCTGCTGGGTTTAGGTGGGGGCCACCCCTACAACATCAGGCTTGAGTGGACACCGACAGGTGTGACTCTTTGCTATACCGGTATAAGCAAAAGATGAGTTGAGACATGTGCATTGCATTCAAAAAAAGAGAGATAAGATATTGAGACATGAGAATGGAAGTTGATGGGAATGGATATGTGAAATCGAGTTAAGGGTGAATGGACATGAAATGTTAATTATGTTGTTGCCTCATTTATTATTCTTTTGTGTACTTGCTGAGTCATGGCCTCACTCTTGCTTTATAGCTATTTTTAGGTAAATGTTGTAGGCAACATGCATAGGTAGAAGTAGAATATGTAACATTGCACTTTTGTAGCTCTTCACTATATGTTGATTACTATGTTGCTAAAATTTTGTTCATGGTTACGTTGTATGATTATTCTTGAATTATAGTTGTTGGTAATATGCAATTATTGGTTATGTATTTGGTAGTGGTATTAGATGTAGGTGACATTCTGAACTTTTATTAAGCCGTAGTGTTACACATCCTCTGATCCTCCTCCTAGGCTCCTGGCTACCCTCCATACTTCCATAGAGATAAGACTCATTACTCATTAGGTCAGGCCTTAGGCATCCAGCCGATTGGCGATTGCTGATAGCCTAGCCCGATAAGGGAGGCGATGCCCTGAGCTTGTCCTCCAGTCCTCTAAGTATCTCTCTTGGAGCCTTGTGCTGCGCTGGTAGCACCGCTGCCCCTGGGAGAGCCTCTGAATTTGAAGAGCAGCCATGCACTCCCGCCATCGATTCCCATCTAGATCCAAGGTAACTCCAGCATTATATAGTTCTAGTTCTAGGCAGGTATATTGTTTGGGCTTCTCCGTGGGCTTCGGCAGCAGGTTGGGATTGGTGTCGTTGGCCATGGCAGTGGCACTGGGGGTTGTTGATGCTGTCCCATTTCTTTAGGCAGGAAAATGTTCTTTAGTCAAAGATGAAATTTATTAAGCATTGTTTAGGGTTCTTTAGCCATTTCTTTTGCGCGCGGGGGGGGGGGGGGGGGGGGGGGAGCAAAATCAATTTGTTAGGAAAACTAGAAAAGGTTCTTTAGGCAGAGATGAAATTGCATTATATATTTATATTGATGCACTTGTTTGTTTCTAGTAGATCTATATGATTTGGGGTTAGTGGTCAAGTAGGAATTTGTGATTTCTACCAACAACAGAGTTAATAGGATCATGCAATCACTACAATGTGATTTCCTTCTCTATGTTTCATTTCCAGATGCTAATTGCTACTTTGCTGTGAATGTCTAAGTCTCTTTCTTTTTGGTACTTTAGATGTCTGAGTCTGATGGTATATGAAGTATTCCTATTGCTAGTTTGGGTGTGAGCAGTGATGAAGCTATTGGACCCATTCACAGTCAAGATGGTCAAAGTAGTTGTGTAGATCCTTGGCAATGCAATGTTGAAGAGGTTAGGGCAGAATTTACTCTCATGACAATCGTAGATGAGCTGCCTTTGATTTTTTTCAGAACACAAAGGTATGATTGACTTTATATCCAAAGTTTTCCTCGGTTCAGTCTGCCATCTAGGACAACAATGTATAGAGATGTTCTCTACCTTTATGAAGTTGAGAAAGCATAGCTAAAAATGTATTTTAAGTACTCTCATCAAACTATTAGTCTTACAACCGACACATGGACTTATTTCACCCTTCAAAATTACACGGTTCTAACTACCCATTACATTGATATCAATTGGCAACTTAACAAAAAAAATACTTAACTTCTACTTGGTAGATAGCCACAAAGGGGAAGACTTGTGTGAACTATTACCATAGATAATGCTAGTTCAAATGATGGTGCTATAAGCTACATGAGTGCTTTGACAAATTGCGTGGTTCTTTTGTGAAAGGTTGTCAACTTCACATGAGATGCGTAGCTCATATTATTAATCTTGTGGTTCAAGATGGGTTCAAGACAATGGCTCCTTCTATTTCTCGTATCCGTAATGCTATCAAATATGTGAGAAGCTCCACTACAAGATGAATAGCTTTAAAAAAATGTGTGCAAATTAGCGTCTCTTGATGTATGCACTAGATGGAACTCAACATATCTTATGTTACAGACCACCGTGGGTTTTGAGAAGGCATTTGAAAAGCTTGAAATTAAAGACCCCTCATACAAGGCAGAGTTGGGTGTGGATGGGGTTCCAAAACATGATGATTGGGTCTATGCAAAAGACTTGAAGAAGTTTCTAGAATATTTCTTTGACCTTACAAAAAAAGTTTCTGGCACTCAATATGGTACTCCCAATACTTTCTTTGAAGATATTGCTGGTGTAAATTATTTATTGTGCGAATGGACTGAACGTGAAGATAGTGATGATAATAACTTCAAAGACATGACTGTTAAGATGAAGGTGAAGTTTGATAAGTATTGGGGGGATCTTGAGAAGATGAACGACTTAATTTTATTGCTGCTATTCTTGATCCTAGGTACACGTTTCTTTTTTTTCCTTTTTTCTATATTTTTATCAAGATATGGCTTGTGTTCTTGATCTCACTAATGTTAGTTTTGTTTTTGTTTTAATGTTTATGGAAGGACCAAGCAATGTGTATCTTTTGTTGTATAGTTGTGAAAAAATATTGTCCAAGACAATCTATGTACTTTGGCAGCAGTGCTTTGGGCAATTTGGAGTACCTGCAATGACTCATATTTTGATGGCAAGCAGTTGTATCATTTGTGATCCACTAGATGTAATTGATGTCTTCTTTCACTATTGATCACTTGGTCAGGGCTACAATTTGTGATTAGTTTGTTCAAGTGATGAAGACTTCAAACTGTCGTGCTGTGATTACTTTGTGTGAGTTTGAGAGACATGTGGAGGTATCCCTATATTGGTGATGAGTAATTGACGGTTGGTTCAGTGAGTTTGAGTTTGTTGCGGGTATTCTAGGGTTGAGTACCTTTACTTGTGCTTATACTGATTATGCAGTTTCATGCGGTGCTATGTGACGGTTTGCTTGTCGTGTGACTGCAGGACTTCGGAGCTAGGTCATGGTGAGGCGAGAAGGATCGGGACTAGGCACAGGAGGTGTTGAGGTCCAGACGGTCGGTGATGTCGAAGATGATCGAGGCTGGTGAGGTGGTTGTGAGTCGGGAGAGGAGGAACCGGAGCTGGAGCTACCGGTGACGGACACGACGGGCGACGACGAGAGAACCGGGACTAGACTCAGGGAGGAGTCGAAGGTCTAGACGGTTTGGAGGTCGGTTGCAGTTGGGTGCGACGGAACAGACCCGGACTAGACTTAGGTGGAGTCGAAGGTCTCGATCGGTGTCGGGTGGACACGACGGGCAGCGGCGAGTGGATCGGGACTAGACTCAGGGAGGAGTCGGAGGTCCAGACAATCAGGATGCCAGGTGCGGTCGTGTGCAGCGAAGCGGATCGGACTAGACTCAGGGAGGAGTCAAGGTCCAGTCGGATAGGATACCGGTTGCGGGAAGCTTCCGGGAAGGTGCTTGAGGGCAAATTGGAGATTTGACTCAAGTTTGGATGGAGGTGGCTGGTTTCCCTCCAAAATGGATTGACTTTGACCTTTTCCCCATGTGGTTGAGTGGCATGGAGTGGGAGAGGTATGACAATTCTTGATATGCTAGTTTGGGGTGAGCCCTTGGCCTTCAAATGGAGAGGAGGAGGCAGTAGCAAAGCAAGTATTCTGTAGAGAGCTCATTCCAGTGGAGGGAGTGCAGCTCGTGCATGCAATCTGTAGCATGAGTGGTGTGTGAGTGTGCTCCCCTCTCAAGCATGTAGTGAGGAGGTAGCATTTCCTTTATCCAACTGCGTATGGGGACGTAGTGGGATGCTTGTAATCACTATGTAATCATTCATCTCCATTCCAATGAATCCATTTGAACTCCTATGTGTTTCAGCTCATTTCAGTTCTTCTGCATTTCTCTGTTCCTCTTTGCTACAAATGATCTTGAGTTGATTTTTTAGCTTAATTGGCTGGTTCTTGTTTGTTCTATGATGGGAGCATGCCTCAAGACCATTTGGTCAGATAAACTCCCAAGAATCAAATGGAAGAACCAAAGATTCCCTTTTGCTCCATTTCCTCTGTTTGGGATATTCTAGGGTTTCATGTCAGGGGAACCTTGGCCCTTTTGATTTTCCCTCATAAGATGGCTTGATGTTAATTTGGTTTCTCTAGTCCTAAGGTCATTGCTAAGTGAAACGCAAAAGATCACAAGCAAAGGATGGGAAATTTATGAGAAATTTGAAAATTGGACTCTCTCATTTCATTTTTCAGATTTTGCTCAAAACCTTGGTTTCTAGCTCTCTTGTTGGATCCTTTTGATTGCTGAAGCCTTGATGTTGTTTGGAACATGTTCTAGCTCAGTTGAACAAAGAGAATCAGCAGCTCTTCATCAAATTGGCTGATTTCTGCAGATTCAGGTTTTTCTGCAGTCTGCTGGTCTGTTTTTCGGGGGGGCGGGGGGGCGGTCAGACCGGGCTTCATACGACGGTCAGACCGGACCCAGACCGGCGGTCTGAACGGCCTATAAGAGGCGGTCTGACCGGCCCTGGAAGTGCGGTCTGACCGCCCGATGCAATGCGGTCAGACCGCCCCCTTGCTGGTTCACTTCGGTTTGATTTTTTCCTTTAGCTCTTTTGTTTGCCTCGCTTTCTCCTCGGTTAGTTTGAAGTTCCAGTGAGTCTTTGATGTCTTCTTCATAGTTCCGTACCTATCGGAGAAGAGCATTATCGCATGTGGATACTTGAGGGGCGTAATTTTTAAAGAGGCACCATTCACCCCCCCCCTCTGTTGCCATTTCCGATCCTACAGAGTTGTTTGTGATTAGTTGCTCCTACATGACAGCATGATAGATAATACTATAACTCTATAAGAGGTACTTTGATGCTTTCTGCCTTTCTGGGATGTTGGATTGTTGGGTTCTATCTGGCTTAGTTTGGTTCTATGATTACTTCATGTTGTTCATTAGTTGCGCTATGTCTATGAGAGTGAGACTGTGAGTCTATGACTGCTATTGCCACTTGTGATTACTTGCTCCTACATAACAGGCTCAGGCCGACAACATGATAGATAAGAGGTGCTTTTAGTTTCTGGTCTGGGCTGTTGGGGATCTGAGTGTCTATGTCTGGCTTAGAATAACAAGTAACTGGTTGATGGTTGTGGTGTTGCGCCGCTGTGTTTGACTATCTGTGAGACCAATCAGAGTATCAAACCGTGAGTCCATGATGGTAACAGAGTTAGACTAACAGTTCATGATCGCTAAGTTGTTATGTCATTATTCATTGCAGACTTATAGTTCATGGTCGCCATGATGGTATTGGTAACAGATTAACAGTTGCAGACTTGCTATATTATTTGCAATTCATGTCAACTTTGGTAAATATGATATTTACCGATATCACACCAAAATAATTGGGATTTATCGATACCGAACTATATTTTCAAAAATACCATATATTACCGAACCAATAATGCCATATTTGCCGTACATACCGTATGTACCAAACTGAATTTACTAACCATGCACATGCCTACTTGTTGGGTAGGGTCTAGTCCTCACCAGGGTCAATGCGGTAGTCTCAAGGTTCCAATAGTGATATATTACTCCCTCCGTTCCTTAATAGATGTTATTATAGGACTATGCACTATAATTAAGACATGCATATAAAAGACCGTATTACCTTTATTCATTAGCTCACTTATTGCTCTTGAATGGTGTGTTACTCTGGTTCATATTAGCAAATGACATTGGAATAATGAATGGGAGGGGTATACGAAGGAAAAATTGGTAAAAAGTTGCCTTGAAATTGTAGAATGACATGCATTTAGCAACAAAATTTAAAAACTGGAATGACATGTATTTGGGAATAGTGGGAGTATGAGATTAAATGACATGCATTTAACACCTCGAATTTAAGTCTTAAGGGTTTATGGGTAATTATAGCAAAAGAAGTACATAAAAGATGTGTGGAATCTTAGAAGAAGCCGTTTTCCAATACGAGTTGTACTAGTTTTTAGGATCGGATTAGGATCGTGACTTGTTAAAAGAGGGGTTGTGGGGAGAAAATTTGCACAATCTAGTCTGAAGATGTCTCCTTTTTAAGGCACTCTATGGTAGGAAGTGCAGGATCTCTTTGCATTGGTTAGAAGTAGGAGACGAATATATCTTCAGGCCAGATACCCTAAAGCAGGCAGAAGAGAAAGTCCGTTTGATCAAGGCTCGCCTTCAAGCTATTTAGTCCAGATAGAAGAGCTACGCCGACCATTGTCTCAGAGAGTTAATCTTCCAAGTTTGAGATCATGTCTACCTCCAGGTGTCACCTCTCCGAGGAGTCTGAAGGTTCAAGATGAAAGGCAAGTTTACACCTAGATACATAGGCCCATTTCCAATCATCGCAAAGTGTGGAGAAGTCGCCTACAGATTGGGGCTTCCAGCAAGTCTGTCAAATGTGTAGAATGTGTTCCACATCTCTCAGCTCAAGAAGTGCTCTCAGAGTTCCTGAAGAGCAAACCACGATTGAGACCATCGAGCTCCAGAAGGATCTGTCCTACCCAGAGCACCCAATCAAGATCCTCGACAACGTGGAGAAGCAGTCAAGACGCCAGACCATCTGTCTCTACAAAATCTAATGGAGCAACCACTCAGGGCAAGAAGCAACCTGGGAGCACGAGGATCAGCTTAAATTAGACTTCCTTTTTCTGTTCCCGGAGTAGCTCGAATCTCAGGGTCGAGATTCTGTTTAAGAGGGATAGGATTTGTAACATCCCATTTTCAGGGATAAGCCTATGCTTGTGCAATTCTGAGTTGTTGAATTCAATTTCAAAGATTTAAGTTTGAATTTCAAAGCTTCTTCTCATTTTGGTGGGAATTCAGAATTTTACAAGCATTCAAATCTTCTTGTGCCTCCAACCCAGGGTTCACAATTTCGGCGAAATTTCGCCGAAATTTCGCTTTTTTCGTTGGTTTCGTTGCCCAGCGAAAGAAACGGTGTTCGTTCAAGTTTTTCGTTGCCATTTGAATTGATGGGGCCTAGAGCAGCGCACAGTCCATCTACAACGCAGCCCACAGCCCACCTACCCGATTCCTTGGCTCACGGCAACGATCCGCCGATCCCTAATTCCCCATTTCCTCGTTCCTCAATCGATTCAACGGCGCAGACCAGCGGCGCCACCATCGGCCACGAGCGCTTCGCCAAGGTCACGATCTGCACGCTGCAGGGATTCTCGTGGTCATTCAGCAGCTCAGCGCGCACGACCGGTGGAGGTGGTAAGAGGACATAGCCTTCTGCGACGGGAGGATCTACACGCTCACCAACGATGAGGACCTCCTCGCCTTCGATGTCGGCTATGAGGACACCGGCGAGCCCAGGGTCTCCTGCGTCGAGCACGTCATCGACGGCCGCTAAACCACGAGAAATTCCACGATGCACTACCTCGTCGGGTCGCGCTGCGGCGTGCTTCGTCACCACCGAGGTGGGTCGAGGCGAGCAGCCTGGGCGGCGACAAGGCGCTGTTCGTCGGTCGGCTGTGTTCGTGCAGGCGAGTGGCCACGAGAATCTCTCCAGTGTTGTCCAATTTCATCCAAAATTTGGTTAAAATTCATCAAAATTCAAATGTTATTTGAAAATTTCGTCCGAAATTTTGGACGAAATCCCGAAATTTCGTCTCTTTCGTCTGTTTCGCTGCCTGGCGAAAATTTTTTCAATCCGAGATTTTTTTCCCTGCTCCAACCCACCACTTGTCTTGGCCTTCTCCCCTTTCGTCCCATGGCCGCCCTGGCCCATCCGGTGCCTCCCCTTTCTTCCTCCTCTCTCCCTACCCCTGTTCTTTCGCTGACTCTGAACACACTGCCTCGCTATGGTCCGGCTTTGCCACACTTGCGTCGTCGTGGTCCCGCGCCTGCACTACCACATCCCCTCCCGCATCGGCTCTTGCGCTCCTCTGATGTTCTGTTGACTCCTTGCGCATGCCCGTGGTCCAGCGATCTCGACAAAATCTCGCATTGGCTCCCCCACGCGCGTTCATGGTCCAGCGCCATGTCACGTCTGTGCTGCCGTAGTCCCACCTAGACACCCCATCACATCCCCTGCTCGCACGGCTAGCCTCGCAAGCCCCCACCGCCCCTGCACTAGCCGCTTCCCCAGTCTTCCCTCCCTGAGCTCACCTCCCCCTTCCTTCGCCTATAAAAGGCACCTGAGCCTCCCTGCGCTCCTCACCACTATTCCTGTCTTCCCCCTCCACTCCCAAGCTCATAGCCACCTCCACTGTATGCTCCCTTCAGCTACCTCCACCGACAGCGCTGTTGGGTTAACCCTAGGCTCCCCTTAACCCCTCACCAAGTTCAATTTTCCCTTCTCTCTCTCTCCCCCTGAGCCTAATTGCTCTATCTCTCACTACAGGCTGCCGGCAAGCTCCTTCTTCTCCAACTCCGGTGCTCCATCATCCCAGCGCTCCACCGCTCCATTGGTCGATTCCCTCAACTGCGAGCCTCCTCACCTCACTGTGAAGCCATCCACAAAACTAAACCCAGACCACCGTCGCCCCAGCTCCACTGGCACTGCACTCCCTCCTCTGCCGCACGTCTCCGCTACCAGCTCAGCCCCGACCACCCCGAGCTCCGCTCCCTCTTCCAGTGAGCTTCACCAACACCTAGTATCTCCCCTCCTAGTTAATTGGCTTCTAATTTGGTAAATCACCGCCGTGCCTCCTTCCCTGTTTTGGCCACCACCGAGCTCGACGTCAGTAGTCGTCGGGCCAAATCAGACCACACCGATTCCTCCACATGCGTGCTTGGGGCCATGGAAGCCATTTCGCTAATGCTATTGCACCGCCGTGGCCTCCCTCGCCACCAACAGGCTTTGCCTCCCTCTCGGTAGGGAAGATGACTGTAGCAATGCGATTTAATTAACGTACATGATTGGTTGAAACTAATGACCTTGATTAGTACTCCTTAACCATCACTTCCAGTGGGCCATCCATCCCCTTTAAATCTAAGCGGCGTGTCAGAGCAACTCCAGCAGGGCCCCTACTTGAGCCCTCAAAACTCAAATTTGAGGGCTTGAGCCAAAAAACGAGCTCCAGCAGAGCCCCTACTAGAGCTCTCAAATTTGAGGAGGCCCTCAAATCACCCTCCCACCCCTCATTCCTAGGGGCCCCCTACTCCGGCTCTCATTTTTCAGCTTTCCTCGTTTTTTGTGGAACATTTGTGCTTTCAATTTAAATTCGGAACAAATTTGAATTTAAATTTGAATATTCGTATTTGAATTCATATTTGAATTCGGAACAAATTTGAATTTAAATTTGAATGTTATGTGATGAACTTTGTGTTTTCAATTTAAATTCGGAACAAATTTGAATTTAAATTTGAATATTCATATTTGAATTCGTATTTGAATATTCGTATTTGAATTCGGAACAAATTTGAATTTAAATTTGAATATTTGTATTTGAATTCGAAACAAATTTGAATTTAAATTTGGATGTTATGTGATGAACTTTGTGCTTTCAATTTAAATTCGGAACAAATTTTAATTTAAATTTGAATATTCGTATTTGAATTCATATTTGTGCTTTCAATTTAAATTCGGAATAAATTTAAATTTAAATTTGAATATTCGTATTTGAATTCGGAACAAATCTGAATGTTATGTGATGAACTTTGTGCTTTCAATTTAAATTCGGAACAAATTTGAATTTAAATTTGAATATTCGTATTTGAATTCATATATTTAAATATTGTCCCTCGTTGTGAAATCATAAATATTTTATTATGTATTGTGCTTTTGTCCCATACATATGCATATAGTGTGTGAGGAAATAGAGAGAATTGAGAAGTAGGGGCCCTGTTTTGAGGGCTCCTGCTGGAGTGCAGCCCAGAAAACAGAGCCCTCAAAAGTAGGGGGAGCCCTCAAATGAAAAGTAGGGGCCCTGTTTTGAGGGCTACTGCTGGAGTTGCTCTCACTGACTATGGACCTGACTGGCTTTAAAATCTTTTAAAACCTGTTCTTGAAATTTGGGCCACTGACATGTAGGCCCAATCACTGTTCGCACAGTACCGGGCCCCACATGTCTACCTCTCACTGATATCCCTTAAATAAATTCATTTCTTCCATTCATGTCAATCATTGAAGATTAAAAATAAAATATAATTCAATAATTATTTAGAACTCTCTGGCCCCACTTGTTAGAGAGACAATCCTCTCTTCTTTTTTTATTTTTGGGGATTTTTCTTGAGGATAAACTTTGGGGATTTAATGAGACTTCTCTCTAATTTTCTCTATAGGCCAAGTAGGGTTACTAGACCTCGGAGTCTTTCCATAGGTTGGGGAGTGAAGTTGTGCATGTGCAGACCAAAATGCAGCATGAATGGGACACTGTGTAAAGGTGAATGTGTACCTGTTGCACTTGCATTGTGGAAAGTTGTAGTCCAGTTGCGCTCGAGTTAGGGTATGATGTCCCGCACTAACTTATGCGGTTCTACCTCGGTGGGGCTTCATAAGTGTGGACTGATGATAGGGCGAGGTGTCAGACCCAGATTTTTCAATCCAGAATCCCCTGTGATTCACTGTACTATTCCCTGGATCAGTAGATAGTGCGCACAGATACATTGCTGCATCAACTCATACATCGTATGAAACATACTAAACCATAATATTACAGATCAGAGTTTAAAATATACCACGTCGGGCGACAATTTACGTAAGGGCCGAACAAGTCAAATGTCTACATTATAAAAGACAACAGTGAAAGCAAAAATAGAAGTAAGACCACCATTCACAGGCAAACGACTAAGGGGTAAATGTGTGCAACATATATTACCTAAACTTAGATAATATATGTGCACACAATCTCCATTAAGTCTACTTGTCTAGGACCCGAAATCGAAGAAGTTGTCCTAATTTCCATCTTTGGATCCTCCATCTGTGGCAGGGGTTTCCTCGTAGACATAGTGTTAATTGGGTCCCTGTTTCTGATTTTGGTAATGCGAGGGTGAGCACAAATCCACCGAGCTCCGTGAGCCAATACACAGGATGCAGTAAATAACATGCATGGCTTATCAAGGAGAGGCTCGGATTATTTTATTTGCCAGCAATTGTTTTTAGAATATGTTACTTAGAAACTTCCTAAGACCTAGCAGTTTGAACTAAAATATAATTTATGAAGGAATGCAATAATATTAGCGATCTAGATACCATCCACCGTTACATGGTTTCTGTACCATATGCTAACCTTTTAGCGTATAGCTGCATACAATATCACTGGGATGACACCCAGGGCAACACAAATCAGGCTTTCCACTGCCCTCCGTTTTTCCAATTCCACCCATAAAGTTTTTGAAATATAACTATATCTAGTTAAGTTCCCATGTCTGCTCTTGACCGTGGGCACGGCTATTCAAATAGTTTTTGGACTCTGCAGAGTTTGCACAATTTACCCACAAGAGACGATCCGCTCGTTGCCCTACACGATTCCTTAGTCATGCAGTTGAGTAGACCTTCACAGTAACTTTTCAAAATACCTCGCCCCTTCCATCATCTTACCCATATGGGCTTCTCCCAATTGCGGCGGGTCCCATAAGTTGTGTGGGATGTTCTACCCCTGTGCGACTAGTAGCTGGACTACCCACACTGACTAGCTCGCTGCGGTAAACTTCATCTTCAACGAGTGTCCTATTCAAGTCGTCACACATACAGCCACTTGCACTACCTCACCTCGTCCACCAATGAGATAACTTCCAGGGTCCAGTAAATCTACTAAGCCAAGTTGTACTTTATGGACTTGTGGTTGTACTTGTATTGCACAGGAGGTCATGACAAGATTCAGTCCTTAGGGTTATCTGGGCGGTTCTACCACTAACCACACTCTCGTGCACCACTGCACCAGCCCCTGAACCATCCGCCCAGATATTTAAACAAGTTGGGGTTTTTGGGAGCATAATATAGTCATATCACAATGTATCAGTCATTTCCACCATAACTTCCCAAACCAGTTTTTCATGATTGAAAGTAATACTTAGGGTGTTTTGGTGCCTTCCGATTATCTAAGCAGTACTAAGTAAGGACGTATACTTACAGACTTATTTTTGAAAGTCGTACTATTGTAATTTTTGCTAAGGTGACAAGGCTCAGATATTCAAGTATTCTAGATGAGTGTAATACTACAAGTTCATTAATGGGTATATAACTAGAAGCTGGAAATCAAACATAAATTTGCTCATAAAATAACAGCAAGCAATTTGATAATTTAAAATGGAATTAATTTGCAGAAAATGTAGGTTCAACATGATCAAAGTATTGACTTGCCTTGGTCATAGTTAGCTTGGTATTGATCGTCGATAGTTGCTTCAGCCTCAGCCTCTTCCTTTTGAGCCTCGTATGCTATTTTTACGATGCATGAAAATTTAGATAAAAATCAGTAAATCAAATAAACTCTCACAAAAATTCAAATGAGCTTAAAAAATTATGGTTTTTATTCCATTGGATAGATATTGAATTTAGAAATTTGTCAAAATGAATAAGTTATGTCCTTTTCAAGTTCTCAATTTAAATAAATCCAAAAATAAATAAAATTTGACAGGTGGGCCCACGGCAGGTTTTTAATTTTTTCTTTTATTTTTATTTTCTTTTCTCTGTACCTATGATAGGTAGGTCCAGTTGTTGTTTAGTTAAAGGGCATGGCCTACATGTCAGCGAGCAATTATTCTAACTACTCAGCATTAGCATTAATTACTCATCATTAATAATTAAGTAATTGTCTTAACCGTCATTAAGCCACGCAGCTACAGCGTCTTCTTCCTCCGGGGGTGCTTCGGTGGGGTGGAATCAGACCACGACGGTGCCAAGCGGCGGATTGCTCACCGGCCGGGTTTAGGGAAGAAACGTCGTCGGTGAGTAGTGGTGCACGGGAGGCCAATTGCTTCGAGTGGGAGGTGGAGTTGGGTGTGGCGAAGCTACCGAGAGTGAGGGTGGGGCTTTATAGCTACGAAAAGGTGGCGAGCGACAAGGGAGCTATTGGCCGGTCGAATCCACGGTATGGCGGCAGCGCTGCTACAGCGTTCAGGAAGAGACAGCTCTCAGAGCATGGGCGTTATTGCACAGTGAAGCCAGCACAGTGATATTGTTACACACTCGTGAGCTGAGGCGGATGTGACGGGGCGGGGGCACTGTGCATGGCAGGGGCGGCGCGAACGGTGAGGCAGTCGGGGCGACGCGATGGTGGTACTGTGCATGACATGGCGACGTTCTGTAGCTGACTTCAGCAGCATGGGCGCGTGATCGACGGAGCTTGCGAGGAGCAGCGGGGAGACGCGCGACGGCGATGCTGGCGAGGCGCGGTAAGGCTTTGGCTTTGCCGAAGTGAACGGAGGGGGAAGGGAGAAGGAGTGGGCCGGCCTGGGCCCGCTTGGGTGTCGGGACCCCGGATTTTCAAACCCGGACCCTCTGTGTATTACAACACTAGTCCCAGATCAAAGCTAGTGCACACAGTTAAACAGAAATGATTCATAACCAAGCACGATTTATTACAATAATAAAGAGTACTGACCATCAGGTCTCACTATTACATTGGAGGTTCCAAGACCTCACTCAATCAAAATACAGCGTGATCGACGGAGCTTGCGAGGAGCAGCGGGGAGACGCGCGACGGCGATGCTGGCGAGGCGCGGTAAGGCTTTGGCTTTGCCGAAGTGAACGGAGGCAGAAGGGAGAAGGAGTGGGCCGACCTGGGCCCGCTTGGGTGTCGGGACCCCGGATTTTCAAACCCGGACCCTCTGTGTATTACAACACTAGTCCCAGATCAAAGCTAGTGCACACAGTTAAACAGAAATGATTCATAACCAAGCACGATTTATTACAATAATAAAGAGTACTGACCATCAGGTCTCATTATTACATTGGAGGTTCCAAGACCTCACTCAATCAAAATACAGCGGAAGCAAGGTAAATTCAATGGAGACCCATCAATATGCCACAAGCAGTTGACTGGGGAAGCGCGACCTAGAACTCCTGGAATCCTTCGTCAAAGCCACCGGCGAAGTAGTCGTAGTCACCTTCTTGAGCTTCGTATTCTTCTGAGATTTATTTTTGAGTGCAGCATGTGAGTACATAAAGTACTCCGCAAGTCTTGGGAAAATGCAATAGATGCAAGGCTTTAACAAAGGAAGGCTATATGGTTTTTTTGCACAAAGCAATGTTTTAATTTCAATTACTACTAATTATTTTCGAAGGCATCAATTTGGCAAGGTAACTGTTTTAACAGAACTATCATTAATTCTATAGTGAAGGTTCCATCTACCAACACTAGTTTAATCGATTCTAACTGATCAAGTTAATTACTACGGGTTACATCCACCCTCTCTGGCTCCAACTGCCAGGATTCCCTTCCAAGAGTTCCCTCCACTCTCGGAATACCAAAACTTTGATTTTAAAACCAAAACCAGAAATCTACCATGTGAATGCATTCCTTGCCCTCCCTTGACCGTGGGCACGGCTATTCGAATAGTTTGACACTCTGCAGAGGTTGTACAACTTTACCCCTAAGAGACAAATTATCTTAACAGTCACCACGCTTCCTTTGGCATAAGACACAGATAAATTATCACAAAGCCTTTACCTCACTTGAGACTAGCTAGACACCACCCGCTGAGGTTTCACCGCAGAAGGGTTAAATCTGCCCAATCCGAAGCCCCCTCTTGCGCCATATGAGTATAGTAAATCCCTGTCCCTCACTGTGAATAACCAGTAACTCCCTGGCACCCACTTACCACTGGTGGCACCTAAACTAGACTATCATGAGTTAATCAGCTAGGTCGTACCCATATAGACTTAGGGTTGTACGGTAGTGCTCAGTCTGGACAAACACAAGCGTCGGTCCTTAGTTGACTAGGGTGGAACATACACTTTACAAGATCTCGTGCTTGCCGCACCAACCCAAACCAACCATCCACCCTAATCTAAACCAATTCTCACATTTTATTTTATTTTAAAAGATCAGTGGCAACTCTAATCACCACTAGACTTATAAACACAAGGTTATTACAACAAATCATAATTTCCCATTTTCAAGATTTCAAAGGTATTAAACAGCGTGGCTAAGCATTATACTACCATTCTATTATTCACAAATAATTATAATACTCTCATTATTGAGACAAAGGAAATTCTAGGGTTACAAAGGTACATGGCATTCAACATCAATTGAGGGCATAACAAAGTTGGATTAACTAATACTTTAAGATTTGAACTAATATTTTATGTAAATAGCAATGCGCATAATTTAAAATAATTGAAACATTTCAAAATCATAGGTTCAAGATGATCAAAGGAGACTTGCCTTCTTGCACGCTCTCTGGGTCTTCCAGCTGCTGGGTGGAGAGATCGTCGACAACATTGGATTCTACGCGCGCAAAGACAGAGCAACAAAACACATAAATACAAATAAAATCAACTAAAATTCAAAACTCAAAAATAGGCCATATTTGGATAGATTATGATTTTAGATGAATTTAGAAATTTGAATGGCTGAATTTGAAGTTAAAATGAGAAAGTTATGCTCATTTGAAAATCTCAGATTGAATAAATCCAGAAATTCCCAAATTTCTGACAAGTGGGGCCCACTGGCAGGATTTAATTTTTAATCTTTTATTTTATTGCTTTTATTTTGAGTCTATGACAGGTGGGACCTACTGGACAGTGAGCCCTCTGGCCCTGCCTCTGACATGTGGGACCCCTCTGGGCTCTGTGCCCAGATGTCAGTGAGGAGCGCAGACGGGTGGGGCCCAGACGGCAGTTGCCAGCGCGGTCTGGCGGCCGCTGATGAGTGGGACCCATCTGTCAGCGCGGAAAAATAAGAGAAAGGTTTAACCTCAGCGTGCGGATCCGGGGGCTCGAACGCGCGCCGAGGGAGCCGGGGGGGGGGGGGAAGAGATAGCGTTGGTAACCAGTCGGACGGGGAGGCGTTGCCTACCCATAAAGGGTAGGTAACCCTTTTGAGGTACCTGCTGGAGGGGGCCGGTTAGAGATGGCCGAAGACGGGGTTGCCGGCGGCGAGGGAAGGCCGGAGGGGGTCGGGTGAAGCCCAAAATGGGGTCCTGGTGCGAAGGCGGTCCTGGCGGTGGGGTCAACGGGGTCCGACGATGAGCAGGGACGGCCGACGACGAGGACGAGCGGTGGCGCAGTACTGGTCCTCCGGTGCGACAGTGCTCCGGCGGCGGGGTGGGGCGGCCGAAGTGTCGGAGGGGTTCGCACGGCACGGGGGTGCTTGGAGTGGCGGTGGCGGGCTCCGGGGAGGTCCGAGGCGGCGGGGATTGCTCGCCGGAGTGTGGCGGAGCTCGGAGAGGGAGGTGGCTCGGTGGCAAGGCGTTATGGGCTCGGGAAGGGAGGTGGAGCGCGTCGGGGTGCTGAGCGGAGGGAGGCGAGGCCGAGGGGGGCTTTTATAGGGCGGAGGAGGGGACATGGCAGCGGCAATCGCTCGCCGGGGCTGGCGGCCGAAAAAAGGAAGGGAAGAGGGGGAAAAAGGAAAGAGGGGCCGCAGAAGGAAGGGGAGACGCGGGGAAGAGGGGATTTGGTCGCGGGCGGGCTTGGGGTTTCCAAAACCGGGGAGAGCCGAGTAAGGAAGGATGGGATCCGCGGGGGAAACTGTCGCCGGCGCAAGAAAGGAAAGGGGAGGAGAGAAAGGAAGGCGGCGCTCCGCGGGGAAGACGACGGCCTTACAGGCGGGGCCCGGGTGGCAGCGGGAGCGGGCCGCGGGCGATTGACGGGCGGGGCCCGTAGGTCAGAGAGGAGAGGAGCGGGGTGCGGACGGTGCGGATTGCAGCCACGTGGTCCGGAGGCGGATCGGGCGGCGGGTGAGGTTTAAGTGGGAGGGAACGGCCGGATGGACCGCGCGGGCGGCGTGGCGTGCATCGGGCCGGCCAGGTGTCGGCCCGAGGGGAGAGGAAGGCGGGGTGGCTGACGGGCCGGGCCCGCGAGGCAGCGAGGGAGAGGGGAGGTGCGGCCTGGATGGGCCAGGCGGCGACGTGGGCGGATCTGGGCCATCCACGCGTCGGCTGGAGGGTGAGGAAGGGATTTTAAATTTTAGAATTTGATTTTTATTTTCAGAAAAGGCTAGGAAATTATTTAGGCCTCAGAAAAAATATGAAAATACCTCCAAAAATTCCAAAAAAAAATTCACAGAAGCTTCTGGAGATATTTTGGACTTAATAAAATTATTTCCAACTACTGTTGGTAATTAATTTTCATACTTTAAAATACTTTTAAATTTTAAAAATAGGTTTTAAATTCCAGAAAATCAGATAAAAGCCAAATAAAATCCAATTACTTTAAAATAATTAATTTGAATTTAAATTTTTCCAGAAAGCCAATTTTTGGGATGTTACATTGGGCCAAGCCAATTTTTCTTTCTTTTTATTTATTTATTTATTTATATGTGTATATATTCACATGTGTGTATATATACATATACATTTCATATATTTATTTATATACTTATATCTATTTATTTATTATGGTATATGTTTATATATACATATTTATTAACCCCTTTTATTTATTATTAGTTTTTTATTATTATTACTATTATGATCACTAGGCCCAAAGTGAAATATCATATTTTGATTCAAAATTTTGCCCATCTCCTTTTTGATGGATCATCTTTTCAGATTTGATCTCAAGTTAAACTTTTCTATTATTTTCACATTTCCTTCATGACTTTCTATTTGTTTCATTTTTCATGATTTTCTTCATTTGTTGGAACCTTAACAAAAAATTCAAAGGAAATCCACTAGAATCCAAATATCGAGAAGATATATTTCAAAATAATTCAAGGGCTACACATTTCCTAGAATTCAATATTTCCGGATGTTACACGAGGTAACTACGAAAAGATACGTGACGGTCAAGGGCGGACATGGGATATTACTCGAGTTAGTTCTATTTTAAAATCTTTGTGGGTGGGATGAAAACTGTCGGGCGGATGTAAACCCAACTTTGGCTTTTTCCTAGAGAGAAGTACTCCAACGTGGTAATAAGGTGGATGTTGTCTAATAATCAAAATCTAACATAGATGGATGGAACCTACACCGATATAAATATTGCACACTTTCAATCTCTTTAAAGCATGTTTGTCGAAACACTAAGTCATAGGGATTTTTAATTATGGTAATAGCAACTGTTGCTTTAAACAAATAAAAGAACCTGAGCCATTATTGTTTAGCCTTGCATCTATAATTACATGCATTCTATGTGTTGGCTCGGGGAGCACGGTTGTGTGTGCTCACCCTCGCTCTCAACCCCTCTTTAGAGTCTGTGAACCAAGGTCACTATGTCTAATACGAGGACCAAGGTGATAAAGGCTGTGAAGACAGTGGGAACTAGTGTAGACTTCAGCAATCTAGCATCTTACCTTAGTCTAGTTGACCAAATTGACTATTGGGTGGTTCTAATATTAGTTAGGTCTCTGGCTAATATCAATGGCATCTAAGTTGTCTCAGTCGCTTGTGGTGAGTTGTGCCCTACCACATTGCCTCCGCCAACACTTCCGCATTTTATGTAATGAGGACATTTGGTGTAACATCCCAAAAGTCCAAACTCTGAAAAATTTAATTTAAAATTAATTATTTTAAAGCATTTGGATTTTATTTGGCTTTTGTTTGGTTTTCGGGATTTTCTGGAGTTTAAAACCAATTTTTAAAATTTAAAAAGTATTTTAAAGTATGAAAATTAAATACCAACATTACTTGAAAATAATTTCATTAAGTCCAAAATAACTCCAGGAGCTTCTGTGAATTTTTCTGGAATTTTTGGAGGTGTTTTCATATTTTTCTGAGGCTTAAATAATTTGCAAGCCTTTTCTGAAAATAAAAAAGTCTAAAATCAAAACAATCCATCCCCTCCCCCTCCGGCCGACGCGTGGATGGCCCAGATCCGCCCACGTCGCCGCCCGGCCCAATCCAGGCCGCACTCCCCCTCCCTCCGCCAAGCGGGCCCGGCCGTCAGCCAGCCCCGCCTTTCTCTCCCCTCGGGCCGACAAGTGGCCGGCCCGATGCGCGCCACGCCACCCCGCTCGCCCATCCGCGCCGCCCGTTCTCTCCTTCTCCTTTCTCACTGCACGCGGGCCCCGCCTGTCAGGCCCTTCTTCCTCCTCCCGCACACCTCCTTCCTTCTTTCTCTTCCCCCTTTCCTTTCTTCGCCGGCCAACCGAGTCCCCCGCGGATCCCGCCCTTCCTTCCCCGGCTCTCTCCGGCTTTGGAAACCCGCGACCAAATCCCCAAGCTCCCGCGCCCCTCTTTCCTTCTGCGGCCCTCTCTTTCCTTCCCTCCTCTTCCTTTCCTTTTTCCGGCCGCCATCTCCGGCAAGCAATTGCCGCGCCCGTGTCCCTCCTCCGCTCTATAAAAGCCCTCCATCGGCTCTGCCTCCCTCTGCACAAACCCTCGCCGCACTCCACCTCCCTTCCCAAGCACTGTAGCGCTCTGCCACCGTGCTCCCTCTCTCTCCGAGCCCCTCCACACTCCGGCGAGCAATCCCCGTGCCCGTGCGAAGCTCCCCGACCCCTCGGGCAAGCCTTTCCGCCGCCGAAGCGTCGCCGCACCAGAGCACCCAAGACTTCTCCGCCGCTTCCTTGCCGTCGGTCGCCTCTGCTCATCGCCGAACCTCACCGACCTCACCGTCGGCACCCCCTCTACACCAGGGGCGCGTTTTGGACCTCACCCGAACCACTCCGGCCACCCCTCGCCGCCGGCACCGTCGCCTCCATCCACTGCTGCCCGGTCCCTTCCCGCAGGTTCCTCAAAGGGAATACTTACCCTATATGGGTAAGCAACACCCGAGCGCCCGACTGGCTAGCACCGTTACTCCTCCCCCCTGGCTCCCTTGGCGCGCGTTCGAGCCCCCGGCTCCGCACGCTGAGGTTGAGCCATTTCTTTTAAATCCCGCACTGACAGCCGGGCCCCGCACGTCAGCGGCCACCGTCCGCGCTGGCCACAGCCGTTCGGGCCCCACCCGTCTACGCTGGCCACTGACATATGGGCCTAGAGTCCAATGGGTCCCACATGTCAGAGACCGAGCGCAGTGGGCTTACTGTCCAGTGGGTCCCACCTGTCATAGACTTAGAGAAAACAATAAAAGAAAAAGAATAAAAATGTAAATTCTGCATGTGGGTCCCACCTGTCAGAAATTTAATAATTGTTTGGAATTAATTGAACTGAAATCTTTAAATAAGCATAACTTGTTCATTTTAACTCCAAATTGAGCCGTTCAAATTTCTAAATTCTTCTAAAATCATAATCTGTCCAACTATGCCCTCTATTTGAATTTTTTATTTTATTTGGATTTTTTTTGTATTTATTTGTTTTGTTTGCTCCGTCTTTTCGCGCGTAGATTCCACCGTTGTCGAATATTTCTCCACCCCGCAGCAAGAAGACCCAGAGAGCGTGCAAGAAGGCAAGTCTCCTTTGATCATTTTGAACCTATGTTTGATAAATGTTTTTAATTATTTTAAATTTATGTGCATCGCTATTTAATTAGAACTCTAATTCTGGTATTAAGGCATTAGTTAATCCAACCTTGGTATGCCCTCCATTGAACTTGAATGCCATGTACCCTTGTAACCCTAGTATTACCTTTGTCTCAATAAATGAGAATTTCATAATCCTTTGGTAATATTAGACGGTAGTAAAATGCTTAGTCATGATATTTAAATCTTTTGTTCTATGGGAAATCATATTTCATTCAACTGGTAATTGTATTTAGAAATAAGTGGTGACTGGTGTTGCCACTATTCTTTTAGAAATAAAATAAAATGTGAAAGTTGGTTTAGACTGGGGTGGATGGTTGGTTGGGATTGGTGCAGAAAGCATGAGATCTTGTAAAGTGTATGTTCCACCCTAGTCAATTAAGGACCGACGCTTGTGATTGTTCAGACTGAGCACTACCGTACAACCCCGAGTCTATATGGGTACGACCTAGCTGACTAACTTATGATAGTCTAGTTTAGGTGCAACCAGTGGAAAGTGGGTGCCAGGGATTTACTGGTTATTCACAGTGAGGGACAGGGATTTACTGTACTCATATGGTGCAAGAGGGGGCTTCGGACTGGGTGGATTTAACCCTTCTATGGTGAAACCTCAACGGGTGGTGTTTGGCTAGACTAGAGTGAGGTAAAGGCTTTGTGATATTTTATCTGGGTCTTATGCAAAAGGAAGCGTGGTGACTGTTAAGATAATTTATCTCTTGGGGGTAAAGTTGTACAACCTCTGCAGAGTGTCAAACTATTCGAATAGCCGTGCCCACGGTCAAGGGCGGGCAAGGAATGCATTCACATGGTAGACCCTTGGTTTTCATTTTTAAAAACAAAGTTTTGTACTCCGAGAATGGAGGAAACTCTCGGAAGGGTATCCTGGCGGTTGGAGCCAGTGTGGGTGGATGTAACCCACAGTTCTAAACTTTATCGATTAGAATTGGTTAATTAGTGTTGGTGGTTAGAACCTTCACTATAAACTGTTTAATAGTTTCAATTAAAGCAATTACTTTGTCAAATTAATGCCTTCGAAAATATTTAGTAGTAATTGAAATAAAACATTGCTTTGTGCAAAAGAACCATATAGCCTTCCTTTGTCAAGCCTTGCATCTATTGCATTTTTCCCAAGACTTGCGGAGTACTTTATGTACTCACATGCTGCACTCAAAAATAATACTCAGAGGAATACGAAGCTCAAGAGGGAGACTACGACTACTTCTCGGGTGGATTCGACGAAGGATTTCAGGAGTACTAGGCCGCGCTTCCCCAGTAAATTGCCTGTGGCGTATTGATGGGTCTCCGCTGAATTTATTTTTGCTTCCGCTGTGTTTCGTGTGTGCGAGGTCTTGAAACCTCATTTGTAATAATGAGACCTTTCGGTCAGTACTCTTTATTATTGTAATAAAGCATGGTTGGTTATGTAATCATTTCTATTTAACTGTGTGCACTAGCTTTGATCTGGGACTAGTGCTGTAATACACAGAGGGTCCGGGTTTGGAAATCCGGGGTCCCGACAGAGATGGTATCAGAGCCAATTTGACTGTAGGACGAGACCTAGATTAGAATGGTAAAACCTTAAGGACTTATATTTATAAAAAGAGTACATTAAAATATATAAGCTTCTTTGTTTCTACTCTTTTCTTACTTAGTATCTCATTCTTGCCCTTAAAATTCACTTGTTAAAAATTTTACTAATCTTTTCTATTATTTCAACCTTGTAGATGGCTGGGTCATCCGCTGCTGAGTCGTGGGACTATTACTCCCATGGCGATAGTGCTGGAGCATTTGCTAGCCTTCTCCGGCAGCTTATGCAATGTCTGGAGTATCGCCAGCCACCTATCTTTAGGGGGCGGAAGACTTGGATCCTGGATCGGGACTCTTGGTCGATGGAGGTATTCCTGTATGCACGAGATGAGGAATTCAACTACCACACATACCCCATTGAGCATCCCCGGACCCGCTGTTACGATGCTATCCAGGACGTAGCCCGCCTCGCCATAGCTGACTTGTGCCATCTTCACAAGGAAGCTGTTCATCAGTCACCCTTTTGTTTCTTCATCACCCCTCGAGCAGGACAGAGGTACCCGGATCCCTTTGATATTCCAACTGATGATCCTCGACTATCGCACCAGGTGCGACTCACTCAGGCGATGGCAATCACCTACGCTAGAGCTTTGGAGGAGATTGGACAGCTGCGGATGCTTCTCACTTCCAGCTACCAGCACTCCGACACTCTCCGTGCCCAGCTTCGCCAGAGTCAGGCAGCAAAGTTCGAGCTGGGACATATCTGAGCTGCAGCTGACTACACGCCGTCTTCACCCGTACCAGCCATCGTCCCCAACAACCAGGCGCCGACTCGATGTCCGGGACTCCGCACCAGGCTCACAGCACGCAAGAAGGTGCGACGTCCGAGTCCTCCACTAGACATCGACATCGGCGAACCTAGCAAAAGACGCAGACTTTCACGTTCCCGCTCTTGTTCCCGGTCGACTGCCTCCAGTCGTAACCGTTTTCGTCCTTGCACTTCCGCCGCGTGTGATTGTTCGCAGCATCACGTGAACGAGCGCAAGGAGGACCCGGAGGAAGAGGACCCAGAGGAGGATCCCGAGGAGTGCATCTTCCTGGAGGATTAGTAGTAGGTTGAGTCAGTAGTACCTAAATAAATGTCCACGTCTTTAGAACGTTTTATATTATGTGTTGGTGTGCTAGATGAACTGTACCAAGCCTTTGTGCCCTTGTGGTACAGCCATTCTTAAAACTATTTTGATTTTCAATATAAGTTTCCCCTAAGTTGTTGCTTGTTTATTTCTTGTGTGTTGGGTTGGGATGTTGTAGTTTTCCCTAATGTCTTACCTATGCTAGTTCCCTCTTACCTTTTGCTAACCCCGGAAATCGCTTCAGATGGTGAACACAAGGAGCAACCCTGGCAACAACCGTGATGCCAATGCCCAGCCAGACAGCAACATTCCACCACCTCCTGCTCAAGCGCCTAACTTGGAGTAGATGATGGCTATGCAATTGCAGCTACTCCAAGCTCTTGCTCAGAACCAGGTGCAACAAGCCCCGCAGGCACCAAACCAAGCACCCCAGTCTAAGTTGGGAGAATTTATGAGGACAAGACCTCCGACCTTTGCTGGTTCAGTGGATCCATTGGAGGCCAATGATTGGATCAAGGATGTGGAAAAGAAGTTGATCTTAGCTCAGTGTAATGATCATGAAAAAGGTGTTGTATGCCGCCCATCAACTTAAGGGAATTGCTGCTAATTGGTGGGAGAATTACCACGCCGCCCATCAAGATGTGCAAGCCATCACATGGGATGAATTTGTTGAGGCTTTTCGCGCTGCGCATATTCCTACAGGAATAATGGAAATGAAAAAAAGGGAATTTTACCAACTGCAGCAAGGAAACCTCAGTGTTTTTGAATACCTGAACAAGTTCACCCAACTGTCCATGTATGCATCAGAAGATGTCGCATCAGAGGCAACGAAGATTTGGAGGTTCATGCAGGGACTTGATCCCAACCTCAAGGTGCAGCTGGTGTCTAATGATTACCCAACATTCCAACATATGGTAAACAAGGCCCTCATACAAGAAGATGCTCAACATCAACTGTATGAAACTAGGAAGAGGAAGTTTCAAGCTCAGCAGGGAGCAAGCAGCTCTCGATTTCGTCCTAATCCACCCCAGTTCAATAAGCCCTCAGAGTCAAGTGTGCCAAGGACTCCATTTGCAGGACCCCGCCCAAATCCGCAAGCACTTCGAACAAACAATGGTGGCCAACCACAGCAGAACAGGACTTCAGCGGCAGGAGTGCAGTGTTTTAACTGCAAGAACCTGGGACATTATGCCAACAACTGTCCCCAGAAGCGCCCAGCTGTGACCCCCTGTTTGTTTCAACCTGGGGACTACACCAGCACGAGCTCCAACTGCAGGTCAAGGCCGTGGGGCACCTCAAACTCCAAGGACTCCGCAGGCCATGAGCAGAGGGCAACTTAATCATGTGACTGCGGAAGCAGCCCAGGATGCACCCGACGTAGTTCTGGGTAAGTTTCTTGTTAACTCAGTATCCTTGTCTCGAATAGATAATTTGTTTGATCAGTTGAAAGGTTCATGTGTCTTCTCCAAGATTGATCTTCGATCAGGTTATCATCAATTGAAGATAAGACCAGAAGACATATCAAAGACAACATTTGCTACTCGTTATGGATTGTATGAGTATACAGTGATGTCTTTTGGCCTAACAAATGCACCCACATATTTTATGAATATGATGAATAAAGTGTTTATGGAATATTTGGATAAGTTTGTGGTAGTGTTCATTGATGACATTTTGATTTACTCCCGGAATGAGGAAGAGCATGCGGAACATTTGAGAATAGTTTTGGAAAAGCTCAGAGAACACCGGTTGTATGCCAAGTTCAGCAAGTGTGAGTTCTGGTTGAAGAAAGTAGCTTTCCTGGGTCATGTGATTTCCGCAGGTGGAGTGTCCGTAGACCCCGACAAAGTAAATGATGTGCTAAATTGGACACAACCAAAGTCAGTATCCGAGATTAGAAGCTTTTTGGGATTGGCCGGTTACTATCGTCGCTTTATTGAAGGTTTCTCCAAGCTTGCAAGACCTCTCACATAGTTGCTGAAGAAGGAAAAGAAGTTTGAATGGAGTAAATCGTGTGAGGATAGTTTTCAAGAGCTGAAGAAGAGGTTAACTTCTGCACCAGTGTTAACACTTCCGGATGTTAGAAAGGATTTTGAAGTCTTCTGTGATGCATCAAGGCAAGGGTTAGGCTGTGTTCTGATGCAAGAAGGAAAGGTAGTAGCCTATGCTTCAAGGCAATTACGACCCCATGAGGGGAACTATCCAACCCATGATTTAGAGCTTGCTGCCGTCGTGCATGCTCTAAAAATATGGAGGCATTATTTGATCGGTAACCGCTGTGAGATCTACACGGATCATAAAAGTTTGAAGTATATATTTACCCAACCCGATCTCAATATGAGGCAAAGGAGATGGCTTGAGTTAATAAAAGATTATGACGTTGGAATACATTATCATCCAGGAAAGGCCAATGTAGTAGCCGATGCCTTGAGCAGAAAGAGTTACTGTGCTAAACTGTTGATTAAAGACAGTATGCCCGCACTTCAAGAAGAATTCCAGCGGCTCAATTTGGAAGTAGTAGAGGAAGGATTCCTGGCAACTTTGGAGGTTCAGCTAACTCTAGAGGACCAGATCAAGACAGCTCAAAAAGAGGATAAGTATGTCAAGGAAATTAAGGAAAACATTGTCAGGCACCCAGATTTTACAATCCGGATTCCTCTGTGATTCCACCGCACTATTCTCTGGATCAGTAGATAGTGCTCACAGTTACAGCAATGGATATCAAATTTCATATCATGCGGAAGCTAAAGTAAATTAATAGACTTACTCATGGGCTGATTAGGCCAAAATCAATAAATCGCAGCAGCGGAATGAAGCACATAGGTGGGACCTTCAGGACATGCCCACAGGCAGCCAACTGGAGGTGCGCGACCTAGCCCTTGACATCTTCATCTTCTCTGCGAGCTTGTCCAATCTTGTTGCTGAGGCGAGGTGATTTGATTCCTGATGCTGAATTTTGTCGCAAAAGCGAGTGTGAGCACTCCAACCCCGTGCTCCGCGAGCCAATACATAGAATGCAAATAAATAGTATGCATGGCTTAACAAAGGAGAGGCTCGGGTTATTTTAATTGCCAACAATCGCTTTTAGCAGCTTTGTTATTATTTCATCATAGTGTTATTGTTACTGCCTATACACCACCTAGTGACTTCCATAATCGACTTAATCCAACAAAATACACTTTCTTTATTGATTGCTGTCTAAGACTCCAAACAGCGAATGACATCATTTAATCAGTCCATCGATCATGCTTTTTCCATATTGATTGCTATCTATGACTCTTAAACAGCGATTATCATCAATTATGCAATCCACCAATCATTCGCATCGGGACTTCCTAATAATTCAATCCTTTTTGTTATTGATCCAAAACCATAATTTGTTCTCCCAATAATCAATCTTATTTTCAACTGTCTGTCTCTAATTAATTCACTAGTATACATTCACCAAGAATATCATTGATCAAGATTAATCTCCCATAGTTATTTTCATATCTCCAAATTTTCCAGAAATTCTCAATTCATCCATCTAGAAATTGTTCGAATCCTATCAATCCCAATATTGTCAACATATCCCAAGAATTTATAACAAATATCGATGTTGTAATCCAACCATTGCCTTTGCATTTCCTAATACTCCAAAAATCATATAATTCATCTATCTAGTTTATAAATCCATTTGGGCTCCACCAAATTTATTTCTGCTAGACTCCGCACTATCATTATCCCTCTTATGATCAATCATGAATCCACCAACTTCTTTATGTGATTACCATAAACAGCCATATTCCTTTCTTACGACTCTATTTATTCTTCCTGACGTTTTATTTGTGAGAAATGTTACCATTATTTAAAAATATAATACATAGAAATTTTTTGAGACCTAGCAGTTTTGAACAAAAGCATAATGTTCAAAAAATGTAATAATAATAGCGATCCAGATTCCATCCACCGTTACATGGCATCCGCACCATATAGCATCTTTCAGCGTTATAGCCGCTTAACTTACCACTGGGACGACACCTAGGACAATTCAAATCAGGGCTTTCCACTGCCCTTCCACTTTTCCATTCCCACCCACAAAGTTTTTGAAATAGAACTATATCTAGTTAAGTTCTCATGTCCGCCCTTGACCGTGGGCACGGATATTCAATAGTTTTGACTCTGCAGAGTTTGCACACTTTACCCACAAGAGACAGTTTACTCGTTGCCCCACACGATTCCATGGACATGTGGTTGAGCAAGCCATCACAGTAACCGTTCAAAATACCTCGCCCCGTCCATCAGCTCACCCTATGGGCCGCTCCCACTTGCGGTGGGTCCCATACGTTGTGCGGGATGTTCCCCTCCTATGCGCCTAGCAGCGGACTCCCCGTACTGCTAGCACGCCGCAGAAGAACTTCACTCACAAAGAGTGTCCCATTCAAGCCGTCACCCAGAATCGCTACTTGCACCACCACTTCTCCTCCACCGATGAGGATGACTTTCGGGGTCCGGTAAATCTACTAAGCCAAGTTGTACTTTACAGACTTGTGGTTGCACTTGTTTTACACAGGAGGTCATGACAAGATTCAGTCCTTAGGGTTATCTGGGCGGTTCTACCACAAAACCACACTCTCGTGCACCCTTGCACCATACCCCCGAACCATCCGCCCAGATAAATAAGCAATTTGAGATTTTTGGGAGTATAAAATAATCATGTCCAACATATACCAGTCATTACCACCATGACTACCCAACCAACTTTTCTCATGATTAAAAGTGATGCTTGGGCGCTCTCGCGCCCATGAGTATCTAAACAATACTAAGCATGGCATATAATTACGGACTTATTTTCGAAAGGTTACTATTATAATTTGTGCTAGGGCGACAATGTTTACGTGTTCAAATACTTCAAAGGAGGTGTGTTATTAACCAAGTACGCAATGGGATATAACTAGAATCTTAAATTAAGCATGTATTTGCATATAAAATATCAGCACGCAATTTGATAATTTAAAAAAAAGTAATTTGCAGAAAATGTAGGTTCAACATGATCAAAGTATTGACTCGCCTGACGCGGTTTACCGCAGTCTTGAGCTCACTTAAAGCTGTCTCATTCGAAGGGTTGAGCTTCTGGTCATTATCTTCACTTCACTATCATTACGCTTGATCCGTTGATTCTTCGGGACTCCAGTTTCTAATTCGCGATAAGCGACTGAATCCAATTAAAAGAAAATAACTCGAAAGTTCAATTAAATCCAAACAAACTTATTTTACCTTTATTATGAGTTATTGGGTGATTTGTGGCAAGGTCGATGAGGTGTAGAGTATTGATGGAATCAAAAAGGGTTGGAATGAAGGGATAAATGGCTAAGAGAAATCCGTCGAGACAGATGTCAAGAAGGGTTTATAGTGAAGGGACATCAACGAAAATATTTCTCTTTCGGGTCAAGGATGGCTAGGTATAGCCGATATTAGAATATCGTGGGTCGACCTTTTATTTAATAACTTATTTTAGTATTTTTATATTTATTCTCACCTTGTTCATTAAAATGCAACTTAGCAAGACTATTTTAATGACTGATAACCCAAAATGGTTTTTATTAGATATGCCAACATAATTTTTAGTTAACGATGCTCTTTGACTTATCCCTCATTATTATCCTACGTATCCTTAGTTATCATTCAGTGCTATTTAATTCTAGAAATAAATCCATTTATATGAGGTCTGGTTGGTTGTATCTAATTATAATATTTAAATAATCATCTGCTAAGATTTATTTATCAACAGTATGCTAAGGTTGTCTTCAATTAAAATTTGAGTCTGGGGAAATATTAACGGCTGGTGAATTATATATATATATATATGTATATACATATGATTTATTTAATTACTCACCATGAAATCTTCAATTCTCATGTTAATACCTATGGTAAAAGGTTAGGGGTCTCGTATTAAATCATTCCATAACTATTTTAAGTCAATATGACATGCTAGTATTGCTTGTGAATAATTGGTCATACTTGAGGTTGTTATTATGATTATCGTACCTAAATCCTTCCTTACAAGTAGCTAGTCTGGATTTGGTCTTTAGACATTTTTGGATGTTCATAAACTCGGGTTCTAAAGGTACAATTAATATTGCATCTTGTTTTATGTGTTACTAAATTATTTTCCATTAGCCACTTGACTATTTACATTTAGCTCTATACTCGGATGTATATTTAAATTCTATTTGTGCATACTCCCATTATCTTTGGCCTTCCTAAATTATTTCCCTTAAGTTAACGTGGATGTATATATATACACAGGTATATATATATTTAATTAGGATTCTCATTAACTTCCGACATATAACCACAGCCATTTTTACTAATACCTTTAACTAATAAGTAGTTTGGGATAATTAACAAAGGCACATTAATTATGCACATATGGTAATTAATCAAATATATAATCTTATTTGCACCCTAATAAAATTTGTTGGGTTCCATGGACTAATTTCATATTTTCCTTGATTTTTCTGTAACTGAAATGGATCAAATAAAAACAAGAATAAAAAAAAGGTGTTGCGATATGTGAGTTCGAACCGGGGACCTCACGGTGAGTGTGTTAGACAGCAGGCGAAGGTGACCAACTGGGCGCTTGCCCGTTTTGTGTTATCGGGGGGAATTAATCCATATGAAGCGACCGCTAGCACCGAGCTCCAAACAGAGCCTCCCTTCGGCCGAAACAGGGGAGGCACCGGCTTGGGCAGGTGGTGGCATCACCGGCGAACGGTGGCCAGAGGAAGGGTGGGGGCTAGCAAGACGGGTTGTAGGGGATGTGAGGGAACCGGTGGAGGGGGTGGCGCGGCTCGGGGCAGTGGTAGGAGGGGATTGGCGGCACCGAAGCGGCCGGCGGCGGGGTGGAAAGGGGGCGGCGGCGCCGGCGTGGAGGGGGCAGAAATTGATGCGGGTGTGAGCACTAGGGGGTACAGGGGGAGCTTACCAAGGGACTGGCCGAGTCGGGGAGGCACCGAGGCGCGCCGGCAGCGATGACCAGTTTTGGCGCAGGGGGGTTGCCGTGGCGGGAGGAGCCCAGGTGATGGGGGGGCTTGGCCGGCGGTTGGGGGAGGTTCACGACTTCATGGAGATGCTCCCAGGGCGCGGAATCGGATGGAGAAGCCTCGAGGGAGTAATGGCGGCCGTGGAGGCGGCGGCCGGGGTTGGGGAAGAACAGCGATATACGAGCTCCTGCGCATGAGAATCTAATTAGTTCGGATAGGGAGTAGAGGGGGAGCACGGACACGGTATGACACGGTCGTCCTGGTCGAAGCTTCAACAGATGGCCGGAATCGCACACGGGCACGGCGGTGGCCGGCGTGCAACGCGGTAACGGGGAAGAGAGAAAAAGCGCCGAGAGTAATGGAAGACCGGGGTGACTTATAGCATGGAGAGGGGTGGCGTTGCAGCAGGCTCACGGGCGGAACCGAGCGACGGGGAAGGTTCGCTGGGCAAGGACCGGCGTGGGGCTCGGCGCGCGGAGGTAGCTGACGAGCGGCGTGTGCAGAGCAGAGAGGTAGCGGGGCAACGCGCGCTGGCAGCGGGGCAGGAGCTGCGCAGAGGGGGCGGCAACGAGACGGGACAAGCACGCGTGATGATGGTTACTGAGCGCGCCTGCGAAGTCACGGGAGAAGGAGAAAAGCAGGGCACGTGTTGAGAGAATGAGTAGGGAGGAGGAAGAAAGGAAAAAGAATGGAGCGCGCAGGAGCTGGGCCCGCAGGGCAGTGAGAAGAGGAAGGGCACTCATTCGGCAGGGGAAAAGAGGAAGGAGAGAGAAGAGGGAAAGGTGGGGCCCACATGTAATAGAGAGTAAGGTGAAAATGAAGGAAAAGAGAGAAGGGCTTAGAATTTGGATTTTCAATTTGAGTTTCTACTTCATATTTAGGATTGTGGATTTGGTTATGAATTGCGTATATAAATTTTGAATGCCCAAACTTGGGTTTTTGTATGCTAATTACATTAGAAGAAGTAATTTTTGGCTCTACCTTTTAGGGATATGTTTTAATGTTCTTTTAGGTTTCATTTTATTAATCTTGAATTTGAATTCGAGATTCTAGTATTTGAATTTCATGATCTGCAATGCCATTTTTCCCTTTTTATTATTTACATGATCTTGTTTTTGTTTGAGATTATCCTTGATCATTAATTTGCACGCCTCGAAACTCAGAATGATTTTAGATAAATATCTTGAACAAATTTGAATGCCGGCAACCTGCAAGAAAAATTTTAAAAATTCCATATTTTTGAATATCCGAAATTTAGGATGTTACAAACATGAAGAAAGGAAAAGCATCAGGATTTTCAGAAGATGAAGAAGGTATCATTTGGTTTGGGAAAAGAATCATTGTGCCTGAAAAGTGAGAAATAAAGGGATTAATTCTGAAGGAAGCCCATGAATCTAGATATTCAATTCACCCTAGAAGTACAAAGATGTACCAAGATCTCAAAGAAAGGTATTGGTGGTCAAGTATGAAAAGGGAGATTGCCGAGTACGTAGCTCTGTGCGATGTATGCCAACGGATTAAAGCTGAACATCAGAGACCTGCCGGACTTTTGTAACCTTTGCAGATACTTAAGTAGAAATGGGAAGAGATTGGTATGGATTTTATAACCGGATTGCCAAGAACAAAATCAGGGCACGATTCAATTTGGGTTATTGTGGATAGTCTGACAAAAGTCGCACATTTCATTCCAGTAAAGACAACATATTCAGGGGATAGACTCGCAGGGTTGTATATGTCAAGAATCGTGTGTTTGCATGGAGTTCCAAAGAAGATTATGTCAGATCGAGGATCTCAATTCACCTCAAGATTTTGGCAGAAGCTACATGGACTTTTGGGCACAAACTTAAATTTCGGCACAGCATATCATCCGCAGACGGATGGTCAAACAGAAAGAGTAAATCAAATTTTGGAAGACATGTTGAGAGCCTGTGTCCTAGCGAACAAGACTAATTGGGATCAAAGTTTGCCCTATGCAGAGTTTTCCTATAACAATAGTTATCAATCCAGCTTGCAAATGTCTCCATTCGAAGCCCTATATGGCAGAAAATGCAGGACACCGTTGTATTGGAAAGAAACAGGAGAAGGACAAGTGTTTGGACCAGATGTGTTGAAGCAAGCAGAGGAACAAGTTCGTCTGATCCAGAACAGATTAAAAACGGCTCAAACCAGACAGAAAAGCTATGCGGGCAATCATCAAGAGCGTTAGAATTTGTACCGGGAGATCATGTTTATCTGAAAGTTTCGCCTCTCAAGGGAATGCGACGTTTTGGAGTTAGTAGAAAGCTTGCTCCTAGATTCATTGGACCATTTCCTGTTACAGCAAAAAGGGGAGAAGTTGCGTACCAGTTGAAGCCTCCACCTCAGTTGTCAAAGGTGCACGACATCTTCCATGTGTCCCAGTTAAGGAAGTGTCTCAGAGTACCAGAAGAACAGATGCCTCTAGATGAAGTGAATTTGAAAGAGGACTTAACTTATCCAGAGTATCCAGTCAAGATATTGGATGAAGCAGAGCGTCGTACGCGAAACAAGGTCATCAAATTCTATAAAGTGCAGTGGAGCAACCATTCCGAGTCAGAAGCGACTTGGGAGCGTGAAGAAGATATGAGAGCAGAGTTCCCTAGTCTTTTTCCCAGTCCGTCCGAATCTCAGGGTCGAGATTCTTTCTAAGGGGGTAGGTTTGTAACATCCCAAAAATCCAAACTCTGAAAAATTTAATTTAAAATTAATTATTTTAAAGTATTTGGATTTTATTTGGTTTTTGTTTGGTTTTCTGGATTTTCTGAAGTTTAAAACCTATTTTTAAAATTTAAATTTTTTTTAAAGTATGAACATTAAATACCAACATTAGTTGGAAATAATTTCATTATGTCCAAAATAACTCCAGGAGCTTCTGTGAATTTTTCTGGAATTTTTGGAGGTATTTTCATATTTTTCTGAGGCTTAAATAATTTTCTAGCCTTTTCTGAAAACAAAAAAAATCTAAAATAAAAAAAAATCCATCCCCTCCCCCTCCGGCTGATGCGTGGACGGCCCGGATCCGTCCACGTTGCCGCCTGGCCCAATCCAGGCCGCACTCCCCCTCCCTCCGCCAAGCGGGCCCGGCCGTCAGCCAGCCCCGCCTTCCTCTCCCCTCGGGCCGACAAGTGGCCGGCCCGATGCGCGCCACGCCGCCCCGCTCACCCATCCGCGCCGCTCGTTCTATCCCTCTCCTTTCTCACTGCGCGTGGGCCCCGCCTGTCAGGCCCTTCTTCCCCCTCCCGCGCGCCTCCTTCCTTCTTTCTCTTCCCCCTTTCCTTTCTTCGCCGGCCGACCGAGTCCCCCGCGGATCCCGCCCTTCCTTCCCCGGCTCTCTCCGGCTTTGGAAACCCGCGACCAAATCCCCAAGCTCCCGCGCCCCTCTTTCCTTCTGCGGCCCTCTCTTTCCTTCCCTCCCCTTCCTTTCCTTTTTCCAGCCGCCATCTCCGGCGAGCAATTACCGCGCTCGTGTCCCTCATCCGCTCTATAAAAGCCCTCCATCGGCCTCGCATCCCTTCGCACAAACCCCCGCCGCACTCCACCTCCCTTCTCTCTCCGAGCCCCACCACACTCCGGCGAGCAATCCCCGCCGCCTCGGACCTCCCCGAGCACCCCCGTGCCCGTGCGAAGCTCCCCGACCCCTCGGGCAAGCCTTTCCGCCGCCGGAGCGCCGCCACACTGGAGCACCCTAGACTTCTCCGCCGCTTCCTCGCCGTCGGTCGCCTCTGCTCGTCGCCGAACCTCACCGACCTTACCGTCGGCACCCCCTCTGCACCAGGGGCGCGTTTTGGACCTCACCCGAACCACTCCGGCCACCCCTCACCGCTGGCACCGTCGCCTCCGTCCACTGCTGCCCGGTCCCTTCCCGCAGGTACCTCAAAGGGAATACTTACCCTATATGGGTAAGCAACACCCGAGCGCCCGACTGGCTAGCACCGTTACTGCTTCTCCCCCTGGCTCCCTTGGCGCGCGTTCGAGCCCCCGGCTCCGCACGCTGAGGTTGAGCCATTTCTTTTAAATCCCGCACTGACAGCCGGGCCCCGCACGTCAGTGGCCGCCGTCTGCGCTGGCCACTGCCGTCCGGGCCCCACCCGTCTGCGCTGGCCACTGACATATGGGCCTAGAGTCCAATGGGTCCCACATGTCAGAGACCGAGCGCAGTGGGCTTACTGTCCAGTGGGTCCCACCTGTCATAGACTCAGAGAAAACAATAAAAGAAAAAGAATAAAATGTAAATTCTGCATGTGGGTCCCACCTGTCAGAAATTTAATAATTTTTTGGAATTAATTGAACTAAAATCTTTAAATAAGCATAACTTGTTCATTTTAACTCCAAATTGAGCTGTTCAAATTTCTAAATTCTTCTAAAATCATAATCTGTCCAAATATGCCCTCTATTTGAATTTTTGATTTTATTTGGATTTTTGTTTGTATTTATTTGTTTTGTTTGCTCCGTCTTTTCGCGCGTAGATTCCACTGTTGTCGAAGATCTCTCCACCCTGCAGCAAGAAGACCCAGAGAGCGTGCAAGAAGGCAAGTTGTACAACCTGGGTCTCATGCCAAAGGAAGCGTGGTGACTGTTAAGATAATTTATCTCTTGGTGGTAAAGTTGTACAACCTCTGTAGAGTGTCAAACTATTCGAATAGCCATGTCCACGGTCAAGGGCGGGCAAGGAATGCATTCACATGGTAGTCCCTTGGTTTTCATTTTTAAAAACAAAGTTTTGTACTCCGAGAATGGAGGAAACTCTCGGAAGGGTATCTTGGCGGTTGGAGCCAGTGTGGGTGGATGTAACCCACAGTTCTAAACTTTATCGATTAGAATTGGTTAATTAGTGTTAAATGTTAGAACCTTCACTATAAACTGCTTAATAGTTTCAATTAAAGCAATTACTTTGTCAAATTAATGCCTTCGAAAATATTTAGTAGTAATTGAAATAAAACATTGCTTTGTGCAAAAGAACCATATAGCCTTCCTTTGTCAAGCCTTGCATCTATTGCATTTTTCCCAAGACTTGCGGAGTACTTTATGTACTCACATGCTGCACTCAAAAATAATACTCAGAGGAATACGAAGCTCAAGAGGGAGACTACGACTACTTCTCGGGTGGATTCGACGAAGGATTTCTGGAGTACTAGGTCGCGCTTCCCCAGTCAATTGCCTGTGGCGTATTGATGGGTCTCCGCTGAATTTATTTTTGCTTCCGCTGTGTTTCGTGTGTGCGAGGTCTTGAAACCTCATTTGTAATAATGAGACCTTTCGGTCAGTACTCTTTATTATTGTAATAAAGCACGGTTGGTTATGTAATCATTTCTGTTTAACTGTGTGCACTAGTTTTGATCTGGGACTAGTGCTGTAATACACAGAGGGTCCGGGTTTGGAAATCCGGGGTCCCGACATTTGGCCTGGTGACCCTATTGTAAACTTGACCCGACATGGTCTATTTAAAACTCTAGTACTATAATATTAATGTAATGGTATGGTAATTGTCGTGTATGAAATGATGCAGTAATGTATCTGTGACCACTATCTACTGATCCAGAAAATAGTGCAGTGGTTTCACAGAGGACTCTGTGTTGGCTAAATCCGGGGTCCGACAGAAGAGGAGTTTGAGTCTTGAGTATTGCATTCATTGAAAAGAGGCATGTGTATGGAACTTGATGATAATGGGCATGTGATGATGAGATAATGGTGAATTAATATGATATGTTAAAATAATGCTTTCCTTGTTAATTATTCTACTTTGTACTTGCTGAGTCATAGACTCACTCTTGCTTATTTGTTGCTTTTAGGTGATCGTTGAAGGCGACATGCAGGGGGAGGAAGTAGCGTATGAATATTGGCACTTTATAGCTTTTTACTTCACTTAGCAATATATCACTTTTGCTCATGAATATTTTTGTTTCATTCATTGTAATAATTGATTAATTCATGGATTCCCTTAGCTCTTAGACCGTACTGTTGTTAGATGATGCATTATTTAGTTCAGTCTTGTTAATGTGATGCATTATTTAGTTCAGTCTTGTTAATGTCGTTTCTGGTAATTGTTTGCTTCATATTAAATCAAATTTAAGATTTAGCATGTCGCTGAAATTTATATTTAGTCTCATGTGGAATGTTGTTTTTGATATCCAGATGTCATTAATACTTGTTTATGGGTTTAAATTAGTAGGATGATTGTAGCTGACATTTTGGGCTGTTGTTAGGCTGGGGTGTTACATTTTCATAGCCCTAGGAGAAAACTTACATATACGAATAAATCACTACTACAGAAAACCGTATTACAGACGGTTCGGAAACATCATCACAGACAGTTTGTGAGCCTTCTGAATTTATGGGTCAGTAATGATACGAGGTCATCACAAACGGCTTTTGAACCGTCTGTGGTGTAAATATCACAGACGGTTTTTAATTACAAACCATCTGTGATAGTTGATAATCACATATGCTATTCTCTTCTACCCCTAAATCTATTTCTGTTTATTGGCTAGCCTCAGGAAATGCTAGCCATGCCCTCTGAAACAAGCAGATCAACATGTACATGTATACATCCAATTCACATCTCAATTTATATCACAAACATAAAACATCCATTTCGCAAATCAATTAATTGAAATGAAATAAAATATCCATTAACAAATACACAATTACAAACAATGTCAATCTTATCCCAAACAAAAAAATCATTGTACGTTGTGGAACTCTCCACCTGATTTTATGACTCCAGCCATCAAAAAGTATACGCACTCTCCTCGAATTTGTGCAAGGTTGGGCTGTTGCAATGCAGTTGTAGGGATGGACGCAGCCTGTCGATAGGAATATCAATGTGCGTATATATATAACCTGATAGGTATGAAATAATTGTGGAAAGATTGACAAATCTTAGAATTTGTGATCTTCAAGGAATCGAGTAGTAGTTTCATATGGTGGCAAACGTAGAATCCACATGTGTTGCTCGGCTACTACTGGTGGCACTGAAAAAATAGAATGTGTTAATTCAAGAGGCATTACTACCAAGTGTTGTATAGGATTAATTAATGTGTACTTCAAACATGTTGCAAGAGCTTGGCCCCTTCCGTCGAGCCACGCGTCTCTACAACGTACGTGGCGAACGACCTTCGTGATTCGAAAAAGTTAACTTAGTCATTTGGAAGGAAAGAAAGAGTACAATATAGTTATGTATAAAGAAAATGTACTTACCTATCGAGTAATTGGCCGATAACTGTGTACTCGGTTGACTTCATGGTAGTTGACTGTAAAGGTAGCACCGGTGCAAGTTGCTTTATCGAGAATAGCACCGGTGCAGATAGCGGTGGTGAAGATAGGCCTTGTGGAGATGGCACCAGTGCATGTAGCTCTGGCTCGGACTACCCTTGTGGACCTGCCACCGATGAAGAAGCCTCCAGGCGGATGTTGCTTTTGGGCCACTGGATGAATGTTCCAATGGCTTGCCCTGGAGTCACGAGCTCATCGTTGGGGGGCTTCGGTAGCAGGACAACCTTGAAATTGGCATGCACACCATCCACATGAACTTTTTGAAGCCTGGTGCTATAGGTGTACGGTGCACCATGGCCCCGTGAGCAGTCGGATATGCCTGGCCCCAAGCAGCGCATAAGGGAACGGAGGCATATCTCACTTGGACCTTGCACTTCGTAGGCTCCTACGTAATGATACAAAATTAGCTACTCCAATAGGTCTATCAATGGATCGAGCATTCCAGATATAATAATTATTACCAGGATGTTGTCCACAGGAAATCTGGCCTCACTTTTCATCATAGGATTGGACACGCAACTACTCAGACGGTTGGGGGGGCTGGCAGCACAGGAGCGGTAGTGGCGGCCTACTGATTTTCTATATATCTTCGCATCTCATCTCTGACGTAATCAGCCAGCTCCTCTCTAAGAGATGCCTTGATCTCCTCTCATAGCTGTGCCTCACGCTCGGCTTTGGTTCTCTTCCTACTCCGATACAATTCGGAGTCATCTGAGAAACCATGTTTCCAAGGAACATAAAGCCCAAGGCATCTCGTACGACCCGGGTGCTCCTTGTTTCCCAGGGCCGTGGAGAGTATATCTTTCTCCCTAGTTGCCTGGAATGATCCCTGGGAAGATTCTACACTCAGCGCTTCCTGCAAGAGCCCGACATGTCATTTCACTTCCTACGAAGTTGTGGAGTAATTACAAGTTACGTAGTTCGATCGATATCTTACCAAGCGTGGGAGACTTCCTGGTCTGCAGGGTTTCGGAGGGAGATGTCCCCCGATGATGTGGTAGATGACCTTGCTCTAATCCAATTTCGAGCGCACTCATTCGGGATCGTGGCAAATGGCGGGGCGGTGTCCCGCAGGATTGCCTGTTCGTCTTCCGTCCGGGATTTTACCCGCATACCCAGCTGTGCCAAATTTGTGGGGGTGTGTGTTTTTTGCCTGGAGGGCCTTGTGCGCCACACTTGCACTTCTAAAATATTCGATCATCTTCATCGCCTTAAACTCTTCCCATTGTGGTTCTAGGAATGGGTACTTATGAAAGGGAGTTAGATCCTTCTCTACGTATTGCTTGACAAGCACACTCTTGAAGTTCTTCCATGCTTAGCATGCCGCTAGCAATGCATGTTGTTGCACGGAGTTGTGGTGTTCTTCTGGGATCTCGAACGATGCAAAAATTTCTGTCAGTAGCTCACATTTTCGAGTCTCAGTCACGGTCTTCCACGAATTAATCAAATGTGGTATCAATTTGTTCTCATGCAACTATTCTGATCATTCTTTGAAATGCGCATGCTGCTCGGCAAGGAAGGAGAGGGTTCCTAGATCCATCGACCTCTACGATGGTAAATCGGTCCTTAGGCTTTTTCGATAGTCCTCTTCTTTGCATTTGATTTTGGAGCGGACGCATCTAGCGATGATGTTGAAGAATGCGCGGATGACATGTTGGCCTTCTCATATATGAAAAGCGCAATGTAGCTTTTATATATATATATATATATATATATATATATATATATATATATATAGAAATATGAAAATGACATGGAATTACATGAAAGTACATATATTCATAAGTATATGTATTCATGAAACAACTATATATTCATAACAGTAAGATTTAACAGTAACATATACACAAACAACAACAAGTAAGATTTAACATATAAACAGGTGGAAATATTAAGCCATCTAAACAACATATCATGCGATAGTCTAAAACTAGCATATATTCAGATTTGAGACATAGATCATTGAAGTAACATGCTGCCATCAAAAGTAGCCAGACATAAAAGACTAAAATCCGCATGTTAGAGTGGTTTTAGTTGCTCTCAGATGTAGGGTTACACAAGATTTTAATCTTGGCCGTCCCACTACTACGGTCTTATACTCTTCACTGATTGAATATGTCAAATGTGAATCAAACCTTGAGCTCTAAGAAATTCAGTTAGATGCTACTTTTAGCCAGCACTAAGGCCACAGGAAAAGATAACTGAAAATAGCTCCACAACATGAACTTTCGGCCAGCAGTTAACAGAGAACAAATGATCACCAAATAGATATGTGATTTAGCCAACTAACTTGATAAAGTTCCAGAGTATAGACTCCTGACTAAACCAGTTATGCAATAAGCCGAAATGGCTAACAGATTATAAGCAAATGAACAGGTGATCACAGACTGCACAAAATTCTGACTACTCTAGCAAAACCGAAAGGACTACTAATCTAGATCTCAAGATTTGTGATCCAATATCAGTACAAGACCATTTACTTCATAGAGCATATGACAGTTCCCACAAGCATCTCTTTTCACAATAATCAGCTAGTAACAGCAGATCACAGAATGAACAGAGAAGACACTCACTATGCAATGATATTCGAAATCACCTGAAGAAACCAAAAATGGCAAGGCACGGTGAAATCGCTGTCCCAGAAAACCTATTAACCCACTGTGGCAAGCGGGAAGATGGTTCACGGAGATACAATGCCGCTCTTCCTCTCTCAGCCGAAGCCAAGAAGGAAGTTGAGGTATAAGGATGCCGCACAAGACCACAAGCAGGTCCGGCCAAGAACCACTCACAAGCACAAGATAAACAACTCAAACACTCTTGAGTTCTTGATCTTGCCAAATGCCCAAATTAGAAAAAAACCCTAGAGGTGAATATGAGCAGCTCGGTTGCCGACGACGGGCTCCAGGATGGCGGTCGGCGATGGGCTCAAGGAAGGAGGCTGGCGACGGGCTCAGGGATGGCGGCCGGTGACAGGCTCAGGGAAGACGGCCAGCGACGAGCTCGAGGGACAGAGGCGGCGACGGGCTCGACCGAGAGAGTGGCGACGTGTACGCGCAAAACCCTAGATGTATATAACCGTCTATGTTAATATGATATCGCAGATGGTTCTAGTGCTCTTTCCTTCCCATGCACTGGAGTTATTACCTGCACCAACCAGCAGGCACTGTAATAAGGCCTCACAAAGTGTATTTCTTTACAACAGCCCAATGAACATAGAGATACATATGTATGACTCATTCTCAAAATTCACCTATATATCACACATTTTCACATATACAAAAATGCAAATTCACAAATACATCACACACATGCATTGTTATATACATAAATGCAAATTCACAAATACATCACACACATGCATTATTGTATATATAAATGCAAATTCATATATACATCACATACATGCATTGTTTTATGTATATACATAAATGCAAATGCCCACTGTTGTAGGGGTGGCCCCCACCTAAGCCCAGTAGGCCTGTTAGAAGGATGTAAGGTCCAAAATGGGACATATGTAATGACATGAGTGCCCTTGAGGGGAATACTCACGTGTAAGGGTATAACTGTACAAGTGCTCATCGTTCGGATATATATATATGGCATAGGCCACGGGGAGGAACCCGGAGCCATTCATTTACTCAACTCCCCACTACCATACTCTCTCTTTGTTTGGTCTGTAACCACAACAGTTGGCGCTGTCCGTGGGGAGGACAAGAGCAAGCCTCCAGATCTGAAGGAGGATGGCACCAAGGAAAGCTTCAACATCGGTGGCGAGGGAAAAGAAGGTGGAGGCGGCGAAATCTCGCGTCAATACCAAGGCTTCGGCTTTGGTGGCTGCAGGTGCGGATGGCGGCGCAGATGTGACGACCGTGAGCACCGGCATCCACGACGCGACACCCGACCCCGCCACCACTACCCCGACCATCAACCCCAGCGGTGACAACGCAGGCGCGTCCACTTCTTTACTCGGTGCGGGAGCGGTCGGCGGTCCCGGCGAAGACGTGAGCTTCGTCTCCAGCTCCGGAGTCCTCCGCGCCAGCGCTGCGGGCAGATCGGGTGCACAGACCGTGGTCGCCGCCATCCCGGTCGCGTCGCCGAGCGTGCTGGCGGCCCCAACCACGCCCGCGGTGGAAACAGCCCTGCTGGCGGCCCTCAGCGCATGCCAACGGGAGCTGTCGGACCTCCGCGGAGCCATGCGAGACATACAAGAGGCTCGGAGCAGACGCGCAACACCGGTGGCGGCGTCTCAGCCCACCTTGGAGAGGGCGAATAGCCGCGACGCTAGTACGCCCAGTCGTGTTCCTCTACAGCGCATAGACCCAGAGTCCCCGCTCTCCGTGGACCTGCAGCAGGCGACGTGGCCCGAAGACTTCAAGTTCCCGAGCGTCATCGAAGCGTACAAGGGTGACTCTGACCCACGCGAGTTCGTATGTGTGTACGAGACCGGCAACGAAGCCGTTGGCGGAGACGACTCTGCGAAGGCAAAGGGACTCCCCCTCGCGTTGCAAGGAGCGGCGCCGTCCTGGTTCTTCACCATCGAACCACAGTCCATCTATGCGTGGGAACAGATCCGCAATCGGCTCTACAACAACTTCCAGGGAAGCTACGTCGAGCGTATCAATGCGGACCAGCTCTTCGCAGTTAAACAGAAACCCGAGGAGGGGCTCTGGACTTACTTTAAATGCTTCGCCAAGCTACGCTGCCAAGTCAGGGATGTTCGCGAGGCAACCGTTATCAACGCAGCGATACAAGGTCTCCGCCCGGGACCGCTCGCTGAGTATAGCGCGCGGAAGCCACTGAAGTCGGAGGCAGAGCTCTTCGACAAAATGCAAGCGTACGCCCGAGCCAAGGAGGACGCGCGGGGGCGCAGCGGCACCGACTCCGGCGCCGGGCAAACGGAGGACTTGTCGCAAAGGAGCAGCACAAGAGACAACCTGGGGACGAAGCACAGGAAAGTGTCCGTGGGCGACACTCGTGAGCCCGTCGACGACGGGGTACACCAAACTTCACCAGGTGACAGGCGTCAGCCCCGGCGTAACCGGCGATGACCCCGCAAGGCCCGCCACGTCCTCACTGCGTAGGGCGTCCCCCGGGAAGCCGCACTAATCTCGCGCATCGGGGGGGGGGGCGCGAAGGAGGCCGCGATGAGAAGCCGCGTGCGGAGCAGGAACTCCTAAAATACGGCAGATGGTGCGAGGTGCACGGTTACGGGGGCCACTTCACGCGGACATGCACCAAGGTTTCGGTGTTACGGCAAGCGGTGGCCCCTGTACGGGCCTCGGAGACACAGACCCCCGCAATAGCCCACGTACACCGTACGCAAGACAGCCCCTTGTGTTCTGGGTCCCCCAGAGAGACCCAGTGTCGTGGTATTAATGTCATCGCTAGAGGCTCTTCGTCGAGCACTTCCCCGACGCAACTACCTCTGCGCGCGTCCCATTGCAGCATCACCTTCACGTCAGCCGACGCCCAGGGCGTGGAATTCCCCCACCAAGATCCTTTAGTCATCCAGGCCGACATCGCAGGTTGCGACGTCAGGCGTATCCTCATTGACGGAGGGAGCTCCACAAACATCTTGTTCGCGGAGGCTCTTGATCGTATGGGAATACCTCGGAGCCTGTTAAAAGCTTCGGAAGCTCCCCTCCAGGGCCTTGGAGGGCAGCCTCTGAAGGCTCTGGGTCAGATTCGCCTCCAAGTCTGCCTGTGCCAGGCCGACAATGCCAGGACTGAAGATGTCGTCTTCGACGTCGTGGACGTCTCGTATCCGTACAATGCCATCATGGGCCGGCCTGCCATCAACTCCTTCGAAGCGGTCCCACACTACGCATTCTTATGCATGAAGCTCCCAGGACGGCGGGGCGTTATCACCCTCTTCGGCGATCAGGATATGGCCCGGAGCATCAAAACCGAAGCTGGACGCTTGCACCGTAAGGTGCACGCCCTCACCGACAAATACCAGGCGGACACGCCATCCGCTCCGGGATGGACACCCAAGCCCCACCCGGAGGGAGGCGTGAAGAGGGTGTCGCTCCGGGCGGAGGGGCAGTTCGTATCCATAGGCGAGGGCCTCCCTCCGGACGTAGAACAGGACTTGCTCTGAGTCCTCCAGGCCAACATAGACGTCTTCGCGTGGTCCCCGGAGGATGTCAAGGGAGTGGACCGCGCCCTCATCGAACATAACCTCGCGATCCGCTCTGACGCCAAGCCCGTCAAGCAGAAACTTCGCCGTATGTCCATCGACCGGCAGGTTCAACATGTGCATCGACCGGAGGTAGCGAAGCTCCTTCAAGCGGGGGTTATCCGCGAGGTTCAACATCCGGACTGGCTCGCCAACCCGGTGCTAGTCAAGAAGGCCAGCGGGGCTTGGCGCATGTGCATCGACTTTACCGCCCTCAACAAGGCATGGCCGAAAAACGATTACCCTCTGCCGCGCATAGATCAACTGGTCGATGCTACCACCGGATGCGAACTCATGAGCTTCTTGGATGGCTACTCTGGCTACCATCAGGTCTACATGGCCAAGGATGACGAGGATAAAACCAGCTTCATTACGCCGGTGGGGACCTTTTGCTTCGTAAGGATGACCTTCGGCTTGAAGAACGCGGGCGCAACCTTCACCCGCCTCGTCGCGCTGGCCCTGGCCGTCCAGCTAGGAAGGAATGTGGAGGCCTACGTGGACGACGTGGTAGTAAAAACCAGGCAGCTCGCCTCACACTTTCGATAACCTCAGGAAGGCGGGCATCAAGCTCAATCCGGACAAATGTGCCTTCGGTGTACAGGCGGGTAAGCTCTTGGGCTTCCTCGTATCCGGGCGAGGCATTCAAGCGAACCCAGACAAGGTTGACGCTATCCTGGGCATGGAACCTCCCAAGACGACGCGGGAGGTCCAGCGGCTGGCAGGCCGCATGGCGGCCTTGAGCCGTTTCCTCTCCAGAGCGGCGGAGCGGGGCTTACCGTTTTTCAAGACTCTCCGCAGGTGCGACGGGTTTCATTGGGACGACGACTGCGCAAAGGCCTTCGACGACCTCAAGAAACACCTCGCAACCCTTCCCACCTTGGTGGCCCCAGCACCAGAGGCTCCCCTCCTACTCTACCTCGCTGCCTCGGCAACGGCGGTCAGCGCCGTCCTTGTCCTTGAAGAAGGCGCGCTCTAGCGGCCAGTGTACTTTGTCTCCGAAGCCCTCCAGGGCGCCAAGACGCGATACACCGAGCTCGAGAAGCTTGCTTACACGCTGGTCATGGCTTCAAGAAAACTTCGGTATTACTTCCTGGCGCACCCGATAACGGTGCCATCCTCGTTCCCTCTGGCGGAGATGCTGCACAACAAGGAGTCCACGAAGCGAATTGGTAAATGGGCGGCCGAGCTGGCCCCATTCTCCCTAACATACGCCTCTCGAACGGTGATCAAGTCTCAAGTTCTGGTAGACTTCCTCGCGGAATGGACACCTCCGCACTGATTCCCGGTTAGTGGCGGGCCATATGGACAAGTCATACCAGGCCAAGGACCCGGAGCTAGCCAAGTACCTAGCAGCCGTACGAGCGAAGGAACGACACTTTTTGGGTGTCACGGTGAAGGCCATCCCTCGAGCAGACAACGAGCAAGCTGACGTCCTGGCCAAGGCTGCCAGTCAGCAACTCCCAATTCCTGAAGGGGCATTTTACGAAATCCTATCAGCGGCGGCCATAGCGCAGGATAATCGGGATGCGGCCCTCGTCCACCAGATCACCCAGCAGGGTGACTGGCAGGAACCCCTCTTCGCTTTTCTGCAGGGCATCGCGGAACCGGATGACCCCTCCGAGCTCCGACGTTTGCAACACCACGCTAGGTCCTTCTAGGTGCTCGATGGGGCGCTCTACAAGAAGGGGGTCTGCGCACCGCTCCTGCGGTGCCTCCCGCGCGAAGAAGGGAAGCGCCTCCTCGCAGAAATTCATGCGGGTCTCTGCGGCTCGCACCTCCAGCCAAGGTCTCTGGTGGGCAAGGCGGTCAGGTAGGGTTTTTATTGGCCAACAGCTGTCGCGGATGCCCAGGATCTCGTGCGTCGCTGTCAAGGTTGCCAATGGATGGGAAGGGCTATCCACAGGCCCCCGACAAGCCTCCATCCCATACCCCCGGTATGGCCGCTGGCGCGGTGGGGCATCGACGTCGTGGGACCACTTCCCAGGGCCCCATTCAAAGAATTCTGCGGCAATGTGGGCATCACCCTCCGGTTCGCTTCGGTCGGACACCCACAGTCCAACGGGGCGGTGGAGCGGGCAAACGGTGCTATCTCCGCCACAATCAAGAAGCGCCTCGTCGGGCAACCAAAGGGGAAGTGGCCGGGTGAGCTCCACAGCGTCCTCTGGTCCCTTCGCACAACGGTCACACGCCCAACGGGGTTCACGCCTTTCAAGCTCCTCTTCGGTGACGAGGCGGTTACACCCGAAGAAATAAAGGCTGGCTCGCGGCGGGTCCTCGTCCAAGCACCAAACGAGGAACGCCAATTGTCCGTGGATCTCCTTGACGGAGACCGGGCGCAACACAGCACATCATAAAATATGCGAGACAGATGGTGCCCGATCGCAATCGTTCGCTGTACCCGCGCGAATTCAGACCGGGAGACCTCGTCCTTAAGATGGCACTCCACGTGGAGACGGTAGGCAAGCTCGAGTCCAAATGGGAAGGCCCGTACATCGTCACGGAGGCCCTGCAGAAGGGAGCGTATCGCTTAGCCGCCTTGGAGGGGCACACGCTCCGCCACATGTGGAATGCGGATAGGCTGCGTCGGTATTATGCCTAAATCAAGCACACGAGGGCAAGGGCCTTCCACGGCTTCGGCGGACGCAAGCGGCTAGCGGTTAGTGCCTTAACCCTTGTAACCGCTCACCCGCGCAAACGGGAATTTAATAAAGTGCATTGTTCATGCAAATTCTCCCGTTTTCATACCAAAAGCGCGCGAAGGATCACCTTCGTCTGCACTGTGCATGAGCATGAATAAAGACGCGTGGGGAGACGCCTCCGCGCGCAGTCTACAGACTCTAAATAAGACGTAGTGTCGAGGTCCGCCTCCGCACGCACTCTACGGAGTATAAATAAGACGTAGCGTTGAGGTTCGCCTCCGCACGCAATTTCACCGCCCGCAACGCACGGAGGCTCGCCTCCGCGCGCAGTCTACGGACTCTAAATAAGACGTAGCGTCGAGGTCCGCCTCCGCATGCACTCTACGGAGTATAAATAAGACGTAGCGTTGAGGTGCGCCTCCGCACGCAATTGCACCGCCCGCAACGCGCGGAGGCGAGCTACGGACTCTAAATAAGACGTAGCGTCGAGGTCTGCCTCCGCACGCACTCTACGGAGTATAAGTAAGACGTAGCGTTGAGGTTCACCTCCGCACGCAATTTCACCGCCCGCAACGCGCAGAGGCTCGCCTCCGCGCGCAGTCTACGGACTCTAAATAAGACGTAGCGTCGAGGTCCGCCTCCGCACGCACTCTACGGAGTATAAAAAAGACGCGGATGCTATCCCTGCGCACTCTACGGAGTATAAACAAGACGCGAACACCGCGCACGCATGGGCGTTGCCCCAGTGCGTACTCTTCGGAGTATAAATAAGACGTGGATGTCGATCCCACGCACTCTCCGGAGTATAAAAAAGACGCGGATGCTATCCCTGCGCACTCTACGGAGTATAAACAAGACGCGAACCCCGCGCACGCTTCGAAGGGTAGGGGACGGAGCGCTCAAGCGTCTACTTCGACTAGGCACCAGCTCCGCTGCCACCACTTCAAAGGGTGGGGGACGGAGCGCTCGAGCGTCTACTTCGACTAGGCACCAGCTCCGCCGCCACCACTTCGAAGGGTAGGGGACGGAGCGCTCGAGCATTTACCTCGACTAGGCGTCAGCTCCGCTGCCACCACTTCGAAGGGTAGGGGACGGAGCGCTCGAACGTCTACTTCGACTAGGCGCCAGATCTGCTGCCACCACTTCGAAGCCTGGGGTCTGAGGCGCAAAGCGTACGCAAGCCTGTTTGCTACTATCAAAGCGAGGGGCGACATCAAGCCTGGATACTCGTGCTTTACATGACCCACCAGCTCACAGCATATTACATAACAAAAACGGCACGGGAGAGTTGTCGCTTAGCCCAAGTAAGACAGTTGCATTACAAAAGCAGACATGCGCAGACATGCGCACGGCGCGGAACGCGCCAAAACCTGGAATTATTCCTATGAGTCCGAGGGACCACTTCGAGCCAGCGAAGCACGTCCCCCTCGTTCCGCAGCGTCCACCGTAAAGCAACCGTGGCGGCGCCCTCCCCGATGTACTTCCAAATCCGGTCATTGAAGTTTCATGTGGCGGGCTGGGCGGCGCGAATGGCATCAGATATCACCCCGGGCTGGGCAGGCAAGTCAAGCTGAGGGTTCGCCAGCTCATTGACATGCTCACACCCACCGGCATGCAGCAAGGCGAGGGCAAGGCCAGCACTCATATAGCCGCAGTGGGTGCCGAAAGCCTTCGCGCCGGGAAGGGCGACGCTCGAGCCCTCCTCGATTCGCCCAAGCGTCTCCATCAGGTCTTGGCGGCTATGGGTGGCGTCCTCCACGTGCACGAAAAGCTCTCGAAGGGCCCGCTCCAAAGACAGTCTTCTCAGCCTCTAGCGGAGGATTGTCCCAGGATAACGCCTTCTCAGCAGCGGAGGCAGTAAGCTGTTCCCTCTCCGCCTCTAGCGCGAAGATTCACTGAAAAAGGGCGGTCTGCTCCTCCGTCGCAGCACGCTGAGCCTCCTCCATCGCGCATTGTGCGGCCAGTGCCGCGTTCTTCGCATTCGCGCCTACCAACTGCGCATCGTTGATAGCCTCATCCCGCTCCGCCATCAGCACCCGAATGTGCTCATCCTTGGCAGCGTGGGCGTCGTCCGCGATGCGCAGCTGGTCCTCCAGTGCCCTCCGCTCGCGCGCGCGAGTCTTCTTGAGGGCTTTGCTAATTGCAAGCGTCTACATGAGCGTAACAGCAAAGGTTATCCATCAGATAAGCAAAGGATATGCAGCGAGAGCAGAGACCGTTACCCTCATTTCCGAGGCACCCTGCGCGAGCGCCAAAAGGTCACCCCCGCAGGACTGCAGCGCCTATCGATCTAGGTGGCTGCCAGCATACTCTGCCACCTCGCTCCAGGCGCGAAGCGTCTCCCACCGAGGGACGAAGTCGGAGACGCCAACCCTACAGCCTCCGCCTCAGCACCTTCGGCAGCAGTTGGGGCGACAATAGTCCCCCGCTCAAGGCTAGTGACATCGTGGGCACCCCCATTGCTCGATTCTTGTCCTCATCTGGGAGACCTTGTCTCGCCTGATGTCGACGGAATAAGCGAGCAAATCGGGGAGAGTTTCGCGAAGTCGCGGGAGGAAAACGAACTACACCTACCACCAGTACCCTCTACCGCGGCCTCCACCTGAGTCATGATCACCTCGCTGGCCTGAGGAGCGACAACCCCCCCGGCTTCAGGAGCATCCCCGCTAGATGTCAGGACCTCAGTCGCTGGGCCTGCCACACTGAACCGGCCCCTCGAAAATGGCGGCGACTGCACCCGAGGCCGTTTCGCCTTCGGAGTCACAGGTGAAGCCTCCGGGGTTACCTTGGCAGCCGCGGAAGCCGTCGTCAGAGACAACGCTGCGGTTGCCACTGGAGGTGACGAGGCGTCATCTTCAAGAACAACGAGGCGTGCGCCCGTCGCCTCGCCACCATATAAGGCCTCGTCGGGAGTGACGTGCCTCCCCGAACCGGTCGATCCGAGCTCAGCGCCCGCCTCGCCCCCCATCCTCACGCTCTCGATCGGTGGCACGACCGGCGAGCTGAAGTCAATGGTCTCCGATTGGACCTTGCATCGAGAGGATGGCACCACCGCCGTCGCGCCGCTCAGCGATTCTGCAGGCACCAGGCGCTCCGGAACGGGAATTTCCAAAACCTCGCATACCCGATTAATCCGCCCTTGCTTGGCCAAGGAAGTTGCGGACTCGCGGGCCTTGTGCTCCTTTGCCGTGTATGGCCCAAAAACCGCAACCACTGCGCGCTCCGCATCTTCTAACCGGCGTACTGCACGCGCAAGTGGAATATCATACCTAAGGGTTTGCAACCACCCAGGTGGTACTTGGCCTATGGCAAGGATACTTACAGGGCGCGGAGGGCCTATGGAGCGAAGACACCCCCGGGTGGATGCCGTCCTTCCGGTTGGGCCCCCATCGCTCGTACTTCCAGTTGCAAGAAAGCGGGGATATCCCGTACATGGTGAACTCCTCGGCGAGGTCACGCATGTTGAACCGGAGTGCGACCCCAGCGAGTCTCCGTGCCTGTTGCTTGTCGCTGGGCTGAGGCGTCACGTCCGGACATCGGTCGAAGGATATCGGCCCTCCCTGGCTTTGGAGGCCGCTCGTGCTCGTCACGAGGTAGTAGAACCATCGCTGTGTCCAATCGGACTCCCACTTTTCCCGCGTAGCCAACGCGGGAAACAAGTGCGAGCACTCCGGCCTCAGCACGAAGTCCACGCTGCCGAAGTTCGAGTAAGCCCCCCCTTCCACTTTCTTCGGCTGGCACCGTGCGTCATGCAGGATGGCGAACAACTCGGCGCCGGGACAGGTACCCTCCGTCCGCATCGCCCAAGTAAAGATGGCCAACCGAACGATCGCGGCTGGGGTCAGCTGCGCCAGCTCCAACCCATACGCTCGCAGCACTTCGCGAACAAAATATGTCACCGGGATTCGGAGCCCGGCGTCGAAGAACGCCACGAAGACGATCGCCTCCGACTCTCCCGGGGTCGGCTCTGTTTCGTCGGGCCCGGGCAGACGATCACAGAAGGGTTTGGAGGGTCTCCTCCGTGACGTGGCTCCGCCCCAGCACACGGGAGCAGCGACCCTGTGACCTCTTCATGGCAACCCAGCGATGGTTGGTTTGCTTACTGTCGCGCGGAACCAGGAGGTACTCCGCCGGTGGTGGCGTCAGGCAACGCTGGCTCGACGAAGCGCTCTCGCTAAGGCGACGAGCAGGATCGTCAAGGGCGGCACCCATGTTAGCTGGGAGGTCGTCGCGCGCAGCCATTCCTACTGCGGCAACGGGCAGGCACGGATGCAAGAGTAGCAGCAGGATGTGCAGGGAAAACGGGAAGGAACGCACAAGCAAGCAAGCAGCCAAGGGGAACGATTGCATGCCCACAGTGGCGACTTATAAAGCCCCCCATCTCCCCCGCAGGCAGAAGATCGAGCGACAGAGTACAGCGGTTCGGCTACCCACGGTCGGGCAGGGCAACCGCTGCCAACCGCGGCATGCGGCGGTAGGTGGGCGATCAGCGTGTAATACGCCGATGCATTCCTGCCGCGTGGCCACTTTCCCTGGGGAAGAGGCGAACAGCCGTGGTCGTGGGAACGCTGACATCCCACGACGCTCCAATTACAGCCGGCCGCGTGCCCCCACCCAGTGCAGGGCAGACGGAACGCCGCGACAGCCTGCCCCTGACAGGGGCCGGCGCAATTTCAGGCGTCATTAAAGCGCACTCCCAGGCCACGCAACTGTCTCCCCGTGCTGGCACTGCATCATGCGGAGCATTCCCCGAGACTCGGCTGCTCGGGGCAGCTGACCAAGTTCGCCTCGCGCCCACAAAATATCCGGAGCGCGATGTAGGGCACGCCTGGACCTCAGCCCCACCGAGGCCTTCGGCCTGCCCGGTGCCTTCGATCCCGAGGCCGCGCAAGCTCCGGGAGCGGAAGACAGCCCTCGCACAAGCACGAATCGAAGTGCGAACGCAAATGTATCTAGGACATCGAGGATCACAGGCCGATGGGACGGAGGGGGCCAAAGGGCTCAGCGGCATGGCTTCGGCCCGTGAAGCCCTTCACCATGAGAGGCTCCTGTTGTAGGGGTGGCCCCCACCTAAGCCCAGTAGGCCTGTTAGATGGATGTAAGGTCCAAAATGGGACATATGTAATGACATGAGTGCCCCTGAGGGGAATACTCACGTGTAAGGGTATAATTGTACAAGTGCTCATCGTTCGGATATATATATATATATATATATATATATATATACATATATATATATATATATATATATATATATATATATATATATATGGCATAGGCCACAGGGAGGAACCCGGAGCCATTCATTTACTCAACTCCCCACTACCATACTCTCTCTCTCTGTTTGGTCTGTAACCACAACACCCACATATATATCGCACATTCTCATTCCACTTACTTATTTCCTTTAAAAATTAGCTCTTCATGATGATCAATGCATATGTAACTAGTTTCATCACGTTATTCATCGTCGACCCTTATGCCATTTCCAAAAGGAGGTAACTCGTCAAATTGATTGTATTCGTCCTCGTCCACTACATTCTCTACTTGGACAATTCTCCATTTTTCATGAAGAACTACATGACGCCTCTTATTTGTCGAATCGGTTACATAGAAAACATGAACAATTTGGTTAGCGAGTACTAATTGTTTGTCTTTGTATCCGACACGTTGGAGGTCCACGATAGTGACACCGTACTTATCAACCTTCACCTGTGGGAAATGCACCCAACGGCACCGAAATAAGGGAATCTTGGAAACCACGTAGTCGAGCTCCCAAATCTTTTCTATGAACCCATAGTACGAGTTTCTCAACGCATCGGTACTGAGCGCATCTATGCAGACACCGCTATTCTGGTTAGTGCTCTTTACATCCTAAGTTTGTGTATAAAATGTGTACCCATTTATGTCATATCCTTGCCATGTCATAACTGTAAATGTTGGCCCTTTTGGCAACCATGTCAGTATCTCACTTAGCGAGCTCATAGCGATTTGCTCCTTCAACCATTGGTTGAACCGACTGTTGTGTTACCTCATGATCTAAACATCCGGCCGCTCTGGATTCTGTTACCGAAGCACACCCTTGTGCTGGTCGACATAAGGCACCACTTCAGTCATGTGTTGCAAGACCGTGAATGGGATTGAGCATACGCATCCATATCTGGAGTGATTGCTTTCCTTCCGATAGTTCCGATACCCTTGAGCCTCCCCTCATGACGAGATTGAGGCACACCTATCGGTTGAATTTGAGCCATATAATCGACACAAAACTCAATAATCTCTTCGCTTGCATAACCTTCGACGATGCTACCCTCCAGCCGAGATCAATTTCGTACATAGGACTTGAGAATTCCCATGAACCTCTGAAATAGGTACATGCTATGTAGGAATATGGGCCCGCACATTTTTATCTCCCACACAACGTGAACAATGAGATAGACCATGATATCAAAAAACGAAGGAGGGAAATACATCTTAAGATGACATAGAGTCATTACCACCTTGTCCTGCAGAGCATCTAGTCCTTCGGGATCGATGACCTTCTGAGCAATTGTATTAAATAAATAACATAGCCTCATGATTGTCTCTCGGACTTTGATCGGCAAAATATTTCTAATTGTAATAGGGAGCATCTGTGTCATCAGCACATGACAATCATGAGACTTCATGCTATTTAACTTCAAATATTGCATCGAAACAAGTTTCTTCATGTTGCCGGAGTAACCAGACAGAACTTTGACACCATGTAAGCACTGGCACAATTCTGCTTTCTCGGCCTTGGACAGAGTGTAACACACAGGGGGAAGGTACGTTCATCCATTATCTGTTTTTATCGGTACTAACTCAGGCCTGATGTCCATATCAGCCAAGTCAAGCCGTGCGTTGACGCCGTCCTTTGTTTTATCACGAATGTTCAGTAAGAGACTAATCAAGTTGTCACATATATTCTTTTCTACGTGCATGACATCGATGCGGTAAGTCCCAAAATATTGATCTCTTCTTCTAGATATTCTTCTCATGAGCCCTCAATTTATGTCCCTTTCCGAGGACAACATCTAAATCCTTATCCATATTATAAACCTCTTTTCTGCTTAAATACCTTGGAACTGAATCGTCCTCCTTCTCTCCGTCAAATTGTTTCTTCATCTTGCGGTATGGGTGAGCCCTTCGAAGGAACCAGAGGTGATGCATGTACACGGTTTTGCTTGAGTGTTTCAGCCACACACTCTCAGTACCATCTAAACAGTGAGTACAAGCTTTGGCACCTTTTGTACTCTGGCCCGACAGGTTAGCAAGGGTAGGATAATCATTTATGGTGCAAAACAATAAAGAGCGCAAAGTGAAGTTCTCTCGTTTGTATGCATCCCATATGATGAGGACATCACTACTATTACCACGTCGTCAACTTCTCCAAGTATTTATGAACCCCCAAAAGGACCAATGACTAGAGCGAGAGCCAAACTTTTAAATAAACAGGTGAATTTGTTTCTTAACGAATTGCCTTGTATTGATGAGAACTTTATACTACCTAATGCAAGTTCTTTATGTATTCTTAGGTTTAAACAAATTGAAGACTTGAGAATCACTAGTAAAGAAGGAAGTCCAAGGATACAAGCGGAAGCAAGGAAGAAGTCACGTTCGGCTCAGCCTATACACGAGTGCACATTGAGCATAGAGTTATCAATGGCCTGCGTGCCGAGTATTTGATCGAAGTTTATTTAGTATACATTTTATTTTCTTTTATTTATTTATATTAGAGACCAGGCCGGCCCGTCCAACCGAACAGCACTGGAGTTCGGCCCACTCAATCCCTTGCGTACCCTGTGCGTGCGCATGAAGACCGCCGCCGTATAAAAGGCTGGAACGAAGATACGAGAGAGGGGACGGACGAAAACAAAAGAAGGGAAAAAATACATTACGTGAGGAGAGTTAGCCATCAGAACACTATGCGACTAGATAATGTTTGAGAAAACTTTGTACACGTTCTTGATCTTTTGAGAGCCATCAAAAATCCAATAGAAGATTTGTGATTTCTTGCAATTTGAGATCATTCAACCTTTCCGCTGGGAATTGGGAGCGCGATAGGGTTTTCGCTTGGTGGTCGTGAAGCCCGGCGCGTGTGATCTTGCGAATTAAAGAGCGTTCGTTCTTGCACTGGCAACGGAGGATCGCTACGATTCGAGAGGCTGCACGTGAGTATCCAATCCTATGTCGAGAAGATCGGGCGACCCCGTATCACCATACCTGTACCCCTTCGTTCCACAGTACTTTTAGATCTTCCACCAACGGTGCTAGGTACACATCAATATCATTTCCAGGTTGCTTTGGCTCCTGGATAAGTATCGATAGTAAAAAATACTTTCACTTCATACACAACCAAGGAGGAAGGTTATAGATGCAGAGAGTCACAGGCCAAGTGCTATGTCGGCTGCTCGTGCTACTGAAAGGATTCATTCCATCTGTACTCAGTCCAAACCTTATATTCCTTGGTTCTGCACCGAAGTCTGCAAAACTCCTATCAATGTTTCTCCACTGGGTGGAATTAGCAAGGTGTCTTAGCATTCCATCCTTCTTGCGCTCCTCCGAGTGCCAACGCAGCAGTTTTGCCTCCTTTGGATTTGCAAAAAACTGTTTCAAATGGGGAATTATAGGAAAATACCATGCCACCTTAGCAAGAGGTCCTTTCTTCACCTCTGTTCCCTCACCGTCATCTGATTGATTGTTACGTTTGTATCGGGATGCGTTGCACACCGGACATACATGCATGTTTGCATACTCTTTATGGTAGAGGATATAGTCGTTCGGACATGCATGTATTCTTTGTACTTCCATTTCCATTGGACAAAGAACCTTCTTGGCTTTATACGTGGTTTTAGGCAACCGATTTCCCTCCGGAAGCATGTCCGCTAGAAGACCTAGCAGCACCGTGAAACTCTTGTCGGACCAACCATTGCTTGCCTTCAATTTCAACAGTTCAACCACGGTCGACAACGTTGTGTACTTTGACCTGCATCACATGAACAAAGGTTTCTCCAAGTCCTCTATCAAGCCCCGGAATTTAACATACTCTCTCTCATCATAGTTCTCTTCTACATCGCGAAGCATCTGTTCTAGATTGTCATCGTGCAACCTATCTGAATCTGAACAACAATCAACATCATCCGTTGGCATATCATTCACTTCACAGGTGATGTCATCCAGCGGCATATCATTGACTTCGCTATGACTGGTCCAACACGTATAACCCTTTTTGAAACCCCTCCGAATCAAGTGCGCTTCAATCTGCTCTCGGTTCTTAAACATCTTTAAATTCTCGGTCAGTGCATGAACAGTACATATATTCCACCCCCTTATTCAACATATTCTCCTCGGCAGCTCTTGTAAAAGCAGACACGCCATTAATGTACTCTTCACTCACACGGTTCGCGGCATACATCCAGCTTCGGTCCTACGTTATGCATATATATAACAACTTAGTATTAAAAATTAATTTAATTAATTATTACTACATATATACCACATGCATTGAGGTTTTGCTAGCTTAATTCATATTATAAACACAACAATTATTTCCCCAGCAATCGTCAAACCACTTGTAACCAACAATTTTGACAAATTTGGCCTCCCACATGACGGAAACTGATCATGTATGGTCAAGTTGATGCAAACCATCTTCAATAACACACACCAAAACTTAGATCTAAATTGTAATGCAAAGAAAAATAAATTTCATTACTAACCATATCTAGGGCAACCAGGAACATATAAATCTTCAAAGCTCCCTTGCCTCCTTCCACCAAATTAACTGGTCTAAAAGCCTTGCCTATCGAAATGAAGATAGATGCGATCCTGAGCGGCACAATAAATATGTAGCAGGATTATCACAGAGGCTTTTAATAAAAACCGTCTGTGATATTCCAGTATCATAGGCGGTTCATCGGTAAGAACCGTCTGTGATACTCGTTTTTTCCGACACCAACAACATAGACAATCTCCAAATTAAAACCGTCTGTGATAGTGTACGTCACAGACGGTTTGGTGAAACTGTCTGTGATTTAGCGTCTACTAATAGTATTTCTGTAGTAGTGAATAGAGAACAACGGAGAATTGCTCCGGCCGCAACTACGTTGCTGAGTTTTTTTTTAAATTTCTCTATTCTCTTGCTCTTATCAAAAATTGGTTGCAAGGCTCTTCATTATAGTACTCTTCAACTAATATACGTACTCAGTTTTTAAGTTTGATCACGATCGACTTCACCTTGAGTAACACATAGAAATGGACTTTACTGCATCCTGGACTCATACTCACTCCGTATTACACGGCACCACTGGCGAGGCAGGCCAGCAGGATGGGGATGGGCCTCTGGCTCATCGGCGGTGCGGTCGGCTGGATAATGTTCAGGGACATGATTGGTGACTTGGAAGCCGACGCCGCCTAAGGCACCGGGTTCAATGATGCGTTGGGCTTTTAGGTCTTGGCATGTGACTGCGTAAATCACTACTACAGAAAACCGTATTACAGACGGTTCAAAAATGTTATCACAGACGGTTTTCTGAACCGTCTGAATTTATGGGTCAGTGATAATCGAAGGTTATCGCAAACGGTTTTTGAACCGTCTGTGGTGTAAATATCACAGACGGTTTTTAACTAAAAACCGTCTGTGCTATTCTCTTCTACCTCTAAATCTATTTTTGTTTATTGGCTAACCTCAGGAAATGCTAGCCATGCCCTCTGAAACAAGCAGATCAACATATACATCCAATTCACATCTCAATTTATTTCACAAACATAAAACATCCATTTCGCAAATCAATTAATTGAAATAAAACACAGTACGCTTTTATTTTTATTAAGATTAGAGCCTACCATTACAATATCCCAAAACAACAAGCAGGTTGCCCATCTAGCTAACACAACAAGAACAGAGAAAAGCAAACATCCTCTATGCCTAGGCCTTCTCGCCCCTGATGCAGCACACGAGCTGGATGTCTTTGACGCCCACCATCGTCGGCATTGATTGAGCGCTACCTTGTGCATCATTTGCTTCGTGGGGCTATTATGGTATGGGTCAAGGAGGAGAATAGCAAGGAGGAGAAGAACAACAAAGAGGAGGAGAACAGCAAGAAGAACAATAAAGAGGAGGAGAACAACAAGGAGGAGAACAGAAAGGAGGCTTGGTTCTGGTGATTATTTATAGGGGAGAGAGTGTGAAATTTTTTGGCGCGGGGACGGAGAGGCGGAGCTACGATCCGTGGGGTAAGGATTGGTGGATTTCTATTGGCTAGGATTGGGTTGAGGAGGATCGACGGGCCCAGCTGTCAGATTATCACTGACAGTTCTATACATAAAACCGTTTGTGATGAATGAATATCACAGACGGTTCTATATATATATATAGAACCGTTTGTGGATTAGAGCACAAAATTTTATATACCGATGCAATATAAACAACTAGCCTGAAAAGATAAAATAGCAAAGTTTAATATAGCTTATATATACTCATTTTAAAGGTTTCGATGAGATCTACAACTTTTCAGTTGAAGCAAAATCCAAATTCCGAAAGGAAGATCAAGAAAACGAGCAAAAATAGAAACCAAAAACTTGCGACGTAGGTTTAGGTCCAAAAATGGCCGATTTTCGGGGTCTTGGAGGGCGACTAGTGCAAGCGGGTCATTTTTTGGATCGGACTCATCGTTAGCTTTCCAACGAGTACAAGAACATCGAAAACGGACACCGTATGCAAAAGTTATGCCCGTTTTACTGAAGGTGTCTGAAAACTGAATCCTACTCGGACTCAGGCTGGAAATTATGAAATTTTGGGGAATTGCAAGGCGGGAAACATATCACAGACGGTTTTTAATACGGACCGTCTGTGATAACTTCATTATCACATACGATTTTTAATAAAAAAAACCGTTTGTGATAATTCCAGATTATCATATACGGTTTTAAATAAAAACCGTCTGTGATACTGTAATATCACAGACGGTTCATCGGTAAGAACCGTCTGTGATACTCGTTTTCTCCGATGCCATCAACACAAACGGTGTCCAAATTAAAATCGTCTGTGTTAGTGTTGGTCACAGACGGTTTTGTCAAACCGTCTATGATTTGGCGTCTAGTATTAGGCTTTCTGTAGTAGTGAATGAAGATCAATGCCGTTGTAAATTTGTAATGTGCATGAGAATTGATTGAACAAATGGATTATTTGTGTTGAGTAGACGGGTACGAGTACAACATGGTGCACACAATTACAGACATCGAAGTACATATATATGCTGGGTGGGTAAGAAGATATTAGCAGCATAACGCGCTGAGATCCCAAATGGCTTATTTATTGGAAATGCAATTGGAAGTGGGTATTGATACCGAAGCTGCAAACACATGCATGCACTACGGAATGTTCCCACTTCCGAAGCCGAAGTCCGGAGGCATGCCGGCCATCACCTTCTTGACCGACGGCCTCGCCAGAATCGCATCCAACCAGGCCTTGACATGCGGGTACGCGTCAACCACGGTGGCGTACTCGGTCGCCATGAAGTAGCGCGTGAAGGGGAAGTGGCTGAGGTCCGCGAGGCTGATGAAATCTCCCGCCAGGTACCTGGAGGTCGACAGCCGCGCCTCGTACACCTCGAGCAGCTTCTTCAGCTTCTGGACGGTCTCGTCGACGACGTTCTGGTCGCGGGTGCCGCCGATGTACGGGTTGAGGATGCAGTGCAACACGATGGGCTGCAGTACGGGCTCGTACTGATGGGCTTCCACGTCGAGCCATACGTCCACCATTGCTGACTCTTCGAGGTTGCCTTCTCTCAGAAACTCGGGTTTGTATTTGCGGAGAACATACCTGGCGATGGCGCGTGATTCTGGAAAGAAAAATTATTCCATTGGGAGCAATACATCAAAGTATGTAATATTGATCAAACACTATCAAATTCTTGAGGAAATGCGATTTTCTCTTTTTTGTTTGGAGGAAATGGATACGTGATTGACCCTAATTACCATTTTTTGTATTTTAAAACCTGCTAACTTTTATACCTTTGCTCTTTTTTCGTTCCCAATAGGGAGCCAACTTCTACTTGTGCTGGTTCATTGCTGAAGTGATGGGGCCAATCAAATTGGGCCTCTCTCTCTCTCACACACACACAAACACAAAAGACGACCAAGGCAGAAGTCAACAAAAGAGTTTTAAACGTGGAGTTTTAAGTCACTCTCAAGTAAATGAAGAAAGTGAAATATAAATTTCTGAGTAACTAATGAGGCAGAAATGTGTGCAGACAACTTAGAAAGTACATTTCTTTCCTGCTGTGCTTGAGGTTAGAAATACGCATCGCATATATATATATATATATATATATATATATATATATATATATATATATATATATATATATATATATATATATATATATATATATTCATTCGACAGAACGGCGCACCTAATCACCACAAAACAATTACTCCGAAACAAAAATCGCTACAATCTAACCAAAAAAAAAAAGAAGGCAAGCTTTCTTACGATAGAGCGTCAGATCACCATCCTCCAATACTGGGATCTCACCGAACGGCTGCAAAAATGATTATGCGGCGAATAATTGTTAGTTGAGCACGCACTCAGCTGTCTCTGATTCTTGTTTTAAGCTAGTAATTAGCTCCGGGCGGCGGTGGTGAGAGATCAGTATGCAAATTTATGGCGAGGCAAATATACGTACGTTTCTGGCGAGGTGCTCCGGGCGGCGGTGGTCGCCGCCGGACCTGCTCATCGGCACGAGCTCGTACTCCGCGCCGGCCTCCTCTAGGCACACCAGCACCCTTGCCATCCACGGCGACACCGCCCACCCGTATACCTTCATCGGCCTGTGTGTGCAAGCATAAAATAGTTCCGGGAGCTATATATATAGTGCTCACATGGTCGTGGTGGACCAGGAGACAAAGGAAGGCGCGCGGCTTCTTCCGACCCGTGAGTTGTTGGGAGAGGTAGGAAGCCAACTGCAGGCTTCCCTGCCTGTCGTCATTGCTTGCGCCCGCTGCAGACGACCGCGATATGGAACAGTAGGACCAAGCTGGTCTGACTTCACATCTATATAAATACAAACAATTAGTAAGATTTAAGGCACTGTCTTCACTTTAAGAGTAAAAAATCTCACAATAATTCTACAAATGACAAAAAATCATAAAAATTATACCATTAGCCAAGAGAAAAAGACAATGATATACACATCTTATTTTGGTGGGGCTATTTATTACGGTGCATATTAATAATGTATAGATATTAAAGTTGAATATAAATACAATTGTATTTTCAATCACAGTGAATTGTATAACAAATACAGCTGTATTGTAATCAGGCTTAACAATTTTGCTGAATCTCACCAAAATTTCGATGATTTTGGCCCCTCGAAAGATTTCCATCGTGTTCAAAATTTTCGATTTCATTTGAACACCTCCCAAGCTCATCGTACCAATCGTCGCCTAGAGTAAACCAAACCAAAATTCCTTCGAGGACAGCTTCCTATCACTGTCTTACTATTTTGCTGTCAATCGATTTCAGGAATCAGTTGAAACGCCGTCGGCATCACCTGCTTCCTCGGGTCTGACCACCACGCTACCACACGACCATCACAACGATGAGCTCCTAGGCTAATTCCTTGCATCTACACCATCTCCACCACCCTTTCCACCAAAGCTCTAACTCAATTGCTTTGAAGCATCGCCGGTTGGCTGCCGACACAGCCTCCCATGGCCACTGCTGCTTGCTGTTTCCAGCCTACATTATTAGTTCATATCGTAACACAAAACCACCACCACTAGCCTCCACATGATCTCAGGATTCCATTTTGCCTGTCGCCGCTGCCCCTCCGTGCTTTCCTTCAAATTTTGGTTGAAATTCGTCCAAAAATTCAAAGTTGTGTTTCAATCGTTTGAACGAAATTCCACCCAAATTTTTTTTGAAAATGAATGCCAAAACCATGATTGTAATATATAGCCGTGCAATTGCACAAGTAATTCCTCTAGTTAAATATTAACGAAAGAGTGATATAAATGAGAACATATTTTGTGCTCTAAGCATATATTTTGTGCTACCCATGCTCTCACTCATAGAAAATTTCAAAAGACAATTATCAATACTGACACAAAACCAATCTACCAATCTAAATTCGATGTACGCATTGATAAACAAAAAAGACAAATTCTGCTGAAATGAAAATCCGAAACTAAAAGGAAAAAGATGAAGCTACTACACACTCAAATTTGTCCTTTTTGTTTCTTCTGATTTACATCGTGTTTCCAGTTGAAATTTTGCAGGATGTCTTGGTTATATCATACTTTGTCTATACAATTTTTTTATAGAATTTTTCATGACTATTTGCACTATTTCCCGAGGAGTAGGAGCATGGATAACATGAAATATGCTAAGAGCAGAAAATATGTTCTGATATAGATCTATGTATTTACTGTCCAATGTGCTGCGCTGCTGTCAAATTTAGTCAAGTCGAGAAGAAAAAACTAGGTTGACGCAAGAGATGCGGGTCCCTTTGTTTCGAAAAAGAGAAACGGTAGGATTTATATCATGTGAATTTTAATTTCTTGATTTTGATGGTCTTCCATTTGCATCTTTGGTAAAAACAAATTACAGTATTACATATTTACATTGGCATTACCATACGACCAGAGGAAACATGACAAGATGAAGAACAGTTTAAAGGCTGCCTTTTGTTTTGTGTGATGCCCATCAAGTCCACTGTAAACGGGATATCAAACGTGATTGATTTGATTTATGTCAGTTTAGTTTGTGTGCCCTTGATTCATTTCTATTTGGTACCATTGTTTTCCAATGTACCTACTCCATTTCTTTTTATAAGTACATATTGGTCCAGCAGGAGCATTAATGAGGTGATCATGAAAAACCAAGAGAACCGTAAAGGAAAATGACCATTGTATCCATAGTATTAATGTCTTGTAATAAGAGAGAATAGTTAGTATGGGTGTTTACTCATAAAATGTTGAAGAGAGAGGGAAGATAAATAAAGGCAAAAGAGAGAGCGCTATTAAATCATGTGCGCCTTATATTTTGATACAAGATTGTAAAATCATATGCGCATGCCTTGTATTCTGAAATGGAGGGAGTACTTTCGTATGGTCATGATTTTACAGTTATTAACAATATATATCATGAATAGAAATAAATAGTCAAAATCCAATTGTAGAGACACAGGTTAAACCGCACCTTGAAGAAAATCAATATAGGCTAACAAGGATTACCGATTAAGTGAATGCAAGTTTGTTATGGTTGATTACTGTATATTCATCTTGTTTCTCCCCCGCCCCCTAGTCTGTTTTTATTGATGTCTACAGATATGCTTCCACTACTACAGAAAGTCTAATATTAGACGCCAAATCACAGACGGTTTTGTGAAACCATCTGTGATGTACACTATCACAGACGGTTTTAATTTGGAGGCTGTATGTGGTGTTTGTGGCGGGAAAAAGGAGTATCACAGACGGTTCTTACCGCTGAACCGTCTGTGATAATGGAATATCATAGACGGTTTTTATTGTAAAACCGTCTGTGATATTCCAGATTATCACAGACGATTTTTAAATATAAACTGTTTGTGATATGCCAGTATCACAGACGTTTTTTATTATAAAACCGTCTGTGATAATCTGGAATATCACGGACGGTTGAGGGCCTGACATCTCTTAGAGAGGAGTTTGTTGATTACGTCAGAGATGAGGTGCGAAGATTTAAAGAAGAAAATCAGTAGGCCGCCGCCACCGCTCCTGTGATAGCCAGCCCCCCAACCATCCGAGTAGCTGCGCGTCCAATCCTACGACGGAAAGCGAGGCTAGATTTCCTGTGGACGACATCCTGGAGCCTACGAAGTGCAAGCTCCAATTGAGATATGCCTCCTTACCTTGTGCGCTGCTTGGGGCCTGGCATATCCGTCTGCTCAAGGGGCCATGGTGCACCATGAACCTTTAGCGCCAGGCTTCGGAAAAGTGGCAGTGGATGGTGTACATGCCAATTTCGAGGTCGTCCCGCTACCGAAGCCCTCCAACGACGAGCTCGTGACTCTAGGGATAGCCATTGGAACCTTCATCCAGCGGTCCAAAAGCGACATCTGCCTGGAGGCTTCTGCACCGGGGCAGGTCCACAAGGGCAATCTGAACCAGATCAGCTACATGCACTGGTGCCATCTCCACAAGACCTATCTCCACCATCGCTACCTGCACCAGTGTCATGTTCACGGGCGCTATTCCTGGTGCAGCAACTTCCACTGGTGCTACCTTTACAGTCGACCTACAGCCGAGGCAGCAAGGGCAAAGCAAATAAGACCGATGATGATAACCCGTACCTGCCATTGGCCCGCAAATTCGTGCTTGGCGAGCCGCTGGTCGACCCAGTAACGTGCCTCCAAACCTTACCAATTAGTTACCTGCAATTACACATGTGGCATATGGAACAATCCAATAAGCCAGAGGGAGAACGACGCTCAGGTATCACTGTCAAATTCGGGCCAGATCATTTACAACACAATATTCAAGATTGTGTCTTCGTGGTGAGCTTTGAGGATTTATTTGATCTTTTCATACTTAACGCTCTCGACGCCTCACTCATTCGATGCTGAACACTGTAAGTGTATACAATCACAGTCTCCATTCATGTCATACCGATAAATGTCATATATAATTTGTTGCTTTCTTGTGTGTATATATATAGACACATGGTGACTGAAGCTAGATCATCTAAATCATCGGTTGGTTTTTTGGACCCACACTTGGTCGCTATGCATACCATCAACGAGGATACACCCTTCGTCGAGAGGTACATTGCAGCAACATTGGTGACTTACCATGATAAGGAATATGTACTTATACTCTACAATCAGGAGTTTCATTGGATTTTAATAGTAATTATACCAAAATGGAACAAGGTAATATACCTTGAATCCCTAAGTAAGAATAAAACGGACTACACAGTTGTCAGCCAAGTAATCGATAGGTAAGTACATTTTCTCTATATTGTACTCTTTCTTTCCTTCTGAATGACTAAAGTCAACTTTTTCGAATCACGTAGGGTGTTCGCGATGTACGTTGCAATGACAGATGTCTCGATGCAAGGGGCCAAAGGCCTGACATATGTTTAAAAATTTAAGGTATTCGCTATTACACATTAATTAATCTTATGCAACTGTTGGTAGTGATGCCTCTTGAATTAACACATTCCCTTTTTTGCAGTGCCACCAGCAGTCATCGGGCAACACGTGTGGATTCTACGTTTGCCACCATATCAAACTACCCATCGATTCCTCGAGGATCACCAATTCTAAGGTTTGTCAATCTTCTCATAATTACTTCATACTTATTAGGTTATATATATACGCACATTGATATTCCTATCGACAGGCTACGTCCATCCCGTCAACTGCATTGAAACAGCCCGACCTTTCGCAAATTCGAGGAGAGTGTGCGTACTTTGTGGTAGCTAAAGTCATAAACTCAGATGGAGAGTTCTGCAACGTACAATGATTTTTTATTGCTCTTATCACTCTAGAATCGAGGTCTCGCAAAAGGAACAATTCATAATCAACGAACTTGTCAGGCTGCACGAGCAATACTTGGATGGCAATCATGCACCATCCAAGTATTGCTTGTGCAGCCTAACAAGTTCGTTGATTATGGATCTGTTCCTTTCGCGAGACCTTGATTCCGAAGTGATAGAGCAATAAAAAATGCAATGTTACCATCTAAGTGCAAATGCAATGTAGATCTTTTGTAATTGTGTATTTGTTAATGGATATTTTATTTCATTTCAATTAATTGATTTGCGAAATGGATATTTTATGTTTGTGAAATGAAGTGCGATGTGAATTGGATGTTTTATGTTTGTAAAATGAATTGAGATGTGAATTATGTTTGTGAAATGAATTGAGATGTGAAGTGTATGTATATATGTACATGTTGATCTGCTTGTTTCAGATGGCATGGCTAGCATTTCCTGAGGCTAGCCAATAAACATAAATAGATTTAGGGGTAGAAAAGAATATCACAGATGGTTTGTAACTCAAAACCGTCTGTGATAGCTGATAATCACAGACGGGTTGTAAGTAAAAACCGTCTATGATAGGTGATAATTACCGACGGTTCCCATAAATTCAGACGGTTCATAAAACCGTCTGTGATGACGTTATTGAACCGTCTGTAATACGGTTTTCTGTAGTAGTGTTCATACCTTCTCAACTAATCTTACATGTTTAACCTGATGATTTTATTTTGTTGTTTTGCATGATAATGGATACTAGTGTGGAGGAGTCATTCGTGCTCAAATAAAATAATAGCCAGTTTTAGAAGTCGTGGATGAGAAGTTGAGAACCCATTTCATATCACTAGTATGGGAAGGGTCTAGGCGCCGACAACAACCAATGAAAGAAAACAGCAACTACAACAGGACAGACAGCAGTCAAAATGGCTACGTTCTCATCTTTCTTTACCTTTACTAATTTAATTTAAGACTTCTTCTGAAGCTTTCACTTTAATCCTACATAGAAAAAAATCTAAAATTCCTATATTAATGAGAAAAAGAAAAATAACTAGAAAATATCATATTGATTGATATAACCTACGGGTTAAATTAAGGGTAGATATGGCCCCCATGTCATTTAAGAACCTGCTATTATTGGGAAAGAATTTGAATAGACTTGTAACCCAAGCAGCGTTGGACTCAGCAAAAATTGGGGCCTACAGGAGCAGTACGACCAGGACTCGGACACACACGCATGACGCATGCAAGTATTGTACTCCGAGCACTGTTTATCCGAGTACTCCGAACAGTGTTTATCTAAGTGCTATAACAGCCCGAAGTCTTTCAAGTACTCAGAGCTCACGACTGACAATGAGAAGAAGAGTTTTATGAGTACTTGGAGCTCATGACCATGTGAGGCAGAGTCTTACGAGTATTTGAAGCTCACAACCACGTGAGACAAATCCAATAATTAATATCAGAGCAGTGATCACACAGATACTGCGATGATGTCCCGGTGTGCAAGATCAGCGCCTCCTCTCTCCGGAAGATCCACCGGCGCTAGTGGGCGTCAAGCGATGGTTTTTGGCAATGGCCAAGAAATGGTGGCGTAGATGGCGCAAAAGGAGGCCAAAGTCAAGCTACGCTATTCCATGCTCACGCACACGAACTACACCGACTGGGCGTTGCTCATGCGTGTGAATTTGCAGGCTCAGGGAGTTTGGAATGTGGTGGATCCGGGTGGTGCCGAATACCGTGTGGACCGAATGGCATTAGCGACCATTCTCTAGGCGGTGCCACCAGAGATGCTGGGAATGTTGGTAACCAAGAACACCGCTAGGTCTACATGGGAGGCCATTCACATGAGGGAGACTGAGTCGATCGACAACTTCTCCATGCAGCTGACCAGGTTGGTGAACAACATCCAAATACTTGGAGACACAATGGTGAAGGATAGGGTTTTTCTCATTATGGCGGATGTGGATGATGAACCAGCACTACTTTGAAGCTCAGTTTGGAACAAATCTTGTTGTTGGTGTGTTCATCATGTTTACTTATGTTGCATGGTTTTGTTGCCATATAGAGTCATAGTGGTGGGCTAAGTCCAAGAAAGTTGCATGTGTAGAGTCATGGTGTAGTGGACGGATGGGCAGTGAAGTGAGCAGATCGGCAGCCAAGTGAAGCCAACAGTTGTGTGCACATGCATATGTTCTTGGATTAGTCATGTGTTAGTGGTTAGTGCATGTAGCTATGAGGACGTGAGTATGTACACGTTGCCGAGTGTGAGACAAGCTCTATATGTGTTCAAGTTGGTTGAGACGGTATGCATTGCCGAGTGTGAGACCAGATTTGTTCGAGTTAGTTGAGAAGGTATGCACGTGAGATTAGTTGGTCCTCCTTCAAAGTAGCTGTATGCATCTAGCAGCAATAATTAGGCCTGGGCATTCGGGTTACCCCAATTTTTCGGGTCGGGTAGCTCAGGTAATTCGAAATTCGGGTAATGAAAACTGCTACCCGATATTAGCCCCAAAAAAACTCTACCCGCAATTTAGGGTACCCGATAATTCGGGTTCGGGTTCGGGTATACCCGATATACCCGAATTTACAAAAAAACCAGCTAATTTCCCGACAATTCGGGTAATTTACAGACAATTCGGGTAATTTACAGATAATTCATGTAATTTACAGACAATTTCCCGACAATTCGGGTAATTTACAGACAATTCGGGTAATTCGGGTAGTTCGGGTACCGGGGGATATTACCCGAGCTACCCAAACTAATTTCGGGTAATCAGAATCGCTATCCGAATTTGGGATTGGGTACCTCGGGTTCGGGTATTTCGGGTTCGGGTCCGGGTAATTCGGGTACGGGTAACGGGTAGCGGGTATTTTGCCCAGGCCTAGCAATAATGCATGGCGTGAGTTAGTCTTCTGTGCATGGCAAGAGATTGCGGGTGATCTGCAACAGTCAGTTAGCATGTCAAGATTAGAAGAAAAATTGTTAGCTATAATCTCGACTAGAAATATTTGGGTGTGAAGTTAGTGGTGTAATTAGTGGCTGCATGCATGTAACGAAAGTATTAGTAGCTGCATTTTTGTTATTTTGTATTAAGTTTAGTATTTACTGGTCATAACGTTGAGTTTTACATGTGGTAACGCACCATCAAAGTCTTGTAACCGTTTGTCGTATTCAGTAGTATATAAAGGGGAGAAAATCAGAAAAGATACTAAGAAGTTTATGCGTCGCAAAAGCTCCTGTGTTGTGCTTGTGTGTGATTTCTCCAAAGTGTTCTCATGTGAGTTGGGTGATCTGAGTATTTGATCAGTGCGTGTGATTGAGTAATGCTGTAGTTGTAACTCGAGTTTGAGAACCCAAGTAGTCGAGTGTTTTGTGAACTACAGGGAGTTCCAAGAACTTAGGAGCAGTCGCTATCTCCGAGCACACAGTACCAGTCGGAGACCCCTTCCGAGCACTGTTCATCTGAGTACTGTAGCATCCTGAAGTTTTTCGTGTACTCGGAGCTCACGACTGACCACGTGAAACAGAGTCTCATGCGTACCCGGAGCTCATGACCATATGAGGCAGAGTCTTACTAATAATCGGAGCTTACTACCATGTGAGGCAAATCCAACATGCAACAGTGGCAACACACGATGCATGCGGCCGTGGCTATGCCCTCACATGGCAGCAAGTAGCAGGAGGCAAAGGGTTTGTTCTTTTCAGCTTCTAAAAGCTACTTTTCGGTTTTTCTACAGTTACTAGCTTTTAAAATGGAGTATCTTTTCAAGATAGGGTCTACCAGTTAATTGTAGTACATATTGTACTGACTTCATTTATATCGGCAAAAACCACATGTGAGTTTCTATTACTCTATAATCTCTCGTATGAAAAGCCTAAAAGACATAAGCTGCAACTAAAAGCCATAAGCTTCAGCTGAAAACAACAAGCCGTTGTTCGCAGCTTGGGAAGGCGGCTGGATATTGGGTGACGGCACAAGGACAAGCTGTGAGCGAGCGAGCTATTGCCGAGGGAAACCAGCAGCAAGCAAGGGAGGCATGGAGCAATAGGAGGACCTAGCACTGCAGTTACCGGATAGCACTGTCTGGACCAAGAAACGGTACAAGGAGGTGGTGGCCGACGTGCGTGCGGTGCTGCGGGAGGATGGCACTAGCGAGTCCATGGGGTACGAGCGGTTGGTCCAGGCGTTGGGCATGGTCTAGCAAGGCAAGGTGCAGTCGCGGGGCGTAGAGCTCGGCCGGCGTCTGGTGGACAAGTACAACTACGTCCAGTTCACTAACAAGATAAGTTTGAGAGGTTAAGAAGATGTATTCATCATCCTGAGTCAAGTAAGTAGAGTTGAGTCGGAGTGTTGAAGAGATGCGTTCGTCATCCTGAGTCGAGTCCATAGTTGTTGAGTTCAGGACGTCGAGGAGATATGTTTACTATCCTATGCCGAGTATGAATTGAGCAAGTCGTAGTTGAGACGGTCTACCTCATCAAGTTAGAGTCTTTGTATATTGATGAATGTGTACCAGATGATTTGAGTTGCTATGTGTTTAATTTGCATGTAGATCGCTTGATGTGGAGGTATAGTTGATAGTTCAATTAATGCGTTGACGCTAAACTAGAAGTATGTCGAGTCAAGATTAGAGGGAGAATGTTGGAAATAATCTTGACTTGCTAAGTAATAGGGTGTTAGGATCCTAGTGCAATCGGCATCGGATCAAAATTGGTTAGTTTATTTTCTTTGTTAGGGTTTCCTTATTTAACTTATTCTATAGATAGGTCTATGCATGTATTATAAATACTGACCTTAAGGTTGAGATGAATAAGAGTCAGAGAATAGAGAAATTTAGAAAAACTCGGCTATGCAGTTATGGCGGGGGCAATTCTCCTGTGTTCTTCTCTGTTTATTCTTCTTTCACTATGAATTCATGCTATGTATGAGTGTTTTTTCTAGAGCTAGGCCAATGGAGGAAGCGGTGCCCATGGTGGAGGCAAAGCTGGAGAGGATGTAGCCGCAAAACGGCTGCCACAGGACACGTTGCATAGCGATCTCTGAGCAAGCAACGCTGGGAGCTGGGTGTGGCTCTGTGACACACACTGGCCTCACCTTCCTCATGCTCATCCTCGTGGCTGCCAATGACAAACTCAACTCCAGTGGCGGCAGTGACGATGACCTGGTCATGGCTTCCCCCGACTAACTCGACCTCGGCAGTGGTGGCAACTATGAAGACCTCCTTGCTACCACACATAACCTCCTCAGAGATGGGATGGGATGGAGAGGAAGAGGAGAGGCAATGGAGATGGGATGCCCAAGAATAGTGACCAGACAGAGGTGCTGGACTTTGGGGAAAAGGGAAGTGAGGAAGAGAAAGAATAAGAGGTGGGGTAGGTTCTTTTGGGCTATGATTTATAGATTATGGCTTAAAATTTTGAATTTTGGATGTTCGCGAGAGGTAGTATGTAGAGAAAAATAGTCGCATAAGATTTTGGCTGGTACGGCTGAACTCAGTACAATTTTTACTATAATCTTCCTATTTGAAGCGAGAAATCGCTATCAGATTTCTTGCCTTCGGTGTATAAGGTGCGGATGTGCCAGTGTACTAAAGTATACAAAAATATGTAAACATAAGAAAAGTAGAAAAAACATGTATTTTATTCATTCATTTGAGAACAACAAAATTACATGTTTCATTTATGTATATGCGCTCCATAGCCTACTTTGAATAGCAGATCTGACATAGGCATTGTGATCTCTTACTTCCTAGGGCCTTGGATGTGCTGGGGCCTTCGTACAACATGGTACACACAATTACACAAATCAAAGTACATATATATGCTGGGTGGGTAAGAAGATATTAGCAGCATAATTGTCAGGAATCCCGAAGATCGCCTGCAATGGATCTGACGAACACCGTAGCAGATATGGGACGGCAACAGAATGAACACACAAAAGAATTTTTGCGCTGCCCAAACTCGCAGCTTTTCTGTTTATCTCGCTGTTATTTATGCGCTTAAGATTACAACGGAAACATTAACCACCATGACCGATTCTTGCGCCATGCGTTCCTCTGATCTGAATCACAGCGCATGTGCTTCTCTCGTTGACGCGGGCAACCACGAGCTAACCTCGTATCCCCTCAACTGAACTCGCAACGCACGCCACACACGCACTCAACGCGCTCAACGCGCGTGGTTTATTCCAACAATCACCCCCTAAACCACGACGTTCCCACGCATTCGACCTACAGAAGAGTTGGCTCGTCGTCGGCTTCGGCGAGCAGTGCCTTCTCCTTCCTCGGCTCCCGGCAGTCCCTGGCGAGGTGGCCACGAACGCCGCAGTTGAAGCACTTCCCTTGGTTGCGGCGCTCCGAATGCCCGCTGGTCCCCGAGCACGTGCTACTGCCGCCGTCGTCGTCGACGTGGCTGCCACTGCCCTTGTCGCCGCCGCCTCTGCGCCGCGCATTTCCGCCGCGCCTGCGCCGGCGAGCTTCCCACTGCTCCTCAGTGAGCAGCAGACGCCCAGCACCTCCCGTCTCCTCATCGACGTCACGAGGCTCCTCCGCCACGCGCAGCCGTCCGACGAGCTCCTCCACGGACATGGTGTTGAGGTCCAAAAGCATCTCGATCGCCACCGCGACCTGCTTCATCTTCTTCGGTACCACGCGCAGGATCTTCTTCACCACGCGGCTGTCCTCTATTGCCTCGCCAAGCTCGCGCAGGCTGGCGACAAGCCCGTTGATGCGCATCGCGAAGTCGTCGACGGACTCCCCGTCGTGGAACGCGACGTTCTCGAACTCCTTCAAGAGACGTTGCACGTTCGCGGACTTCACGCGATCATCGCCGACCCTCATCTTCTTCACCGCCTCCCACGCTTCTTTTGCCGACTTCTTCACGGCGAGCCCGGCCTTCATCTCCGGCGGCACCGCACGCAAGATGGCGGCCAGCGCCCGCCGATCCTTGGCGCGCTCGGCGCTGATGGCCTCCACAGCATCCCAGAGCTCCAACGCCTCTAGGCTCACCTGCATGACCAATGACCACTCATGATAGTTGGTCTTGGTCAGCAGCGGCAGCTCAACTGCGCCGGTGTTGGGGACGACGCGCTCCGCCGCGACGCCGAGCTTCTGGCAGGGTGCCGGACATCTTCGTTCCTTGCTCTGATACCAAATGTCAGGAATCCCGAAGATCGCCTGCAATGGATCTGACGAACACCGTAGCAGATATGGGACGGCAACAGAATGAACACACAAAATAATTTTTGCGCTGCCCAAACTCGCAGCTTTTCTGTTTATCTCGCTGTTATTTATGCGCTTAAGATTACAACGGAAACATTAACCACCATGACCGATTCTTGCGCCATGCGTTCCTCTGATCTGAATCACAGCGCATGTGCTTCTCTCGTTGACGCGGGCAACCACGAGCTAACCTCGGATTCCCTCAACTGAACTCGCAACGCACGCCACACACGCACTCAACGCGCTCAACGCGCGTGGTTTATTCCAACAATAATGTGCTGAGATTCCAAGTACATTATTTATATTGGAAATGCAATTGGAATTACCGAAGCTGCAAACACATGCATGCACTACGACATGTTCCCCCTTGCGTCCGGAGGCATGCCGGCCATCACCTTCTTGACCGACGGCCTCGCCAGAATCACATCCCACCATGCCTTGACATGCGGGTACGCGTCAACCACGGTGGCGTACTCGGTCGCCATGAAGTAGCGCGTGTAGGGGAAGTGGCTGAGGTCCGCGAGGCTGATGAAATCTCCCGCCAGGTACCTGGAGGTCGACAGCCGCGCCTCGTACACCTCGAGCACCTTCTTCAGCTTCTGGACGTTCTCGTCGACGACGTTCTAGTCGCGGGTGCCGCCGATGTACGGGTTGAGGATGCAGTGCAACACGATGGGCTGCAGTACGGGCTGGTACTGATGGGCTTCCACGTCGAGCCTTACGTCCACCATTGCTGACTCTTCGAGGTTGCCTTCTCTCAGAAACTCGGGTTTGTATTTGCGGAGAACATACCTGGCGATGGCGCGTGATTCTGGAAAGAAAAATTATTCCATTGGGATCTCACTGTTGGAAAATCTTACGACCTTCCAGGATCTTTTACGACTGGTTAGAGTCGTTTACGACCGATTCCGACCACTTACGATGCCGTACGACCACTCAAACTCGCCACCGATCGCTTTGCGTCGTGGTCGTAATTTCACTGTAGCAGTTTACGACTGCTATATCGCTGCGCTGTCTTCCTCCAGCCGCTTGGAAATACCGTGATCGAAAACTCTTTACGATCACACAGTGATGCTGGCAATCATTGTTCACCGTGGTCGAACTTCGTTCCAACCACGTTCAGATCTCCCTGATGAAGTCGCTGCTACTTACGACTTGTTTCACCATGGTCGTAGCCTTCAACGTGGTCGTATATCTACTATAGCTTCACCGTGGTCGTAAGACCTTACGACCACGTTTGTCGTGGTCGTAAGTCAACTTCGACCACATCTATGAGATTGCTCACAACGCTCAGGAAATTGCTTTTCACTTCTCTATTATTCGCAATTGCTTGGTTCACTTTGGTTACATGTCTACCCCTCCTTTTATATCTGGTTCTGAGACTTTAACACGGGTTCGACTACGATTACAACTCTGACTCCGACTCCGATACGACTTTTACTTTGACTCCGCTTCCGATACGACTTCCGATTGCGGCTGCGATTTAACTTCGATTACAACACATGACTTCTAAACAAGATTATTTGCAACATTCTCTCCCTAATCTTGTTTTTCGACTTCGATCATGCCGATTCTACTCCTCATCTCTGAAAACTTTATCCGCCCCAGCGGCTTTGTCAGAATATCAGCTTTCTGTTCTTCTGTTCTGATGTAGTCAATTTCGATCTTCCCTTCTTCGACACAATCTCTGATATAGTGATATCAAGTGATATCTTGTGTCTATATGCTTGCTTCTATCATGTAGAACCGGATTTTTGCTCAGTGAAATAGCCGATTTGTTGTCTACCCTGAGCGTCACCTTCTGGACTGTCTCGTTCGACAAATCACTTAGCAGTCGAGCGAGCCAAACTCCCTGGCACGATGCTGCACTCGCTGCGATATACTCGGCTTCACAGGAGGACAAAGCGAGCACCTTTTGCTTCTGTGATTGTCAGCTGACCGGATTCTCCCCAAGCACAAACATTATGCCTGTCGTGCTTTTCCGATCGTCGACATCTCCCGCCATATCGCTATCACTGTAGCCCGTCAGTGACAAAATGTTTTCTCCTCCTTTCGTGTACTGAATCCCGAGGTTCAAAGTACCTTTGATATACCTCAGAATATGCTTCACGGCGTTCATATGCTCCTGAGTCGGCTTCTCCATAAACTGACTCACATATCCGACCGCAAATGAAATGTCCGGTCGGGTGTGCACCAGATACAGCAGACTTCCGACGATGCTCTGGTATTGCGTAGCGTCAACTGGCGATCCTGGGCCTGTCTTGCTTAACTTCAAATGGTTCTCCATTGGGACTTGGCATGGATTGCACTCTCCCATACCACATTTCTCCATAATTTTCCGAGCGTATGCCAACTGACAAAGTGTTATGCTGTTGTCAGTTTGTTTTACCTCAATGCCGAGGTAATAGCTCAGATGTCCTAAGTCGGTCATCTTGAACAGTTTCTTCATCTCATCTTTAAACTTCATAATTTCCTTTGGATTTGATCCAGTGATGATCAAATCATCCACATATACGCCCACGATCAGTCTTGTCTTCTTGTCTCCTCTCGTGTACACGGCATGTTCTGAGTTACTCCGTCTGAACCCAAGTTTTGTCAGACTTTTGTCGAGTTTCTGATTCCAAGCCCGTGGTGCTTGTTTAAGCCCATAAAGAGCTTTGTTCAGCTTCAAGACTTTCTCAGCTTGTCTTTTGGACAGAAAACCCGGCGGTTGAGAGACATATACCTCCTCCTCAATGTCTCTGTTCAAAAACGTCGTTTTCACATCCATGTGGTGAATTTCCCATCCACCGTTTGCTGCCAGCGCAAGGAGTACTCGAATTGTCTCCATCCGAGCCACTGGAGCAAAGACTTCTTTGTAATCTACTCCCTGTTTCTAAATATATCCTTTTGCAACAAGTCGTGCTTTGTGCTTCACGACTTCTCCCTGTGAGTTCTTCTTCACTTTGAACACCCACTTCAGACCGATTGCACGATGACCCTTTGGCAGATCAGTGAGTTCCCATGTGTCATTATCTTCAATCGACTTCAGCTCTTCCTGCATAGCAGCTCTCCAGTATGCATCTCCCTTTGCTTCTTCATAAATTTCAGGCTCTTCGCCCGTTGTGTAAAGCAACAGCTCATCCATCTGCACCGGCTCAGTTTGAGCATAGATCTCACTAATACTCCTCATTTTTGGTACTCGGTCGTTTGACTGTTCCTCATCGAGGTCTTCTACTTCAGATAAAACTTCATGGTCGATAGTGCCAGCTAAACTTGAGCTTTGAGATGTGGTCGTAACTCCTTCTTCCCAGTCTGTGCCGATGGCCTCGTCATCTTCGACATTGAAAGTTACCGACTTCGACATATCTTTCTCAATGTCCTGGTGTTCTTCCCACTCCCAGTGTTTGTCTTCTTGGAAAACCACATCTCTGCTCACATAAATCTTCTTTTCGATTGGATCATAACACCTGTACGCCTTGGTGCCTGGCTCCGAGCCAAGGTAGATCATTCTTCTACTCCGGTCGTCCAGCTGCTTCAGGTAAGTGGACGACTTCACATGAGCTAAACAGCCGAAAACCTTTAAATGCTCAACGTTCGGCTTTCTTCCCGACTATTGTTCGTATGGAGTGGTCCCATCGAGCGATCTTGTGGTCGTGCGGTTGAGAAGGTAGACCGCATGTCTTATTGCTTCTCCCCAGAACCGCCCGGGAAGAAATCGGCTTTTCAGGAGGCTTCGGGCTGTAGCCATCACAGTCCGATTTCTCCTTTCTACGACTCCGTTTTGTTGAGGCGAGTACGGAGCCGTGAAGAATCTTGCAATGCCCTTCTCTTCACAGATCAAGTCGAATTCTTTTGCGAGGAATTCTCCTCCTCGGTCAGACCTGACCGATTTTACCTTCTTGTTGACTTCGTTTTCGGCAAGCGCTATAAACTTCTGAAAGTTTGACTTTGCCTCATCTTTGCTCTTCTGCATGTACACCCACATGGCTCTCGAGTAATCGTCTACAATCAGCATGAAGTACTGATTTCCGGCATCAGTTCGAGGTGTGATCGGACCGCACAGATCAATGTGAACTAGCTCGAGTGGTTGAGAGGCTCTGTATTGTACCTACGACGGAAAGCTGTTACGGGCCATCTCCCTCCTTGCCATCGTGTTGAGACTCTGGAAGTTCAAGTGTCCGAATCTTGCGTGCCACAACCAGGCTGCATCATCGATCATAGTCTTCAGACACCTTGGTTTGCATGCTTCAATCTGAATCTTGTACAGACGGTTCACCGTCCTCTGTACTTTCATTAGCAGTCGTTCGGTACGGTGGAACACCCTCAGGTAGTTGTTTCTAAGCTCGATCCGACAACCTTCTTCAGTCAATTGTCCAAGACCTATGATGTTGCTTTGTAGACTCGGTATGTAATACACATCCGAGAGCTTTCTTCGACTTCCATCTTTGCATTGCATCAGGATTGTGCCTCTCCCTTTTATCTAAACAGTCGAGCCGTCTCCGAACTGTACTTTTCCGAGCACACTCTCGTTTAATTCGTGAAACATCGAGTGTGTGCCCGTCATGTGATTGCTTGCTCCGTTGTCGAGGTACCAGTCGGCTTGTGTCTGCTCTCCCTGCTCCAACAGACTTGGAAAGACTTTCTCCTCATTCAACAGAACCATTGTCGGTTCGTTTACAGTGCAGAACGACAATAGCAGTGTCGGCTCTTTGTGCTCTGTAGTTTGTGCCAAGTTTGCTTCCTCCACCTTCTTCTTGCCCCGACAATTTGCAGCATAGTGACCATACTTCTTGCAGTTATGGCACTGGATGTGACTCCGACATTCGGCAGCGTAATGACCAAACTTCTCGCACGTGTAACACTGGACGTTAGACTTGTCCATCTGGTAGGCGCCACCTCCACGACCAGCACTATCTCCACGACCACCTCTTCCTCCTCTTCCGGATTGGGAGCCTCGGCCTCTTGGCACATAGCCTCGGCCCTGCCCTCGACCTTGGTACGTACCGCGGCCACGACCATGACCTCCTCTGGAAGAAAACTCTCCGCCTCGGTTCGAGTCTTCTTTTACGAGTAGAGCCTGCTCTCCGTTGTCAGTTTGATAACTCTTCAGGAGTTGCTCGTGGGCTTTGAGTGCTCCAGTCACCTCTTCAATCTTCATCTTCGAGAGGTCTTGCGAGTACATAAGTGTGGTTACGACAGGAAGAAACTTCTCTGGTAGTACTCTCAAGTACTTCTTCACTGCCACCTCATCTTTCAAGTCGTCGCCGAGAGATTTGATCTCGTTCACGACTTCGTTGAATCGACCAGAGAACTCTTCTACTGTCTGATTCTTCCCCATCTTCATGGCTTCAAATTCACTCCTCAATGTTTGGAGTCGAACTTCTTTCACTCGGTCTACTCCTTCATGCATTGTCTGCAGAGTAGTCCAAACTTCCCTTGCCGTCTCCTTGCCGACTAGCTGCCGCATCATCGAGTCGGGCACGACTTGATAGATTACCGCCATTGCCATCTTATCCAGTCGATCATCGAGGACCTTGTCCTTCTCCTTTCGTTCGACCGCGCCCCAAACACCTAGCGCAATCATGTTGACCTTCATCTTCATCGCCCAGACCTGATAATTATCTAAACAGAGGATCGGGTACTGCAACGACACGCTCTCCTTTACCTTCTCAGCCATGGTTAACCAGGCTCTGATACCAACTGTTGGAAAATCTTACGACCTCCCAGGATCTTTTACGACTGGTTAGAGTCGTTTACGACCGATTCCGACCACTTACGATGCCGTACGACCACTCAAACTCGCCACCGATCGCTTTGCGTCGTGGTCGTAATTTCACTGTAGCAGTTTACGACTGCTATATCGCTGCGCTGTCTTCCTCCAGCCGCTTGGAAATACCGTGATCGAAAACTCTTTACGATCACGCAGTGATGCTGGCGATCACTGTTCACCGTGGTCGAACTTCGTTCCAACCACGTTCAGATCTCCCTGATGAAGTCGCTGCTACTTACGACTTGTTTCACCATGGTCGTAGCCTTCAACGTGGTCGTATATCTACTATAGCTTCACCGTGGTCGTAAGACCTTACGACCACGTTTGTCGTGGTCGTAAGTCGACTTCGACCACGTCTATGAGATTGCTCACAACGCTCAGGAATTGCTTTTCACTTCTCTATTATTCGCAATTGCTTGGTACACTTTGGTTACATGTGTACCCCTCCTTTTATACCCGGTTCTGAGACTTTAACACGGGTTCAACTACGATTACAACTCTGACTCCGACTCCGATACGACTTTTACTTTGACTCCGCTTCCGATACGACTTTCGATTGCGGCTACGATTTGACTTCGATTACAACACACGACTTCTAAACAAGATTATTTACAACACTCACCGAACGGCTGCAAAAATGATATGCGGAGAATAATTGTTAGTTGAGCATGCACTCAGCTGTCTCTGATTCTTGTTTTAAGTTAGTAATTAACTTGTTGGGAACACTGTACCCGCTTAACAGGACAGAAGTGGCGCAAAACAAAACAATCGAGGTGAGAGGCCAGTATGCAAAATTATGGCGAGGCAAATATACGTACGTTTCTGGCGAGGTGCTCCGGGCGGCGGTGGTCGCCGCCGGACCTGCTCATCGGCACGAGCTCGTACTCCGCACCGGCCTCCTCTAGGCACACCAGCAACCTTGCCATCCACGGCGACACTGCCCACCCGTACACCTTCATCGGCGCCATCGGTTCCCTCGATATTGTGTTGGCCTGTGTATGCAAGCATATAATAGTTCCGGGAGCTATAGTGCTCATATACTATTTGTATAGTGCTCACATGGTCGTGGTGGACCAGGAGACAAAGGAAGGCGCGCGGCTTCTTCCGACCCGTGAGTTGTTGCGAGAGGTAGGAAGCCAACTCCAGGCTTCCCTGCCTGTCGTCATTGCTTGCGCCCGCTGCAGACGACCGCGATATGGAACAGTAGGACCAAGCTGGTCTGACTTGACATCTGTATAAATACAAACAATTAGTAAGATTTAAGGCACTGTCTTCATTTTAAGAGTAAAAAATCTCACAATAATTCTACAAAAGACAAAAAATTATAAAAATTATACCATTAGCCGAGAGAAAAAGACAATGATATACACATCTTATTTAGGTGGGGCTAATTATTACGGTGCATATTAATAATGTATAGATATTAAAGTTGAATATAAATACAATTGTATTTTCAATCACAGTGAATTGTATAACAAATACAGCTGTATTGTAACCAGGCTTAACAATTTTGCTGAATCTCACCAAAATTTCGATGATTTTGGCCCCCCGAAAGATTTCCATCGTGTTCAAAATTTTCGATTTCATTTGAACACCTCCCAAGCTCATCGTACCAATCGTCGCCTAGAGTAAACCAAACCAAAATTCCTTCGAGGACAGCTTCCTATCACTGTCTTTCTCGGGTCTGTCAATCGATTTCAGGAATCAGTTGAAACGCCGTCGCCATCACCTGCTTCCTCGGGTCTGACCGCCACGCTACCACACAAGCATCACAACGATGAGGTCCTAGGCTAATTCCTTGCATCTACACCATCTCCACCACCCTTTCCACCAAAGCTCTAACTCAATTTCTTTGGAGCATCTCCGGTTGGCCGCCGACACAGCCTTCCATGGCCACTGCTGCTTGCTGTTTCCAGCCCACATTAGTTCATATCGTAACACAAAACCACTATCACTAGCCTCCACATGATCTCAGGATTCCATTTTGCCTGTCGCCGCTGCCCCTCCGTGCTTTCCTTCAAATTTTGGATGAAATTCGTCCAAAAATTCAAAGTTGTGTTTCAATCGTTTGAATGAAATTCCACCCAAATTTTTTTTGAAAATGAATGCCAAAACCATGATTGTAATATATAGCCGTGCAATTGCTCATGTAATTCCTCTAGTTAAATATTAACGAAAGAGTGATATAAATGAGAACATATTTTGTGCTCTAAGCATATTTTGTGCTACCCATGCTCTCACTCATAGAAAATTTCAAAAAAATTATCAATACTGACACAAAACCAATCTACCAATCTAAGTTCGATGTACACATTGATAAACAAAAAATACAAATTCTGCGGAAATGAAAATCCGAAACTAAAAGGAAAAAGATGAAGCTACTACATACTCAAATTTGTCTTTTTGTTCTTCTGATATACATCGTGTTTCCAGTTGAAATTTTGCAGGATGTATTGGTTATATCATACTTTGTCTAAACAATTTTTGTATAGAATTTTTGATGACTATTTGCACTATTTCCGAGGAGTAGGAGCATGGATAACATGAAATATGCTAAGAGCACAAAATATGTTCTGATATAGATCTATGTATTTACTGTCCAATGTGCTGCGCTGCTGTCAAATTTAGTCAGTCGAGAAGAAAAAACTAGGTTGACGCAAGAGATGCGGGTCCCTTTGTTTCGAAAAAGAGAAACGGTAGGATTTATATCATGTGAATTTTAATTTCTTGATTTTCATGGCCATGGTCTTCCATTTGCATCTTTGGTAAAAACAAATTACAGTATTACATTGGCATTACCGTACGACCAGAGAAAACATGACAAGATGAAGAACAGTTTAAAGGCTGCCTTTTGTTTTGTGTGATGCTCATCTAGTCCACTGTAAACGGGATATCAAACGTGATTGATTTGATTTATGTCAGTTTAGTTTGTGTGCCCTTGATTCATTTCTCTTTGGTACCATTATAATTGTTTTCCAATGTACCTACTCCATTTCTTTTTATAAGTACATATTTTGGTCCAGCAGGAGAATTAAGGAGGTCATGAAACCAAGAGAACCGTAAAGGAAAATGACCACTGTATCCATAGTATTAATGTCTTGTAATAAGAGAGAATAGTTAGTATATATATATATGGGTGTTTACTCATAAAATGTTGAAGAGAGAGGGAAGATAAATAAAGGCAAAAGAGAGAAAGCGCTATTAAATTATGTGCACCTTATAATTTGATACAAGATTGTAAAATTATATGCCTTGTATTCTGAAATGGAGGGAGTTTTTTGTTTTTGTGTTGATTCTTGCTGAAGAGTAGCAAAATGGATTGCTCGGTGATGGGATTGTATTTCTAGACCCCTTGGTCAGCTAATTCCAAGAGCAATTTGATTGAATCTCAAGAATCTTGTTTTTCTCTTTTCTGTGTTCTTGAGTTCTCTGTTTATCTTTTCTAGGGTTTGTTGTAAATCTTGTTTCCCTTCATGAGATGGCATGAAACTTGGTGTCTTAAGTCCTGAGGCTATTAATTAGCTATTCTCAGAGTTTCATGATCATAGAATCTCAGATTGAATGGGAATTTGAATTTGAGCAAAGCCCTCTGTATCTTTTCAGGTTTTTGGCTAAAATCTCAAATTCTTGGGTTTTTGTTATTCTCTCTTGTTGTTTGAGGTCCTTTAGTTGTTTGGAATATGGTCTTACTCTTTTGAGCAGAGGAGAATTGGAGTTATCTCTTCTTTTGCTCAAAATCTGCATTTCTTGTAATTCCTGCGCAGCCTGTTGCTCTCTGCCTGAATATGTTTTTTTCAGTTAAGCGGTCAGACCGGAATATATATGGCGGTCAGACCGGCATATGGCCGGCGGTCTGACCGGCGGCACAGGACCGGTCAGACCGGCCTGGCTATGGCGGTCTGACCGCCCGGAGCATTGAAGTCAGACCGGCTTGCACTGGTTTAGCCCTGTAGTTTTTAGTGTCGTGTTCTTTCGCTATCTTCACTTATCAAGTCTATTCTTCTGTGGGTTTGAGTTTCCAGAGACTTGAACTTAACTCTTCATAGCTTTTTTGTAGCTATTGAAGAGGAGTTCCATTCGGGGTTCTAATTGGGGACAAGTTTTAAAAGTCGACATTCACCCCCCTCTGTCGCCATTTTGGTCCAACAGTTTTATATAGCTTATATATACTCTTTTGAAAGGTTTCGATGAGATCTACAACTTTTCAGTTGAAGTAAAATCCAAATTCCAAAAAGAAGACCAAGAAAAAGGGCAAAAACAGAAACAAAAAACTTGCGACACAGGTTTAGGTCCAAAGATGGCCGATTTTCGGGGTTTTGGAGGGCAACTGGCACAAGCGGGACGTTTTTTGGATCGGGCTTGTCGTTAGCTTTCTAACGAGTACAAGAACGTCGAAAACAGACACCGTATGCAAAAGTTATGCCCGTTTACTGAAGATGTCTCAAAACTGAATCCTACTCGGATTCAGGCGGGAAATTATGAAATTTTGGGGAATTGCA